>BJBW01001766.1:108677-166355 GCA_004320125.1 Scolopax mira | reverse complement strand
CAGCTGGAGAAAGCAAGGCAGGAAGATGAGATTTACCTAAAGGCACAGAAGCTAGTCAGGTCCTGACTCCCCACGCTGAGCCAGAGACCACACCTTGCTTTCATCCACTCTAGTAATTAAAAGAAGCCTTGGTCTGTATATTCTTTTCAGGCAGAACCTGTCTGACCTGTTAATTTACTGACAATGTATTTGAAAAGTCACAAGACAGCCAGCCAGTGGAGAACTTTTATTAAAAGAATCCTGATGGTACATGTTCCTTCTAGAATACCTACACCTCTTCTGCCTCACTCCAGACTGTGCTCGTCCTGCAAACCACCCTCTTTGGTTTTGGATGATGGGGGATATAAATTGTGCCAGGTTCCTGTTCTAAGGAGGGCATGCCTTCTTGAAACACAGCTAACAAGAAGAAAAAGAAATTAATTCGGCCATTGGCAAACAAACATAAATATAGGGCCATATTATTCCTCTTGCTCCAATCAAGAACAAAACATATAAAAAGAAACTGCCAAGTGGGAGAAATTCCCATTAAAAATACTGGCATTGCTCCAGGCACCACGAGGGAGATCTGATCTCCTCACAAGTGAGCACAGCATGCATTTACCCTCTGCAAAGGCCACCAGGTTGACAAAAGTGAGCAAAGGCAGCTGATTCTTGCCTGGAATCCCAGCATTGCATCAATGAAAACGCTGCTCTGGCCAGCCCTCGGGACGCTGGTTGAATTGCACTTCTTCTGGCAGTCTAGGATTCTTCTTATGAGCCTGTACACATCTCAGTGAGCACAAACTGGTTCTGAACTTTAACTAGAAAAGTCATAGTCTGGCTGGTCTCAGAAAGATACCCTTCCACACTTTCTTTGCATTTAAATTGGGATACGTCTGACTCCACCAATATCAAATACAAGAAAGCGAGTCAAGATGAGGACTCTATGGCCACATACACCACATTAATCAGAATTTTGCAATACTTTTCATGGGAATAAGCATTGGCAAGATTGCAGCCTCGGTAAAAAAATCTGCCATATAGATGATCCCAAGATCAAAGTTCAACTTAGAGACTTATCATCAGCAGGACTCAGCTACAAAGGGAGTCGTACCATCAGTTACATCAGTTCTATCACTGATCAGCTCTATCAGTTATATCACATACCCTCACCAACATGGCTCTCCACTTGTACACATCCCTTCTTCCAGGAAAAGCACCTTCACAGGGTCGCCTGAAGAACACAAAGAGGGAGCTGAAGCCATCCCTGCCAATTTTCCCAAACAAATAATCCTCCCAACTCTAAAGCCAACGAGCACTTTATGTTCTGTGAGGCTGCAGCAACTAGGACCCAAGTCAATTCCTGGCGCTAACATTATAAAACAGCAGACCAAGGGAGCTGCCTGTGTGAAACAACAGACTGACACATGAGGCCCTGTTAAAGCTGCCAATTTTTATGCCTCTTTCAATTTTCTACCACCAAGAAAGTCCATCTCCAACGAGCTGTATACCGTCTCCACATTCCTCCATTTTTCTCTTAACACAAACGTGTACTTGTGGAATATGAATTTTCAGAAGTTTAGCACAACTTCCACAAACTACCCTCCACTTCCACTGCGGTCACTATTCTCATTCTGATTTAGCCACAGGCAGCAACACTTTCATTTTCATACACCACTTTCCCCCATGCTTAAGACAGATTGAACACTCAAAGTTTTTGTGGCTTGTGAAGAGTTGGTGAACTGTTGGTGCCGACTGAAACTTCCCTCCATTTAGACTCAGACAAGAGTCAGCCATCACAATATAGAGTAATAAATATTTCAGCAACTTCTGTGTCACAGGAGTTGTGCTCATTTAGCCTTTATTCTACACTCCCTGGCAGGCCAACCAACCCAGGTCAAAGCCCACTTGATTTAGGTTTCCTTTGCTTGCTCCAAGACAGAATTTGTGTTCAGGAATGTCTGTGAAGACAACCCCAAAGAAAGCAATTAGCCCCACCAGCCTGCACCACACTTGCCTTGGAATAAATCTCAAGAATGCTGCCTGAACGCTGGCAGAGGTTCTTGCATATCCCTCAATTTGCAAAGCTTTGGGCAAAACTAACAAAAAAAGGCAATACAATTCATTAAACTGTGGCGCATAACGAACATACAGAATAAATTCTGCATCTTTGGATGCCAGTGTAAAAACTTGTGGAATATTGGTTACCATAAACTCAGCAAAACAGTGATCCCAGATAACCAGCTCTGCCTGCAGCATGTCAGCAGATGACATTGAGGCCTCCAAAACAAGCACATTAAAAAAAAAAAACTTAGCAGAAACACCAAGTTCTTGACTTTGCACACTGACATGTGTACCCTTCTAATATTCCAATTCAAAAGTTGATCCTTGATCTGATTTGATTCAACTGCAGTAGGGCCAATGAAGACTTGAATCACTTGAAATGGCTGTATATCAGTTTGTGTGTTACTCATGTGAATAAACCCAAAACTGAGACTGCTTTCTCATCAGAAGGGTGTCCATCAGTTCCAAAGAGTTGTCATCTTGTATTGATTTCTACGTAAAATGGGTAACACATCTGTGTGCAGCCTAAAACGGAGAACACACTGGGAGGGGGTATGACACCAGTAGCTGACTGTTTAAATAAATAAATTCTGATTCCTTCGCAGTTGTGGAGAGTCCTGCCTTACTCAGTGTGTGTGGTGGAATCAGAATAAATCCTCAGCCCACGAGCTGACTTGGCCTCAGAATAAATCTCAGAGAATGTCTCAATAACTGTTTTTGAGAGGTGAGCATCTCTGACCCAGGCTCGGGGAGCGGATCCCTGTGCATGGGGTGATTGCTGGGCAGGGGGGCAGAGGGAAGGGACCCTCAGCCCCCACGCATTGCCCAGCTCAGCAGGGACCACTCACAGTGGGAACAGGAAGACCTGGGACACTGAGCATCTCCCAGAACCTCCTTAGAAAAAAAGGGAGGGCAGGTTTACTGCTGAACCATCTTTTAAAGAAGAAATAATACCATCTACTGTGGGAACGGTCACAAACACTCGTTTGAAGTTTAGCCTGTGGCCACTCTTGTGGACAATTCTCCTTAAAAGCATGATTATACTTCAGTTAAAGTTTTTCTGCACAGCTGTAAATGAAGTCATCAGTGAAGTTTGACATTCTGGTAATGTGTGCACTGCATACACAGTATAAGATGGCTTCACAAAAACAGTGATGATTCTTAAATACAGTGAAACCGTAAAAACTATCTGTAGCCTGGCAATCTCTAAGGCAATATGTTGGGTTTGCACAGCGAGGTCTTGGTAGTGGGGGTCTGCAGAGGTGGCTTCTGTGAGAAGCTGCTAGAAGCTTCCCCTATGTCTGACAGGGCCAATGGCCAAGCTGGTTCCAAGATGGACCCACCACTGGCCAAGCTGAGCCCATCAGTGACAGTGATGGCACCTCTGCAAAAGCCTATTTAAGAAGGAGAAAAAACTGCAGCTGGAGAGAGGAGTGAGAAGATACAAGAGCAATAGCTCTGCAGACACCAAGATCAGTGCAGAAGGAGACAAAGAGGTGCTCCAGGAGCTGGAGCAGAGATTCCCCTGCAGCCTGCGGAGAAGACCGTGGTGAGGCAGGCTGGCCCCTGCAGCCCATGGAGGTCCCTGGTGGAGCAGAGATCCACCTGCAGCCCACAGATGTCCCTGGTGGAGCAGAGATCCACCTGCAGTCTGTTCCCAAAGGACGGTGCTTCATGGAAGGGTCCTACACTGGAGCAGTTTGTGAAGGACTGCAGCCTGTGGGAAGGACACATGCTGGAGAAGTTGGTGGAGGACTGTCTCCTATGGGAGGGACCCCACAGGAGGAAGCAGGAGAAGAGATGAGGAGGAAGGAGCAGCAGCGACAAGGTGTGATGAACTAACCACAATCCCCATTCCCTGACCCCCTGCACCACTGGAAGAGGGAGAGAAAATCAGGTGTGAAGGGAGGGGTGGATAAAGGTGTTTTAAGACTTGGGTTTATGTCTCACTATCCTACTTTGACTTGATTGGTACTAAATTAAACTAATTTCTCTGAGTCCAGTCTGTTTTGTTGGTGATGGTAATTGCTGAGTGATCTCCCTGTCCTTACCTCGACCCACAAGCCTTTCACCATATTTTCTCTCCCCCATCCAGCTCAGGAGGGAAGTGACAGAGTGGCTTTGGTGGGCACCTGGTTTCCAGCCACGGTCAACCCACCACAAAGAAATCAACAGTCTATATCTCAAATTCAGCAGAAACTGAACAATCACCATGTTGTGTTATTTTTACTCCTCACATTTGTCCTCCACTGCACCAGTAAAGACAGAGAACATTGTCACTGATTCAGATCACAACAGCTTCGATATCTACTTCACAGTGTCGTGACAAAACCAAACCCTACAGCCGGAAAAAATCTGTACCAGCTAAAATATGAGTGCAACAGACTTTAAGAAATAATCTTGCAGCTCTTAAATGATCTTCTAAGTCATCGATTCCTTTATCCCCACACACTCCCCCAGCTTAATTCCCCACAGAACTCCAGTTTTCTTCTCACACATTTAATTCATAACGACCTGGATATTATGCTTTATAAAAATATTTACATACCTGAACTCTTTATGAATTATAGGCTAAAACAGCCCCTCAACAATTCACACCACTGCAAAGAAACTGCACTGAGAATGTACTGGTAGAGGGCAGCCAATATTATAATTCTTCTACCCCATTTTACTCTATTTCTCACCACATCTTTCACTCACTATATATATTAGCAACATACCTTTAAAAAAATCAACTCTCAAATTGCAGTAAGGTACCTATCAGTTAAAGCTGGGGACACAAACCTCCCTTCCACTGTTCTAGGAATACTTACTCAACTCAATATTATTAATTATTGAATAAAAGCATTAAATATTTAAAGTAGTTCATTACATTAATACAATAAATTTCAGTGCAATTTCTTGACATTAAAATCATCTCAGTTACTTCACAAATGACATTAAGTGGAATTTCCTTACAGCCATACATGCACCAAAAATGTAAGGACACCAATTCACATGCAACGTTTAATTAAATACTTAGCCCACAGAACTCAATTCCAACAATAAATTGTATATTCATTTTCAGCCTGCAATCTATTACCCACAAGCATAAAGAGCAAAAGAATAGCCAGGCAATACTGATTCCATAATGGCAAGTAGAAAGAAAATTAAAAGAAAGACCTCGGAGAATATAGAGAGCTAATTCTGAAAACAAGGTTCTGATACGCTTATCACAAATACCAGAGCTTATTTTCATGTTCAGCAGGGCATGAAATAGTTGTCACAGGGATTATGAATGAAGGCAGCTCTCTCACACGTGCACACCTCATGTGAAGAATTAGGCCAAAAAAAATACCCAAATGCGTGCAACCTTTACCACGTGGCTGCCTTCTGAGCTGCTGGGACAGGGGGTTATCAGCATCCCCCCGGCGTCCAGCCTGCCAGCCCTCTGCTCATCACATCCCCAGCCCTGCTCAGGACTAAAACTGCTATAAGCCATTTATCAATACTCACTCGTTTTCCTGGATTTGCAACAATTCTAGTTTAGAAACAGCTGGCAGCAGCCCCTAAATCTGAGAATTTGAACATCGTTGTTTCCACAAGCTCAGTCTGACTGCACAGGCACATTACACAGACAAACTGGAACCCTCTAAAAGCTGTTCCTGGGTCACTATAAATAGTCCTTTTTGCTCTCTTTCATCTTTTCTTTTCCCTTTTTAATGAATACAGGTGTGTAAATATTTTCCTTCATCTGTTTATATTTAAGCATCAGCTTAAAAAAAACCCCAAGAAATAAAGCACACCTCAAACCAAAATTCTACTCTCAGTAATAAAAGCATAAATACAGAATACACCTCAAACCAAAATTCTACTCTTGGTAACACAAACATAAATACAGAATATATAAAGCCCATTAAATTTTGAGCTGTCAAGACTAAAACTTAGACATAACTAATCTAAGAAAAAACCCAAAAGAAATAATTACAAAATAGAGATTAGTAGATATTCTCTCCAAAGCTTCCCTATCTGCTACATCTTTTCATAAAATAGTGGTTCAGAAAATAGGGGGGGGGGAATTAAACTTCTGTGAAATGTTACCAGTACTATTGGAAAATAGGAACTCCCAGAAGAGGGAATGATGAAGAAACAAATGATGGACAAGACAAACCATCCCTGAACCAAAGAAGCTGGGGAGCATTTAACATTCCTCCTAGCCCCTTCCCCAAACCCTGCCCAGAATTTCCAGTGGTCCTCTAGCTCTTACCAGCTGTGGGCAAAAGGAAATTATTAATACAACCTGGGTTTGTTAAAAGAAATACAGGTGATTTGAAGAGAGAATCGGAAGAAACCAATGTTAATCCAAAGACAGGCTGTTTATTCTCCTGGTCTCAAATAAAATGCGATACCTCACCAGGCTAGAGATGGCTTCGCTTCTTGCGGTGACAGCATTCAGAAATATGTTTTGGTTGCCCTTTTTGGCTGTTTTTTCAAACACCTTTAAAATCGTTTGGAATCATTCTGCACAGCCGCACCAGCAAATAACTCAAACCCACCTCCCCGTTTTCCTGACAGGGATATGTAGAATCACCATTTAACAATCACTGTGCTTAAAACAAAGCGTGAGGTGCAGATTCTTTCATTTCTATTGTGTCGTGAAAACAGACCCCTGAGTTTTGCCAGAATTATATGCAGAACCCTAAGTGAGTGCCCATCCTGTCTGCTGGCAGTGACCTTCCCTGTCAGAGGATTCCAACTGGGAAACTGCAGTTTTGGGTGAGAGAGAGAGAGACAGATAATAAATATCCTGATCCTAAAAAGCCAGTGACCTTAGTGCTTGAAAGATGGTGACAGACAGACAACAAATCAAGGCCATGTATTGCTGGATTCTCACACTTAACATGAGCAATCTCTATCTGCAGCTAGCAACAAGGTCTAAAAATTAGTAAGTAAATGAAAAAGCCTTTTAAAAAAGATTCTCATTTCTATCATAGCCACTAGTTCTCATAAGAAACAACAGGTATTCTACACCTACTGGAGAAATTAATGATCTTTTTTGTGTGTAATAACGGTCAAAGGAAAATAAATCACAAAGTAGAACCATCTGTGCCAATATTTTCCACTTACTTACATGAAGATGCAATTTCAGCCATAAAATGAAAATTATAAACTCTTTCCCACTTTGCAGAATAGGGATCCAAAGAGGAAAAGGAAATAAAGATTTCATGAGAATATAGTTAGAATCCAAATTGAGAAATATATGAGTTCTTCTGCTAAAATCTTTCTTTAGTCCCTTACACATGTTAGTTTTATTCATAAAATACGCATAGAATCCCATACTACATCCCAGGGGAAGAAAAGCCCACTCAAGGAGTCCAGTGTCCCCTACTTCCAGTTGTGGTGGCACATCACCTCTCAGCTCTTTATCACCATGAGAAAGTCTAGCACAAACCCCAGGACGTCTCCCCTCATGCTTTACCCAGAAGACCTAACCTGGACCTCCACCTCTTATTAACAACTGAAATAGGTAAAGAGAGCATAAACACACACATTTGAACAGAGCAGTGATTTGTTAGGAGCAAACAGCCACAAGCAGTTGTGAAGAGCTACATTTTTCTATTGTCACAATCTTCCTTTCATTCCTGATTAATGTTTGGGTATGAGTGAAAGCAGAAAGAGATGGTGGCATTGATGTGACTGCATTAAGGTCAGTAGAACAGCTCGGCTTGTAATACCACTATGCCCTATTTCTGAGAAGTAAAAAGAAAAGTAATTTGTAAATAGGCCTGCCAGATTATCAAAAAATCAGACAGGCATATGCATGCAAATATGGACAGATCACCATTAAAAAAAAAAAAAAAAAAAGTCTAGCTAGGGAGATCTGTACTGGAAGCACATAAGAATAAAGGCAGCTAAATAAGATTCAAGTTGTTATTTCAGCATGACACTGTAGTTGTCATGGGAGTGTACTGATTTATTTGCTCCTTCTCTACCCATAGAAATAGAGATGTTAAGTTTCAAAGGGAGAATTAAATGAACTTTTCCCTCTCCTGAACACAACAGAGTCCTTGAACCCTTCAGCAAAGCTGCTGGTTGAGAAAACAACATTGTGCAGGATTATTTTATTAACAATAACTATGTTATTAGTGGCAACTGACATTTTCACGCAGCAGATTGACAAAACATATACACAAATGCCAAACGACGTTGTAAGTTCTATCTCAGAGAAAGGACTCACGCTACTGAGCCCCCCAATAAAACAGCAGTAACTCACACGTGGAAGTCCCAATCTAGGAAACAAAGTCAGAAGATGCCAGTCCCCAGAGCAGATCTCCCGTTCCAACAGAGAAGCATACTCTGACCCTCCCCGAAAATACATTAGGGTACAAATGTTTCTCATTTTAAGAGCTAAGAGTTTCCTGCTGAGAGCTTACAATCTGCTGTAACTTCATGCTTTTCTCGGGTCTTCTGAGGGGGAAATTCTTCTTGCCACTTCCATTGTCAAGAACTGGCTTTGATTCCATTAATTGATCTTCCATTAACACCAATCTTCTGTGGCTGCTTTTGGCGTCACAGCTATGCATACCATACATTTTGGATGGAAATTTAATCATGCATATTTTTCAGTGCCCAGCAAGCCATGCTTCTAGAGACTATTGTAATACAAGTAAACATTGCTAAAATACACCACTTGGAACAACGATTCTGCCTTAAACTATTCAGAATACCAGCATGCTCAAATTCTTCATGTAATCTTTTTCTCCTGACACTGTATTATCCTTTTCAAATACTCTGCCAGTTGTTATGAAAGTGGGTGTCGTGAGATTTGGTTGAATAACTACGGAAGTGAAGAAAAAAATTCATGAAATTTCATTCCTGATGTCAAACTGCATTCCAGTTCTTAACTCTGTTGGCATGCTCCAGGAAGCAAAGGAGCTGGGCTGGTCAGAAAGATAAACTGCCCTTTAAAGGCAAAACATCTGTTGGGAGTCATGAGAAGTTCAGTCAAAGGGTTGAAGGCAGCTGAGCCACCGCCTCATGGAACCACAACATCCTCGTGGAACTGGTGATCGCTATTAACTCCGAAAAAAAATATCCCAACAATCAACCCAGAAAAAGCACCTATCTGGATTTTTGTAAAAAGGACAGACTGAAAATTTCTCAATTGCTTTTCCTGTCCACGGAAAAAGACAGTAGAAAGCTCAGTATTCTCCTTCATATTCAAACACCGAAAAATGACATCCTTAAACCTAAGTTTCTCACATATTTTAAGAGAGCAACAGTATTATCAACTTATAATAATTTTATTAAGGACTACTATAAATGTCAATGCACTTAAAGTTCATTAAGTATTCGACTACACTTCTAAAAATAGCGCTTATAATTTTGAAATAAAATAATAGTTTGGTTAGCCAAATATGACAACACATAAAACAATATAATTATGGTAAGTGCCAGCATTATGCAATAAATCTATTCTGCAAGTCTCCCAAAGACTGTGGCCTCCGCACAGTACAATCATGGATTTCAATCAGAGGTTGACGCTGCTGAACTTCAACATACTCAAAACTATTTGAAAACCACTATATTGTCTACTGGATAAGAACTACCGAAAGAGATCTTTAATTGGTCTTGTAATTTGGAGGCAAGTGCAGAGGGGAAAGTAACATTTCTGCACGTTTATCTAAATCAAAGGCTTTCCAGGTCAGGCTAAGGAAGGGAGCGTTGGGATAGAAGGGCTGGGGAAAGAGGTTGATGGAACCATAGATGAGCTGCCACTCTTCTGCTGCTGTGAGTCAGAGAGATCCAGCCCTAAGAAAAGCAAATAAAGGCCAGAGATTTATAGCAATAAAGTTACAACTGTAACACACAGATGTTTTCGCACAAACCAAGCAGAAAACATGGGCACGACCCAGAAAATAAAAGCAGTTTTACTGCTATTGCCACAGTTTCAGGGAAATCAAGCCTAGTGCATGTACTTAAATTATGCCATTGAAAACAAAAACACACAAAAGACTATTTTTGTCCAACTACTGTTTATAATTTGTCTCTCTTACAAAGCAATAAAAATATACCCACAGCAAACTTAATTCCAGCGCTAGGAAAATATTATCACCTAATACAATGCTGTTGCAGGGAATGGACAAAAATACTGATCTACAGTGCAGTGTTTTGGGAGACCTTTTAAAGAATGTGTCACTATTAAGTTTAAAATCAGAACAGAAGGGGGAGGGGAAAGAAACCAGGAGAGTAATAAATCACTCTTCACCCTTCAATTTGCTAAATAAGAAGTGTTTCTCCTTTTAAGCTTATGGAGGACAGAAGTTTCTGCAGTGACATTGTTTAGAGCTGCGTGGCAGATTTGTAGCCAGAGTTATGCTTACACAAGTAATTGGGGTTTGGTTCAGCAACAAAAAGAGGGGAAAAACTGAAAGTAAGTAATTTTGGTGTTTGCTTCTTGTGGAAGAAATACGTTCTCTTCAGCCTGAAACAAAGAATTGTTGATTCTTTTTTAAGTAATAGAGTTGGTAAAACAGAGTGTGGTAACTGACTGTATCTTCCTTTGGGTTCATAAGCCATTAATTGGGACGCTCACCTGGGACTGGAAAACCTACATTCAGATTCCTTCTCCTTCAGGTCAGAATTGGAATGGCATACTGTAAATAAAGTCTGGGCTCCCAGCAAGGGAAGGGAAAATACCAAACATATGCCCATTAACTAAGAACTCACGTATTTCTATTCACAACACAACTGTAAATATGCCATGATCATTTCACTAAGGACTGTATAAAGACAGTATAAGACCACCTTGATTTTAACACTGCTCTGCTTCTGGAAGAACCAACCTTCCAACATTAATACTGTTTTAACTACTGTGTGTGTGTGTATCAAAACTATGTATTTACCCTTTTTTCAGCATGGGGTTTTTATAACCCTACACAAACACAAAGTTTACTCAGTCCTCCTTTCTTAGTCTTGTCATTTGCATATGGAAAAAGGTACCTCCAGATTTGCCTGCCTGCATAAACAACACTAAGAATCACTACGTTGCACCAAAGACATTCCTTCACCCCCAAAGCCCTGCTGTGCCATCTGGGAAATGCGTTACAGTCCCTGCTGAACGTGTGGCATCTGGGGGGGAGAACCCAGCCACAGGCAAGGGGCAAGAGGGGAGTTGTAAAGCACTCCAGACCATAAGGAAAAAGTAGATCAACAGCAGTAAATATACCAAATCCAAATTATTTCTGAAATATTTTACCTCCTTTCCTGTTACTAATATTTCTTTTCACATGCAACACTGACATTCCCAAGCTTGCCTTGATTCTCTGTGTTCTTAAAAGATGTGGAAAGATCATCCTGGGAAACCACCCTGCATTTCACAAGGCAGCCTGCGGTATTTCCAATTAAGAACTTTTTTTTTTTTTAATGAAATAAGCCAAATATTTACCACATGCAGACTGGCCAGCTTTTCACATGCTAGTGTATTCTGCCTAGCTGTAAAAAAAAAAATTAAAAAAAAAATCCTTTTATGTAGCTTCAGCTGTTGGCAGAAAATTCAACAGACAAAGCCTAATGCCTGAATAATTGCCCTGCGTTCTTTCAAAATTCAGGAGATCAAAAATATGTAGTTTTTGAAAAGACACAGTTCCAAGAGTAGCATTTCAGGAACTGCAGTCATTTGGAAGCACGTGCATTGACAAGTTCCATACGGTTACGTCTGGGCTATCACCCTTCACCGAATGGGACTCAGCTGCAATTTTCAGAGCAATGCTTGGTATCCGGTAACAAATTCCATTCTAGGAAGAAGATTCCTTCCCCTCCGTTTGCCAAACAACGTTTAAAAAAGAGAGTGTTTCTGTAAACATCATTTATTTGGAGGTAACGCCACTTATCACTGCAAATATTTTATCTTTAATTAGGCAAAAAGGGTTCCGAAAGAAAAGCTGTATTGTCTGGCTGCCGCTGCCCCGCAGCCCTGAGCAGCCTGGGTGCCAACATCTGGTGTGGTGAAGGATGCTACAACATGTTTACAAACCGTAGGCAGCTGAGCCTCCTGCAAATGTTTTTTGAAATTAATTTGAAAAAAAAAAATGTTTAGACACTTTTGTTCCTGAAGGCATTACCACCACTCTGCTGATTATGCTAATGGTGTTCTACTGCTATTAAAATACATCTAGGCGCCAAGCGGACAATTGCCCCATTTTCCAGCCTATTTAACAAGTTGAAAACATAACTCCACTCATTCTTTATCTTCTTGCCACAATAAACTTTGAAAAAGAAAGGGTAAAGCTTTCTGGAGATAAGAATGAATTTTTATTTTATTTAAAAACCCCCAAACAATCCAAAACGCAGTTATCCAATTTAAGACTCCCATTTTCAAGAAAACTCTAAAAATGATGAAATGGTCCTGACACCACTTACAGGAAGCTACTCTGTGAAATAATACTGAGAAATACAAACAGCTAAAGGCTTTTGAAAGACAAAAAAGCAAAAGGTCAGGAATTCAGCCATTTGGGTATTTTACTCAAAACCAGATTAACTGCTATTTAAAACAGAGAAGATATTAGTATATTCTGGTCTGTATGGTTCATAAATTTAAAAGCAGAATGCTATGCATGTTATTACTCCCAGAGTTTTACTCTTTAAACTTTTGGTATTCATACAGCAACAACAGAAGATTCAGGCTGCACCTCAATGATCAAACCACATGTTTTTCCATCACAATATTACTAAACTAAAACATTGCACTTCTATTCTCCTCCCCCCCTTTCAGTAACAATGAAGTTGACTTATGCCCCCAAATTCTACTCCAAAAATAACAGGAATCCCCCTCTTCCCTACCATTGATCAAACCCTACATACATGACTAGCTGACAAAGCCTCTTAAAAACTTTTGAGGCTGTTGAGGGATTACAAACATGGATTTTTGCTGATACTGCTTCTTAGAATTTAGCTTTTCATTCAAAAAAATGGAAGTTTCTCTTTTGCTAGACATAACAGATAAGCTCCAACCACTAGCACAGTTGCTAATTCAAAAAAGCTATTCAATTACTTAATTCCATATTAATTTCTGCAATTAAAGAATTCATTCTCTCAAACTGAGTTACAGAACACCAAAGTCTAACCGTACCTCTAATTCTCCAGACTTAACGCTTTGCCTGTATCAAATATCTGCCCCTTTGAACCAACAGACATATTTATCCAATCACCAACCTGATAGAAAAATAACCTAATCCATATTTTAATTTACCACAAAAAATGACACAAACATCCATACGGACAGTCCAGTTATTTTCATATGAGAAATAACCACGAAGCACTTCTTACCCTTCTTTCAGCCCAATGAGGGAAAAGTCTTCTAAAGAAGAAGTTGAGCTCTTAAACGGAAGGTTCTGCTGGGTAGGTTAATAAGAGATATCCAAGAGCTGACTAAAAATCCCCTAACTTTGAAAGCACTGAAGAACAACATGCCTACAAAACACTGGTAAATTTATTTACAGAATGCAAAAAAAAAGTCTGGCTTAACGTGGTTGTGTTTGCCCAGCCAAGTGGGATTTCGGCAAGTGTTGTCCTACTAAACAAAAAGTGGGAGGTTAAGATCAAAAATGACTCCTCCGTTCTCTGGAGGTGTCCTGAAAGTCATAGGAACCCAAGATTTTTAGTAGAAGCATCACAGAGAACCTTTTCATTACAAGGGAGATTTTTATCTAGCCTAAGTTGGGAAAAAAACCCAAGAGTGTGATTTAGTCAGCCCTGCTGGCAATGCTGTCTTCGTGTTGTCTGTAAGGTCTGCCAGCTTGCCCTTCTGAAGACACAGAAACTAGCAGGATACTCTTCAAAGCTATAACTTCTTAAGGATAATTTCCCTCTGAGCAATTTTATAGTGTGGCTTCGAGCTACTGTAAAAGACGACGAGTGACTTATTTCCTGAATATTCCAAAAGCCACATGCAGAAAAGGAGAAGTACTGTCCACCCACCAAATTCCACTTCTACGGCAGTGACAGTATTCATGGCTTTACACTCTGCTAGGACCCTTTTGCAGGAACCTGAGTTTCCATCTCTACTCCCAAGTCGCTGGCTGAGTCCCCACTATCGCGATAGCAGTGCTCTGCTTCCTGCCCTCAACGCTCCATCTCCAGAACAGGAACAACCTGGCCCCGTGCATTTGTGCAGCATCAAGTAAAACAGATAACCTTAATGTTCTTAACATCCCTACAGCGAGAAAAATTATGATAAACTAGAGAAATCATGGCAAAACGATAAACACAAACCAGAGCAGTGGCGATGTACTAAGCTATTAAGTGTATTATACTTATTATTGGGGTCACAAAATGAAGAATTCTAGCATGAAGGGAAAATGGTGTACCATCAAAAGAGTCTATATGAGAATTAAGGCTCAGTACACAACAAATTTGAGATTTCAAAAGAACTCTGAACAGGCTCCAGGTTGCCCTTTGTGAACCAACTTGATTCCCTTCCACTCCTAAAAGAAGCAGCTCCATAAATGAGAAGTAATACCGAAATATCTCTCAACTACGACATGCAGCTAAGACTTTTCCTGCTTATTTCTTTGTTAGAAGATTTGCCATTTTAGATTCGGACAAGCAAATAAAAATACAAAGGGCAGTCACATGAAGTCTATTAGAAATTTTTCATCTTGTTTTAAATCATCCTTTGCTAGATAATATTTATCATCCTTGCTACAAGCATGCATTATTCCTCCCAGGTCTCCCCAGGATGGGGGTAAGAAGAGAAAATAAACAAGAACTATGACACAATACTTCTATTTCACTTCTGTCTAAAAACAATATGACTGTTGCCCATCTTTCTAAAGCAGATGAATTTCTAGTAAAAAAAAAACAAAACAAACCTTAAGAACCTCCCCCAAAAGCAAGCCTCAAATAAAACCAATCATTGATACTAATTTCATTTTCAGAGCAAGTTCCACGCAACTCCTCACTTCTAGTCAGCCAAAAATCCTTCAGGACCTCAAAGATTTTCAGTGCTGATTAAAGTGTTCACGCAGCAGGATGGAAGGCATTTAAAATGTCTGCAAACATTGATATTAAAACCTGCCTTAGGCTCACTGCAATAAACTCACTATAAATTTACAAAACAAACAGCGGTGGAGGTGAAGCATCCTGGTGATGCTAGAACTATTGCATCATTAATATCTTCATCAGAAATCGCAACATTCAAGTCTAATTCTCCTACGACTAGTGCTTGTTTTGTATTTAAAGACACTAAGCTTAAAGAGCTCTTCAACAGTGTTAAAAATTAATAAATTGCTCTCAATTCAGCCTCAAAGTAATATCTTTTTTAGGACCAGCTACCCAAAACAACCAGCCATTGCACATTTATTAGTTATGAGATGGTAGCCAGCATCAAATTCATTCTCCCAACTGAACTGACCGATAGGAATATGGAACAGTAAAAACTGATTTGTAAGACTTGTCTACATGAGGATTTTATTACAAAGTGGATTAGGGCAGGGATTTGAAAGAACAATAATTCCTCTGTACTAGAAACATCAACTGTATGGTCTAGCTTAATTATCTGAAGTAGATTAAACTAAACCACATCAAAGCAGCTGTTGACAAACAATAATAGTGTTCACAGGCAAGAAGTGTGGAATAGCAGCTCCAGGCTTCCAGGCATACAGGGATGACACATGCAATGGATGGCACATCTGCACGAAGCATGGCTTGATCAAAGATCACCACCTTCTTTTTTCTTTTAAAATGCAGTCCTGTTTCAGTTTTTCAAAACATAAATCAAGCCCCACCAGGTATGGATCTGGTACAACGTATTAGAATGCAAAGCTGTTACCTAGGACTTTATTGTGCCATTTATTAGCTGTTCCCAAACCTTTCATTTCCTCGTGGAAGTATATTTTCTTCAGTTTGCCACAATAGACTTTATGCTGAGAGAGTAAGAAACACATTTTTTCTCATTCATTCTTAAACTGGACTTGCATATCGGAGGGAAGTGTAAGTAAAGTGTTATTATAAAATCAGCACAGGCTGAGAACACAGGGCTTTCAACACAGCCTGCAAGTGTGTTATTAGATTTTCCTTCACTATTTTCTCAGTAACAAGATTATGCTTTTAAAACAGCTTATAACTGAAAGACCCCTTCCGCAAGCCTTTATTTTTATAGGAGATAAATGCAAATTTATAATCCTCCTTAATATCTGAACACTTGCTGTTCAACACAATTACGTGAAGAAAAATGGTACTTTCAGTAATTCTTTGTCTTTACTGAAATACTACCAGCTTCTGCTGTGGTCTTTGAAAAATAGACAACTTAAATCTTGAACGTGTGAGAAACGAGCAAAACCCCAGTAAGAAGAGTACAGGAAAAGAAGAGGAACAGAAGAGTAATATTAGAGTATCTCATTGGAAACTTGATTTTTGCAAGTGTACAATAACCCATGTTCACTACGGTTCCCAGCCCTGATACCGTGACACACACAGCTGTTACAGATGTTCACTTCAGCTCAACCCACTTCTGAAGCACTGAAAAAGCCCAGCAAAGCCTTGCAGATGCCACTCACAGATAAAATAGCTGCACTTTACCTCCCCTGGCACCGACCAGCCCCTCCAAACCAGCACAGCCTTCCAACATCCTTTCCCTTCTCTCCAGAAGGGTGGGCAATTAGTGACAGCCTTCAAGATGCCTGGCTAATAATTACATCATTGTGTGCTTTCCTTCCAAACGAGAAAGCAGGTCTGGACAATAAGTAAACAATGAACTCCACTAGGAAATATTCTTATCCTCCCCTTTACCTGTTAGCACCTCTAAAGGAGTGTCTGTCTTCTTTTGTTCAGCTTTTTGGGGGGTTGTTTTGTTGGTTTTACTTACGTACAGACCCACTATACCATAAGCTTAAATAGCTGCTTACATCACAGCAGTAATCATTACATTCGGTTAGCATTTCTTTTCCATAATTGACAATTTCCACAGCACAGTAGATAACCATCTTCTAACTGCATCTTCTTCGATAACAAGCGCAGAATGATTTAACCCAGGAGTCGTTGAAATATGGCATATAGCACAGTTCATGAAATAAAAGAGAGATGCAATTCAGAGCAACATATAGCGCAAACATATCCCCGAAGGTCAGCCTTATTGACACAGGTGCAGCCACAAAGAACCCCAACCAAAATAACTGAAGGTCATATTTGTTTAAGAAATCAATAACCATTCTGGGAAATCTACATGGCCATACATCTCATTCACTTCTTTAAGTGCTGGTGAGTTTAAAGGTATTTGTTTTAAACAGAGTGGGATTTGTATATAGACTGACGCAATTCTACATTACTTGGCACTGCAGGAGTATCTGCTGAGATAAGAGGATCCTTCATGTTAGAAAGGATTAAATTAATAAATACTGGTAATACTCCTCCTCTGAATACACCTAGAAAACTAATAATAAAATTAAACACCTACCAGCTTGAGGAAATAAACCTTGGTTTTTAACAAGAGCCTGTAGTTGCACTGCTTGGATTCAATAAGTGCACTTGATTTATATAAATTAGTTTGAAGTTGAGATTTAGATGGGATTAAAGCATACCAGAGTGTGAAACTTTGCAATCCAAGATGTCTTTGAGAGGACCAAGGGTTTGTGTACAAATAGTACTATCACTTTCAAGACAAGAAGTAGGGAAAACGATTGGTATGTACGAACCAGAGCCCGCCAACAACTTCAGCCAGCTTTGTACCTTGGGTAGGAGCGCGCAGTCTAACTTCAAATATATTTCATGTGTATTCTGCATGTACTTCTCACACCAGATACAGAGAAGAAGCATTAAGGCTACCTTTATTTTCTCGTAAATACTGTAATAGTAAACTACTTTGAAGAGGAATAATTTTAAAGGTATTACAGTTAAAATAAATAGTTTAATTGCTTAAAACGGTCTTTTAAAAGTGGCCAAGTAGCAATTTTCAACTCTTAATGGCATATAGCTGAGATGAGAATATCTGAGGTGAGCTCAATCATCTTCACAGGCAGATTTACTGTTTCACTAGTGGAACCTAACCGCTAGTTACTGGCTAGCGTTGTCATGGTAGGACAGCCTACAGCTAGATTTCCTCTGCTTTCCATTCAAAAATAGGATAAAATTTCAACCATGAAATGCACAAAGGAATTATCTGTTCGATAAATTTCTATTCCAGCACAAAAATAAAAGACTCAGGCTGAGATAGAAATGTTTCTAAACTAAGTTAATCTGAAATCCTTACTCAAAACTTTGGAAGCAGGAGACTTCCTGGTATCATTAGAAATGTCAAAAAACCCCTGTTGGAATTTTTTTCCCCATCAAGGCTCAGTAAAATTGCCTGTATGTATTACCTAAAGAGAAGAAACATCATGGAAATAAATTCAGTAGTTTGTTCAGACATTGAATATCTGAAAGTAATCTCATTTAAAGAAAGAAAAAGAGACATTATTCCACTTCTGGTCATGACTGGAGTACTAGAAACTCTACGTAGAAATCTACTCGTCAGGCAAGGTGACTAAGGGATACAGAAATACAGACAGGAACTGCTGCTGCAACTCCCAGATAATTGCTAAATTCAAGATTAAGACTAACCTCAAGCTGTCAGTATCCAATTGGCAACAAAGAGTGGATTCTGGCTGGTGCCATTTCCACAAAAGCTGACATGAAAAAGTGGAAGTTTTGTGACTGCACTGGGCTACCCATTTCTGCCTTTTTAGCAGCTTTTCTGTAAGGTACTGCGGCCTTCTTGGTTTGCAACATGCACAACAACGGGACAAACTCAGAGACAGCATAAGTTAGAAGCTGCAGAGTGGCATAAATCTAATTAAGTTTAAGTGGTAAGAGTAAAGGAATGTAAATTAGAACCAGACACATATCAGCTTCCTCACATGCAAGTTGCGCTGAATCAGACTTCCTCTGGATTCTCCAAATCCAGCCCAACATTCCAACTCTGTGGAACTCAAAATCAAACTGGAGTCTTAGGCAATAGTTAAACAAATAGAATGCACCTAAGCATCAGAAAATTGAGACTATACGTTCAAAATTTATATTAAAAATGCACTAAAAAACAAGTTAGGCTTTTGCCTTTTCTACAAATACATTAAGTCAGTTTTCCGAGAGAAATCCCCCAGGCCAAAATCGCTGTGGAATTTTTTTTCCCAAGGATTTCCACTGCTGTTGGTTTTACCAGTAACAGTCACTAACTGTAGCAATCAACCAAACCATCCAACTACAGTGGGATCAGTAAAAACTCAGCACTTAGCCAGCAGCAAGGTGACCATGAAAGAACACCAAACCAATATTCATTACAAAGCTACGAGCCAGTAACACAGAGGAGCCCACCAGAGTACAAAATCTTAATTTTACTAGCTTCTAGAAGAGCGAGCTACTGTTTTCTTGACTACTTGGACATACACAAAATTTCTGAGACTTTGTTGTCCACATACACCGTGTTTGTTTACTTTGCAATTATCTTAGGAAGTTGATTAGTAACAGCAGTAAGTCAATTCTTTTATTCAATATTCAAGGCAATGACTTGAATACAGAATACATACAGAATAAAGGAGCAAAGACTAAAAGAAAAGCTGAATTCAACCTAAAAGGTGATTTTGTGCACAGAAACCACACACAAAAGCAGTCTGAAATCCAAAATACCATTTTTCTAGTTAGCATCTGTTGATACCCAAGACGCATACACTTCCTAAGCACTTACACTACTCAGAAAAAACCTGTCAAGTATTAGTAAGCCTGCAGGTAACAATCTGATCTACTAAGCAGCACTGCAATTTGGTGGAACTGAAAACATTATTCTAATGTTAGTCAACCCATCTTAAAACACATTTGGAATGTTAAAACTATTACGCAAATGATTGGCAACACAGCCTCTCAATGGAGTGCTCATTACTCATGATAACAGTCTACCTCTTCAGCTTTACCAACTGAAAAGGAACCTTTGTAACCCACTCATTCCTACACGGTTATGTGTATTTAAATGAAAACAGGTCTAATTGACATTACTAGAGAGCGCCAGTTGTCAAATCATCCTTCGTTTGACAGCAGCTCCATTACAACTTTGTGTCTCCCAGCAATGAAAATGCAACTGGGAAAAGAGGGGGCACCTTTATATGAATTGTTAATTACATTTTCAAAATAACAGGAATGAGTCTCCCTTGCCTACTCATCAATGTAAATGCAACATACTGGGTTCACACCTGAGGAAGACAACTTTGGAAGGGCTTCAAGACATTTTTCTTCTTAGATTGAGGAAAATGCAAAGATCAATAAAGCCAGTGTGTAGACTGATAGATAGCACAAATGTAAAGCTTTGGGATCCAACAAAGTAGAGAATGAAATTTCAGACTTACGTTTCTCATCATCAGCATGTACTAGAGACGCTGCTCGCGACAAAACATCCAATGGAGTCTCCATTCCTCTCTGGATCCTAGAAAATTCAAAGTTTCAAAGAGTAAGCTCATAAAGTCCTTACCATAACATTGTAGATGTTAAGCCACTTGTTCATAGCACGCATACATCAGGTTGTACGGAAGGAAGTAGTAATAAAGAACAACAGCATGACAGCTGAAAAGATCAAAATTCCATGTTTCTGCTGCTCTTTTCATGGAGCCACGGAACTGTTGGAGTTGGAAGGGACCTTCTGGAGACCATCCAGTCCAACTCCCCTGTTGGAGAGGATTGTCCAGAGCACATCACTCAGGACGGTATCCAGGAGAGTCTTGAAAATCTCCAGAGAAGGTGACTTCACACCCTCCCCGGGCAGCCTGTTCAAGGGCTCTGGCACCCTCACCATAAAGAGGTTCTTCCTCAGATTTGAGTGGAACTTCCCATGTTCCAGCTTGTGCCCACTGTCACACATCCTGTCACTGGGAATCACTGAAAAGTTATACCACTCCAGGATTTGTTAAAAATTAGTCATTGCTGAAAACAAGGCAACACTGAATATAGCTTTCCCACCACTCATCCAAAACAAACCAGATAGACCAAATTCTCAGCCTCAAGCTGATGACCACTGCTCGTCTGTGTTGTGACTGGGCTATCTGCTGTATGTTGTGTTTTTGCCTCCCACATGCCAGCCTTCCACCCCCATAAACAGCTAATTGAGACAATATCCAAAGATGCAACTCATCTGAAGGGCAGAGGACAGCTGGCCCCACTAACTACAGCAGCAGCAGATTGCTTTGGTTCCATAGCATCCAATAAACTTGTCCTCCATACTGTTCTGTGCCCAAAGAGGAAATATGTAAAGATATAAGCCATTAAGACACGTTCTTACTCATGAACATGTAGTTGAACACGGGGCATGTGTATATATGTAACACCACAAGCAGAAAACTGTAGCCTCTATAATCACCATCATACCTCAGTAGCTGCTTTTCCCTGTTTTTCTTCCCCTCTACAACACACAATTCCCACGCATGAAAAATTAACGCCATCACCTAAAGGCACACATTTCAGCACTACACTAGAGCAACAGACTCTCCCATTTAAAAAAAACAACAATAAATATACCAAAGCTTACACAAACCTCTCAAAGTTTCACAGGAACGGCTTCAAAACTGAAAAAGACATTCCGAAAGACATGAAAGGGAAAGGGAGGAAGAGAGTAACAAGTCATCAAGATACTTTTGTTAAAAGGCCAACAACTTCTATGTGTTTTTAAATAAGAAGGCAACAGCATAGACAGAACTGTTAAGAAAACAAATGGAGAGAGAGAGAAAACCCAAGACTGCTAACAATTCTGGGCTTTTTCCCCCTGCAAAACTAGCATGCAATTCTGTCATAAGAGCTGTTTACTGTAACTTACTTTACAGTGTGATCTTAAAAAAAAAAAAAAGGTAGTGGCAACTACAGAAATCTCAAACACATGTATATAGACTTAACAACAAGCATATGTTTGGGAAGCAATTTCCTTGACTTTGCACTATAAATAATAAGCCTTGCTATCCTCTCTTCCTCTTCCTAAAGACTTTAAAGCTAAACAAAGATTTCAGAGCACAAGAGAAGGGATTTTTAAAGTATTTTTAAGTTTCAAAAATATTTTTTCAATAAAGAATTAAATCCAGTCTTGTTTCCATATAACAGTGCAAGAAAAGACAAAATTGAAATAACTAAGTACAATGCTTGAAGATAAAAACATGCATTTGCCCTCCCTGTCGGAATTGGCTTTTGCTCAGGAACAGTATTTTAACTAAAACTTATAAAATGAGTTTACTCCTTCATTTGAGGACAGTACATGTGGGCAAGAGGTTTTAGAAAGCAAGATATTACGTTCTCATTATACAAAATTTGTCTTCAGTAAATATTTCTTTATATCACGTTTAGCCACACACTCTTCCAAATCAACGCAGAGATTTGGAGGAGAATGTTGACTGAAGAAGCCTTCAGCATCATTCCACTTCCGTCCCTCAGGCCCCAATACTTGGTTTCTTTCCTGATTTTTGGGTTTTTTTGAGTTTAAAATTTATGTTTATTATATTTATTTATACCTTAATTCTCCACAGAGCCTTGATTCCTGATCCAATCACACTAATTCCTTTAACAGAGTGAAAATTCAATTGGACAAGAAGATTAAAATGCACCCAATCAGATGGTGCAGCTACACCAAACTGATGGCTAACTTGGGATTTAGCACTAACCAGCTCTCTCCTAACTGTCAAAGACAGCCATAACAAAGCTTTTTGATCAACTCTTTAGAAAAACCCTCTTGATAAAAGAGCAACGCAAAAAGATATTAAGATGTCTTCTATTGAAAATAAATTGGCGTTTTCTTTAAGTTTTTCAGTAATTTTCAAATAACAGGAGTACCAGATGCCCAATGCCTTTCCGGAACACGTAAGAGAATTAGCTGGTGACAGAGGTCCACAATGAGAGAAAGAAACAGGAACCAAGCCTTCATTCTATTCAGGGAGTTAGACACTTGAAAACCAACTTCACTAAAACTGGCCTCACTACAGTTTTGTAGCTTTGCATATTATTTAAGTTCACATCAGGAGAGCGCTGCAGAAGTGCTTCTCTGACAGTGAAGGTCTTGCGATGAGCGTTGCATCCATTCAAGGGCTTCTTTGAGAGGATGCTGTTAATACAGAGATCTCCCAATTCCAGGGGGCAATACCCTATACACTGACATTTTTTCAACACATTGCAAACATTTACAGTTGTGAAAATGATCTCCAATGAGCTATAAACTTCCAGATTATTTTTCAAACAAGATGAAGTGTCCCTCTGTCGCTAAATTCTACTAACAAGTCAGGGGTAAAAGTTTAGGAAAGAATTATTTCTTTCTGCCTGTATTAGGCTGCCTACAAGAGTGAGAGGGGAGGAATATTCTCTTAGTTCAAAGCTTAAAAGCCTAATTTCACCCAGGCAAGGACAGCAACTGCTACTGCCTCCAGAGAACAGCCAGGTCATCCTCAGAGGAGGCTTGATTCAGAAATAAAGAACTACTTCAGTTTCCAGGGTTCTGACAAAAGGCAGTTAAAAAGCAGACCTGTGACGAAAGCCAGCTAATTCTGTGTGTGTGACAGAGACCCTGCAGCAGAAACTCACCTCTATCAAAGTTGAGTTTTTATAAGTATTCATGTCTAAAAGCACCTCTCTGGCAGCCTTCGTGCAAGTACTGCTCTACACCTGAATCTCCTAAGGGACAAGAAGTGACCAGTAAAACACAAGCACACAAACTTCCCTCCTTTGGATAAACCTGATTTAAACACTATGGAAACAGTTTCATAAGCATCTTACTCATTACGAAATTTTAACTGTTAAAGAAACACATGCCAAAAGCACTTTTACAAGAGTTCAAGATTATTTTTATCTACTGTAATTCCTAACGTTAGTTTAATATTTCACTCAGTCCTTTTATTTATCAGCTACTGCTTCCACTCAACATTACCCCTGTCTGTCATCTCGCCTACACAGCGGTAAAGAAAACATTTGGAAAGACAGTAAAGACAGAATGTAAAATCACAGAGTAAGTTACTAAACACTGACCCACTAATAAGTTTTTAATTCAGCACTTGAAGAACACAACAGCTGTTAGTGTAACAAAACAGGACATGATTCTCCCTCCCCTTTCCAAGCTTTTATAAACTCCACGCACACAGGGAGTGCTCTCAGCTTTGCACATACCTGTTAACATCTTTTTGAAGACTATAGAGAAAATAAAGCTTTTGAAAGTTAACAGTTCAGTGATTTCATGGATTGACACAGCACCTCCTGAGCATCCAGGAAAGCACATGGGGAAAAAACCTGAAGTCACTGGCTGGAAAATTAAGCAAACAGGCTGTGGGGAAACCAGCAAGGAGAGTAACTACAGGCTGAGAAATGAGACATTTATTAACAGGAAAGTCACTATTCACAGTGGGGTATGTCAGGAAAGACCCGAAATAAAGAGAAGAACTTTATATTTGATTAAGAAAAAGGGGAGAATAGCGGAGGGACAGAAAGGATAGAGAATCACACAAAATTTACCTTTGTGGCAGTAATCTCCATTAAGGGTATATGATGGCTTTTCAACTGAACGGATCGTAACTTGTAACCCAAGAAACAAGTCAGATGGGGGAAACAAGGAAAAAGTTGGGAAGAACAAAAGGCCTGTACAAAAGACATGCTGTGCAAATAAGAAAAATCAGAAGAATTTAGACATAATTTGGCCACAAAGATCTAAAGAGAGGTCACAGTCATAAGGAAACTTGGATTACAGGTCTGACTGACAGAATAACAGCAGGGCCAAGAGACACTACAAACACCTTAATAAGAACCATCTGAACGCAGACCCTAGTGAGAGGCCTCTCTTACACTTGTTGAGCATGAACTGGAGACAGACGTCTACATCATGTCAGGGAGAAAGAAAGAATTAAGTTTTTCAGTGATGCAGAGAAAACTCTGGTACTTGAATTAATATATTTGGTAAAATTACAGAGATAAGAGAGAAGTAGTGGATAAATAAAGAAAGCCCATCAAGCAACGAAAAAAGCAAGACGAGAACAAGACCCTCAAGAAACAATCAAGAGTGAGGACTGAAGTGAAGACAAGGAAAACAAGATTAACTGAAGAGGATGGCCAAACAGGTCAAAAGCAGCTGACATCTAGGAAGATACAGGCACAGCACTTGCCAGCCCAATCCATAACCAGAAGTACCCCAACAAAGAGACTCTGGGTGATTTCAATGGAATAAAGCTAAACTGAAGCGGAAACCCAGACAGCACTTATCAGCACAATCAATACATCTACAGGGGAAAGGAAGATAAACCAACCATTTGATGCAAGCCAGGTCAACATCTTTAATTTTTTAAGATAGGAGAGAGCAAAGCATATTTGTACTGTGAGTGAGAATAGCGATAAGCACATTGAATTTATTCAGTGTGTCCTCAATAGTCAAAATACATTTAAATTCCTGCAGCTGCACCTAGATCAGAGCTTCTGCTTGGGGATATGTAAATCCTGTGTTGAGATACACACGTGAAATGTTAACTGAAAGTGCTCAGTTTAGACTGTGATAACCAGGGAGTGGTGACCACCCTCCTGCATGTACAACTCTCAGAGTGAGTTCAGGCGACTTGGCCAAAGGAAATCATTGAAATGCCATCTTTTCCTTTCAATGCATTTATTCAGTACTTTGTTTCTTTTTACCATGCTTGTTTTGCATGTGGAAAATGTGTTTGAACAGGCAAATCTTCAAACAGAAACGATGACTTAACTTATCGCACAGAAAATTAGAAGCTCAAAGCAAAGCTTTGGCGTTTTACCTTCTGCTTTTTTGTTTTCCTTCGGTGTTTTACCTTCTGCTTTTTTGTTTTCCTTCGGTGTTTTACCTTCTGCTTTTTTGTTTTCTCATTGCGTAAATCCTCCTTAACGAGGTAACATTCTAAGAAGAAAGCTGTTACCGATGGTATTTGAATTAAAAGCTACCAAATATAAGAAATTAAAGGTGGAAAAGTCTAACCTGACCATGCCTTGAACCTACAAGATTGCTCAGTGCATCCTGTATGTTATCCATTCTGCTGCAAACATACAGTGAAACATCTAACCATAGCAAAAGAACTATCTTTTATAATAGAAAAGTTTCAAACAGATCTAAAAACAGAATTAACCTACTCACTGTCTCAATATTGTACTAGTTACCAAAGCTACTTATATTTAAACAAGAACCTCTTGATGCTTTATAATGTGAATGAACCTCTTCAGTTAACACGCCCCAGAGGTCTACATTGATTTTTTTTTTAATCCCATCACGCTTTATACCCCCAGCCTGTTGGATCTACCCCTTCCAGCACGGCTTCTGGGTGCTCATTGCTCACAGAACCTACTCTCAGGTGGGTGTAAAAGCTGGATGGAGGTAGCATCCATCTCACCAAGCTGCTCCTGAGTGACTCCTGCAGCAGCATCCTGCGCCGAAGCACCCGGTCCCCATTCCCCACGGCGGGCACTGGAGATGCTGGTGATGCTTCAGCCCAGTCGTTTGCTCCCAGAAACAACACAAACACACAGCACAGGCACAGCCAAACTCTATCAGGAGCCTAAGGGACCAGATTTGCGTTTTAATTATGCCTGAAATTAGTCCTTATATAACTGATCCCAAATACCAAGATTATAACTGGTGCATCGACAGAGAGAGAGAGAGATGTGGGGGATTTCAGCAGAACACACCCTACACCAGAAATATCCTCACTAGCAGGCAGATGGGAAAATACAAATAAAGGCCAAGACATTTGGATAACAGCCTTAAAAAAAAAAATTTTATGTATTCTTAAGGCAGGAGAGGCAGATTGCTGCCAGATTTTCTATAGTTTAGGATAGTTCAGAGTATCACTGCCTGCAAAGAGAATTTCACGCAGGTTTCACAACCCACAGTTTGTCCCTCTACGAGAAATGCGCTTTAAACAACTCCCTGTTCTAAAGTTAGAGAAAATCTCATCAGAAAAATTATCCTGCAGGAGAGATCCTGGAGCGCTCCATCTGTAAATCCTTTTTGGTTTAATTAAAAAACGCTCCATTATTTCTTGTTCCTGATAATCCTGATGCAACAAGAAGAGTGAAAGGGAAGCGAGCCAGCTCCATGGTTTCTCAAATGTCAGTGGAAAAGGGCTGTTCAAGTCCCATTCATGGCATTTTCGGGAAAGGGGTGCACTCGGGTGTCATGTGCGCTCAGAAAACTAATTACTTCTGATTACATGTGGGAAACGTAAGGCCAGGTTGACTAAAGAGGCTGGAATCGCACCGCTAAAAATTCAAATTAAAAGATCTCCACGAAGGGAGAGAAGAGTCAAATCACAGCGACTCACTCCAGCAGCTTTCCACCAGAGGAACCCATGGAATTCCAGGCTTTTTTCCCTGCCGGATAAACCCCCTCTCTGGAGACCAAGGTGAGAATTTAAGACGGCAGTTAAAATGCCCCTATTCCCCACGCTTTTCCCCCCAGAAGATAACTTTCCAGAGAGGAGGAAAATTCCCTCCCGGGCCCGGCCAGCGATGCCCTTAAGGCTTTCCCGGACCCCCGAGGATATCCTTTCCCGGGAAAACCACCCTGCCCACGGCGGGATCAAGCCCTGCCGCCGCCGGGAGTGCGGGCCCGGCCACCGGTGGGGCGGCGGCAGCTCCGCTTCTTCCCCATCGGGGACGGCGAGGAGGCTCCACCACCCGCTCCTTCCGTTACCGTCCCGGGAGAAGGAGGGGAACCTGCGTTCGTGTGTCCCTCCCCGCCTCGAAGCTTCACTCACCAGCGTGTTCCCGGGGGGGGGGGGGAACCGGAGGGCTGGTTGTTTACCGGGAGCCGGAGAAGGCGCGGCGAGCCCCCGGCGCCTCTGGCTTCCACGGGCCCGGGGAAGGAATCCCAGGAATGATGGAATTCTCTCTCTTAGCAGGTGGGGAGAGAGGGGCGGTCCCATTGGCTGGGCCGCGCTATGAAGTCAGCATAATTAGGGTAATGAGGCGCTGACATCATATCCTCGCAGGTAGCGACGGGGGAGAGCGCGGCGCGGAGGAAGCGGGAGACGCGCCGCGATACGCCCCGCCCACTCCCCTCGGGACACGCCCCCAAAGGGGTAGACCACGCCCTCTCCCCCTCGAGCCACGCCCCCCCCCGAGTTAAGCCACGCCCCGCTGGAAGGGGAAGGGCTGGGAGCAGGGAGCCAGGAAGAAGGCTGGGCTCGCCCCCGGCCCTTAACGGCGCTGGAAAGAGCTTTTCTACAACCCCAGGGAAACCAAAAAAAAAAAAAAATTTCTCTTAAGAACAAAGCAGAGCCGTTTTTAAAAGCAGAAATATATAATATTTAAGTTTTAAAGCGCATCGGGATACACTCGCATTCAGTATCTGCCAAAGTCTTTGTCAGGAAACGCGGTGACAGGAGGAGGGGTAATGGTTTCCAGTTGAAAGGGGGGAGATGGGGGGGAAGAACTTTCCAGTGAGGGTGGTGAGAGCCTGGCCCAGGCTGCCCAGAGAAGCTGTGGCTGCCCCATCCCTGGAGGGGTTCAAGGCCAGGTTGGAGGGGGCTTGGAGCAACCTGGTGGGGTGGGAGGTGTCCCTGCCCAGGGCAGGGGGTGGAACTCAATGATCTTCAAGGTCACTTCCAACACTTAACCATTCTATGATTCTGTTAATAGCCACACACAATTAAAAGATGCAAAACCACCCAAATGCAAGCTTTCTAGACTCTGGTTAACGTGCTCTGGCCACGCTGGAAGATGAGAGAGATCATAGCAAGGTATTTGACACAATGTGAAGACACTGGGTCTGACCAGATCTGGCATTTTCTATTTCCTGTTTACAGCTCCTACTCCTGAAGCGTATTTATTTTTTTACGGAATCCCTCCCCGCAGTGGCCGTGACTCATCCAGCCCAGGAGAGGGCCAGCAGCCGGATGGATGCCTGTGAAACCACAGCCCAGCTATGGCCCTGCTCCACAACAGAGCTCTCCTGCCTCCCCTCCCCACAGCACCTCCTCCCACCTGCCCTCACGAACCATCCCGTCCCCCAAAAACGATTCCTATGAAAAGTCAGGGACACAACGGGTCCGGGGATCCTGGCCCCCCCCCCCCCCCGCCACCAGCACAGCCTCCCTCACCCCCGCCGACACTCCCACTTGGACATATTCAAGACGGAGCACGTCTCCCTGAATTACTTTGCCCAGTTTTGAGTCATTTCATCAAATTTAACTTGCACAGGCCACGCTCAGGCACACGGAACAACTGCTTCCCAGGAGCCGAGCTAAGGCTTTACCAACATCCCCCAAAGAACCTGGCAACGCTGTTTTATGCCACAGGCAATTTATCTTGCATAAATTAATTGTCATTAATTAGCAGGAGGACATGGAAAAAGCACTGCTGGGGTGCCCACACTGAACGTGAGTCAGCTTCTGGGGAACCAGGTCCCACAGTGCTATGTTTTACCTTTAACAAAGGCCACAACGAACTGAGGTCACTTCAGGCCACTCTCTGAATTTATTCCAAAGGGAAAGAAAGGGACAACAAATTAACCTGAGCTCCCCCAAATCAACCTGAACCCTCCCATCCCCCCCAAAAGGCCCTAGGGCTGCAGATTTGTGGTGGGATCTGTGAAGAGCACAGGCCACAGACATACAAAGAGTCTCGGGACAATTCTGCTCACGGTATTTGCCATTTTCCTATCAATGTGGCAGACATATGCTAATATAATAACAGGTTAAGTATATAAACGGCAACAGAACTGTGTTTTCTCAAGGAAAAAAAGTACCAAGACACAGCAAGGTCTATTTTAAATCCCCAAATGGGGAGGATTCCTATAGAAACAGTGAGCAGTGTGGAAGGCTGTGCAAACACATCCACACACCCTGTGCTGGGATCCCTTCAAAGGCTCAGGCCCAGGAAGGGTCTGTCCTGTCCAGAATCCAATTTAAAAAAAAAAATAAAATCTATCCAAACCATGCAGGAATAACCAATATTGGAAGTATTTTCATATCCTTGCGAGGACAGGTCATGGGATCTCAGGGCGATCTAAAGCTAGCCAAAAATGCATTCCAAACACAAAATGAAATCCAGATTTAGGCTCAACACACTGGTATATCTAATAGATTTCAGTTGCTAAAAACCTGAGAGGCATATAGTCTAATAACAACCATAAACATTGCTTTGTACGTTTCTCAAACTCTTCATCTATGATATTTATAACAACGTATGGTAATATTTATATATATTTTTAAAGTTGATATTATATTAATAGACTACTGGAAAATATTTTCCTTAGCAGCAAGCAGAACAGGAGTCTGATATCTAATGCTTGGGAAAATGGCAATCAAAATAGCAGTGTAAAAATTATTGGAGGGGAAAAAACAAAACCAGACAAGAAAACTACTATGAAATATAGAAAGCAAAACCACAGGCACTGAAAAAGAGATCTGAAATACACATTGGTATGTATCATGAGAATGAATTGCTGCAAACTAATTACAAACCTTTTAAATATGTATCTTCAAGAAAAAAGCATGCCACTCCTGTTTATAAGTGCTGGAGGGGAAGAGGTAGGAAGGGTTTCTTTGTTTAAAGAGACAGAGCTCCTGGGACAAGGAGGAGCTAGAAAAAGGAGCGGTCAAAACAGCTTTTGATCCTTTGCTATTACAGCTCCCAGCAAATGTTTTAGAACAGGATATTTATTAAACATCCCAAGAGTCTGGGGGAACATCAGCATTCTGGGAAGGGTGACCCTGCAGGGTCCTGTACAAACACTGCTAGCACAGAGAGACTCTTCCCACTGAAATTAGGTGTCAATGTCTGTTACAACAACAAAAAAATAAAGCACAAATTGTCAGACATTTGGAATCTTCAAACCCAAATGTGAGCAGCTAACACACCACAAGAAAACCTTGTTGAAGCTGCTGAACTCAACACATGCTAAATATAAGTAGCCAAGCTGTTCAAAAGGCAAATTTACCAATTAGCGAAGCAAACGCAATCTTATTCGATAAACCATATTTTTGGGATGCTTGGGTGTTAACATTTATTTTTCCCTTTGCATGTACTTTATAACGAAGTATATCCGAGGCGCTTTGCTGGCTCAGATACTGGCAAAAACAGACTTTGCTGAAACAAAAGACTCACCCAAGAGTTTAGTTGTACCTCAACTAAATCAAAAGGAGGGTTTTGGCCCAAACTCGGGCACCCAGGTAGAGCACCTACGGTATGGGGCCAATCCTGGGACAGACTCCAGTTGCCACCCCTGTTCCATATGGATATTAACAGCTGAAAAATTAGAGACATTCTCCACACAGTCTAGCCAACACAACAGAAGATTTAACTACCGTGAGGGGGAGCCAGCATTGGGAACGACCTTTTCTGCTTGGAAGGACGCTTGTCAAACAAAGATTTGCTCCCCTGAAGGTGTGTGACAGCCCACATCCATCCATCCATCCATCCATCCATCACCTGGGCCCTCTCAACACGCTGCAGAACAACGTGTTAGCACAGCTTCACAGAAAGACAGCGAGATGTCACAAGCAACAAAAGCTGCTAGGTCATTTCTGGGCACAGTTTGAGAAATTTCTTTGAATGGTTAGCACTGTTTCACAACTGGCTTTAAGATTTATTTATTTATTATCTTTATATATAGGGGAGGAAAGGATCTGAAAGCAGAAGGAAGAAAAGAAGGTATTATATCAAGTGCAGTTGCAGTCTATAGGGAGATCTGATGGCCTAGTTCTACAGACCCTACTCAATCATTAATCTTGTAATTATTATTGAAATAAGCCTGACATCTGTTCCATGCCCAACTAAGAAAATAAAACATTTCCACTATAATAACAGTTGGTTAAAAACGCCACAGGCAAGTATCTCCCTCCATGCGGGCCACGGCAGAGCTGTGCCTGGCTATTGTGAAAGACTTCAGGGTAAACCAGAGGTGGATACTGGTGTGAAAGGGACTCAAACCTGTTTTGTTAAACGACTTTCAAATGATTTCAGCTTGTAAGACTCACAGCAGGGGGCACATGTTGTGTGTGTGCCTCAATCACCAAGACAAGTGTAAAGCTACAAAGAGGAGGGTTCTTTATTCTTTAGGTGCCCATCTAAGAGGGTGATTTGCCAGCTGGCATTCACTGCCTGGAAGTGGAATTTATCCCAGTTCTTCCAATTTCTTACTGCAATCTCACTTTTGTTTTTCAAATAGCAGCAATACAGATACTTCTGTTACAACAGAAATGCATTCAGTTGCCTTAAGTCCGAAGAGAAGCCTAACTCTGCACAAAGATGATTAAGTTTGTGCCAAAAGCAAACACTTTTTTTCCAAAGCTATCACAAAGCATTACTATACGTCACAGGCTTAATAAGGCAACTCATTCCTTCACAATCTCTGTCAGTACAATTACAATGCACACCATCTATCCACGTCTTCCTTTAATAAAACAGGTTTGCTTTAAACCAAATAAGAGCAGCTTTTAAAATCATCTCTCAAAATACATTTTATCAAAAGCAAATTACATAGCCTCCCAAGCAAACATCTTTTCTTCAATGTTAACACTGCTAAACTCTGAATACAAAACTTTTCTCTACAAAAATTTAGATTCAGGTGCACTGCACCTCAAACCTGCCTTACATAAAAAACCCAAATTTAAACCACCATAGCACGTAAGATTTAAAAAGGCACTTTAAATTTTTTTGAAGATAGTTTATTATTTCATTAGACCATAATGTGTTAAATTGCAGTAATTCCAGACAGACAAGTTGATCCAAACTGCAAGTCGATGGAGATGGTTATTTATTACCTGCTTCAAGACAAAGCTTGCCCTCTTCGTAATTGTCTGCCCCATCATCCAAAGGAAGATTAAAAGAGACAGTATAATTTCAGTTGGAGCAGGGTCATAACAGCAGCATAATCTTCAAGCAAACAATGAGATACTTTCAGAGTCAAACAGAAATATGAACACCACACAGAACATTTAACCACAGGTACTTTTTGCTTGCTTTGTTCTAGAGAAGAGGAAGATTCCACCCTATGAAGGTTCCCATAAGATGGAGACAGACAAGATAGCTGAGCAAAAAAAAAAAAAAAAAGAAAAAAAAAGAAAAAAAGGAGTGTCAGTTAACAAATTAAAAGCACCGTTTGGCCATAACCCACTGATTTTAATTTGTTTAAGTTTTGGTAAACACTGATAAAGTGACCACAACTGGTTCACAGCAAAACTCTGAATGGCAAACTCGGTGTAAAAGAAAGGTCAGTATAATCAGTGATACATAGATGTATGTAAATATTCAGAGTAACCTTATTATACTTTTGTTTTTCTGATTCTGCCCCTCTTCTTGTACAGTAAAACCAAATCATATAATAGATTTAACTCCCTATTAGATTTGTAACCTGACTTCCACATGGGAAGAGAAGCTTGAGTGCAACTGGTATCATTAACATCATCAACAGGTTGCAGTTCATGATTAGATGTGAAATTATTATAAGCATTTATGTACTAACTCATTGTAAGCTCCATAATTTACATACATTTCAAGGCTGTAAAAACAGGTTTTTTAGTCACCAGAATTTCTTCTGAGCCACAGACACCAGCAGTAGGTCACTGGACATGAAGAAGTAACATGCCTGCCCAAAAGAGCTGAACACCTGAAGACTGCCTAAAGCTCTTTGAACTTTAAATTCTTACTGACTGGCAAGTTCTAAACTAAGGTCAGTTCTGTCACCAGGTTTCCAGATGTGCCCCTATCACTGTGATTTCAGCCCAGCCCAGCCTTCCTGCCTGCAGTCCTGGGTTTATCAGTCCTGGGGCAGCTGTGCTCATACAGTTGGAGCATCAGACAGCAATCTGATGGGTTTAGTCACAAGCTCAGAAGGGTTTGGTGTTCTGGGGTGGTGGGGTTTTTTTGTGTTGTTATTAATACAAGTAGCACACTCATTTTCATATCGGAAAGAGAATCCTGCTGAAATTAGTCACAAATAAACTAGGCAAGGAACAGAGGAGACACATTCTTTCAACTACAATAAGTGGAAGAAAACGGATGCTTTGCTTCAAAAGCACCTATGCAAGTGCAAGTATAACCTTCAAATATAATCCACTCTAAAATGTCATAAGAATTTAAAACACCGTGATATAGTTTCATCATCTACTGCTGTCTGTGCAAACTCACTCTCAAACTGTCAAATTGCTATTGACTCAGTCTTCTACTTGGCAAGTTTCTACACCAAGGATGCAGGGTCAGCATAAGCCATGAGTGTGCAGAATTGGTACAGCCTCATCACCGAGGATGTACAACCCAATACCAGACATGGGAGTCAACAGAGACATAAAAAATAATAATAATAAAAAAAAAGAGATTGGCTAGATTTTATTGTGAAAATAATTTGGATTTAAAAAGCTTTCCCCCAGACTGTTATGTGAAGCACTGTGACATCATGAGACAGACAGTGGTGGGCTGCTTTATATCAGCTCTTCCCTCTCTCCTGCACCATCTCTTGAAGCTTTCTAAGAAGCTACTGACTTTTTGGCTCTCTCTCCTGTCTACAGGGAGCAAGCCAGACATTTCACCACTGCATGAGAGCAAGACAGCTTGAGAATGGCAACATTAAAAGAAAAAAAAAACTAAAACCACAAACAGAAACAGAGAAACACTGGGTGCCTCCTTCTCATGCTTTACTACTAATTTTAAAAAAGGAGGTCTGGAGAAACTTTTGCAGAAGGCAGAGATTAAAAAAATAATCCACTGTGTGGGAACACAGCCTCTCCAATTTACCAAGTATACCATAGAGCTACAGAGATTCCATGTAATAGAAGCAATAGAAATAAATTCAATAAAGTCAAAATGAGATATTTTACTGAACTATTTACTTAGCTTTTTTAATTGAGTAAGAGGTATCTTAAACATCAGGCTCAAGTCTTTCAAAGATGGTCTCACAATACAACAAAGGCAAGTAAAAGAACCAAAAGAGCGTGTTATGACTTTTTTTTTTTTTTTTCAGAGACAGTCCCTTATGGTTGCAAACTCCTCAGAATCAAATTCTATTCAAATTTCAAACCAGAAGAACCCCCTATAGCCATTACACTTGCATGAAATGTCTGTCAGATCAGAATATTGGTCTTTGCAGCTGCATGACTTTCATCTTCTCAGGAAAAAAAAAAAGGGCGTGTTAAAATAGCCATCCACCATCAAAGAAAGGTTTTGGCAGAATACTGGATTCTTAAAACAAAAGTGACATGTAAACTCTTAGACTTAAAGATGTAACTAAAATATCTGGAGTTTTTGTGAACAATTTCAGATGTATAGTTTGGAGCTTCTTGTTCACATACTAAAACTTAAATCAGAAACATTAAGAAATGGATTAACAAGTCTGAGTAAGAGGTTAAAACATGCAGGAATAAAATGATTACAGCCTTTCCCTAAGCAGTCATTAAGTTCAGGATCAGTTAGCAACTGTGCTAACTGTTGCTAGAAATCTAGAAAAACAGGTAAATAAGGTCACTGAAAAATTTTATGAAACCACATTATAAAAAAGTGATAGAGCAGCTGTTCACTCAAAAAATATACCAGAAAATAGCTATACAGAGCTAAGATCTTTTCTTCCTGCACTACATAACACAAAGAAAATTCATTTTCTACACATTCAGAATATATAGCCAGCAAAAATGAATTTGAAAATTAAGAATGCTTTGTCCTCTGTGAACACCTTACCCATAAAAACCTATCATACACTGACCTGACATTCTGACCTTCAAAACATATTTCAATTTCAATTCTATTTTTAAATTAATTGCTGGGAAAAAGCATGAATCACAACCCTGCTTGGATCCCCCTCTACTGGACACTCACCAAGTGCTATGTTTATTCTAAAGTTTCCCAAGTCAGAACAGGCTCTGGCATTACCTCCTCAACCAATTTAAAGAACATGGTCCTTACTGTTCAGTTCCATGAGCCATTCAGGATTACTGGCCTCCATATCCCTTCTTTATCTTCCCAGTTTGGCAGAGAAGTTTGTTACAAACATCAGGAAGCTAGAGCTGGACTTTATAGAAATCAGGCTTGTTCAGCTGTATGCTATCTACAGGCACCTTGTTTATGGTAAGGTCACAGCTGTTACTCGCCATCTGTTAATCAAATATCCTGGCATTGGGGGGCAACCAAATCTAAAGAGAAACCCCAATGAAGCACAGGTGAGAAATAAAGTCTCTGCAGTTGAAACAACATCAGGTGCATTCAATCTAGCCTGTATTTGAAGCAAGCCACCTGGAGGAATTCACTACTCAAATATGTGCAAAAAGGGGCAATGAGGAAGAGCTAAAGAACACCTCTCAGAGATGCTGCTGGAGGAAGCCAGCACCCTGTGTGGTACAGTTCTGTGCACCCCTTAGATCTTGAGCTTAGGAGCAGCCAGACATCATACTGCCAGCCACAACTGGCTGCTCACAACAGCAGGCAAGTTAATAAAGGGACACGATACTGACACTAAAGGCTGTAAAAGAGAAGTGGAAACCAGAATCTATGGTTATTTATCCAGTCAAATTTTGATTTCCCATTCATCTAGTCTATTCCCTCTGAAGCATGAGACAGAGTTACATGCATTGCTGGCACTGTTGGTCTCCGAGCCAGTGAGGCCCATGCTGCTGACTCATCTACAGAAATCCAGAGTAGTTTGATGAGGTCCAGACTCCTCATTACAAAAAAGCCCTTTAAGACACCAAGAAATAAATCATCTGCCTGGCTGCCTTTAATGAAAGCATTGTTACGCAGGAAAAAAGGGGATGGAGCATGAAACAATATCCATGGTGGAATGGCCACAGCAGAAAAGAGGGATGTCTGAAGAACAGCATGAAAGTCTTGAGAATTAAGTCGTGAAGAGAAATAATACAACCAAAAAGCAGCACAGAAATGGAGCAGGAAGGTATAAACAGGAAAGTGACAAACGGAATGAAAAGCTTAAGTGACTATTTTTCATGAAAGAACAGACACACCTCATTATGACAAGGAGTTAGTAACTTGTTCCCACGTACCAACTTCCTGAGCAACAATCACCAGTTATTTTAGTGGATTACAGCTGTAGGACCATCAGAAATCATTTCCACATACTGTTGAGGAACTTTAAAAGCAACTAACAAGTCTGAAATCAATCTCTCTTCTCTTAAAAGTTTTACATAGCAAAACATTGTAACAACTGCATAAAGTATTTTCTATTAACAATAGCAAGGAGTTCAGACTGTAGGCTGCTCTGGGCTATGATTCATTCATGGCGCTCGGCCAAAAAAATAAATATATTCAAGACCAATGGCCTCAAGGGGAAAGGTAGGCCACTTTTCAAAAAGCAGAGATAAATGATTTACAGAACAGAATTCAGTTTAGGATTTCAGCCTATATGGATGATCAGGAAGGGCTTTGCTTACGTCTCGCAAAGATTTACTGCGCAGCCTTGAATACTGGCAAGGTATCAACAGATGGAGTAAACTAGGAACTATTAAACTGGGATTTGCAAAACTCTCTCCAAAGAGCAAGACATGACCCATTATATAGCTGTACGCAAAGAAAGTTCATGAAGCCAAATCAAGATACAGAATGGGTATTTCAGCCACGTAAGGCAAACAGGGCTGATTACAGGCAAACTCTGCAGCAAAGTAACACCTGTAAAGGGGAAGAGCAGGTCCCCTGGCAAACAGTTTAAAGGTTGGGAGGGTTTGACACCATGCAGCATCTGCTGTGCATAAAGATGTTTAATTAGCTGCTAAACAGTGAGCACTACGTTCCTTTTTTTTTTTTTCCCTACGAGTACATAATTTCTTGCATAAATGCCCTTGCTCAGCTAGCAAGGCTGAGACTGAAGAGAGCTGTTTCACTACAGGAGCCGAGGCCATTCCCACACATCAGAATGACTCCTCATTGAATTCTAATGTTTTGAACCACCTTCTGAAACACCAAACCCACTTTTAAATGTGTCTTTCTTTAATAGTCAGAATATTACCTTTAATTGTATTGCTAATGGCTTTTAAAAGAAAGCAGCTCTTTTAAATGCTTCCCTAGAGATTCAACCGCATTTCATCATTTAAAAAAATTCTAGATTTAACTGCTGCTCATCCCCAAACTTAGCAGTAGCAAGGAACTGCAGAGAGGGACAAGCATCAAGCCTCTTAGGATGCACATATCCTCATAGGATAATCTATCTACAGTTCTGGTACACACGTGTCTCCAAGGGACCCTCTCTTAATGAAAGGGAAAACAACCACAACCTCAAGGTAACAAATAACAACCACTAAAGGGAACGAGCTTTTAGAATCCAGCCTTCGCTTATGCTGCAGCCAGACCCCAAGCTGGATGTTGCCATTAGTCTCAAAAAGGAATCACATGGCTATTTAACAACAGTAGTTATGTCTGCATTTTAAGTCAAGCATGTGATTAAATGCTCTGCTAGTAAGAATTCTCAACCAGATGTTGGGCAATCCTATGACACACAAGCTCTCTCAACCAGCGAGTGAAGCAGTTATAATTTATGAGGCAGTGGTTTCACATCCTGTGGTGCTGTTATTTAACCCAGTTTAAAAAGCCCCATCCTCACCTTCTGGTGTGAAGAAAAGGGAAAAAAAATGAAGTACAGGTTGGTCAGAATGGTTTTATTCAATGATGCTACTTCCCAGTACAGCTTGTGATGTCAAACTTCACTTAGTTGCACTACTACAGGAGGAAGGAATAAGCTCTTTAGAAGGTCAGTGTCTAGTTTTGCCACTGTCTAATCTTTTTTTTTTTTTTTAATAGTTTGGTCATATTGCTTATTCTGTGGATAAGGTTTTTGCTCTATCTGTGCACCGCAGATGTCCTTTTTTTTTTTTCCCCTTTCAGCTTCTATACTTCCATACAGCACCTAGGAAAGCCTGCAGCCTTGAGGGAATTGTGGGAATTACAAAAATGCAATGGCAACATTTTCATTCACAGACATAAAAAGGAGATAAATAAGGCAAAATTTGGAACAACATTTTAGTTGTTAGCTTTAATTATCTGGTAATGTACTCAGTATGTGAATAACTTTCCAATAATCCAGTTTGCAGCAACTGGCATTTTTAAAAAACATAAAAACAACTGCATTTTTCTGCTTACAGTGTTCACTTGCCTAAAGTTGACTACAGGAACAGAATTCACATACACATCGAGAAACATATAATTTCGTTAAAGCGATCTCGCTGAATTTGTGGAGGACAAATCCTCACCAGTAGTGAACATCCTCTCCTTTAGGAGGAGTTATGGCTCCCTTAGGCACTTTCCCACACAGCCTTAAAAGAAAATAAACACAGCTACAAAAGAAAGCCCAGAACATATAAAATTAAGTTACATCAAGAATAAATAAAGGAATCATAGCGCTAACTATACAAGCAGAGGGTCATTTTTGAAATTATTCTGTTTCCTACAACTTGATTTGCTGTCAGTTTCAGTTTCCTTTTTTTTTTCTGTATCCTAAGATTCTCATCACAGATGAGGACCTGCTTTTTTTGTTTTTCGTTTCCCCTCCAAAAAATACAGTGTATCCTATCAAAAATTTTCTAACACCCAATTGCTGGTGTAAAAATCAGTGTTTTATCTGTGCTCCTGACCATATGCAGTTTCTCCTACAGTATACTTCATTTGGGCCAAAAAAATAAAAGCTGTTATCTCATTAGATGACTAAACCAGGCGGTTCTGCCAGCACTGGCCTTCTTACCTGATAACTACTTCACTCAAAGGGTCATGACTCCATCCTGAATCTTTTCTCCTGTTGTTCATTTGTCCAAAATACTTCTATCTGTCGGGCTCTGCTTCTACCACTGGGACCAGTATTCTCTGTTCTTAAGAATTTTCCACCGAGCATACCTAAGTAAGCCAACATCTGATTTCAGATTTCTTTTTACTACAGCTTATGCTGAAAACTAAAAAAAAAAAATAAAAATCTTACGGCTATTTCAAGTCTTCACTACGTACAAAGTTGATTTTAAGGTGGATAGGTTATATTCTGTATAAAAGCCTCTAGATTATCCAGGAAAAAACCTCTTCATGCAGATAAACAAGCCATCCAAAACCCAAGGTTAATTTAATTTAAGGAGTGGCTTAAATTCCCTAGCTCCATTTCTTATAATACCAACTTTTCAGATCAGGGACCTTGACCTCTTCCTAATTGGGACAGAGAATGCTGGTACTGTACATACAAACATTCTCTAGCTTAAGTTACTTCTTTTTCCAGAATATGCCACCATAAGATGGAAAGTCAGCCTCCTAATATCAGAAAAGGACATTTGAGAGGATTTATCTTACAAATTCTAGATCTATCATCAACAGACAATGCAAAGGATTAGGAATCTGCCTATGACCTTAAAAAGTTACTATTTCACAGTAATAATATTTTCCAAGAAAAAGGGACACATTTATTTCCTGATTCTGGATTCAAAATTTGCCAATTTAAACTCAAATATTTAAAAATAATCAATATTTAAATATTCCCCCGTGATTAAAGTAAACCTGAATGAGTCCTATTACATACAGTAATATATTTTCTGTCTTCTTTCTTAAATTATGCTTTCAACTGCTCTCTGGAAACCATTAGCAGCCAATGTCATTCCAATATTTTATTTTTTTTTTAAAGTGACATCACTAAATCAAATGTATCTTAAAAGATGGCCCTACTGGTAACAAGATAAACAGGGAAAAAACCAAACTAATCAGGACAGACACATTTCAATTTTTTACTTTTAAATTATTTTTATCATTGACACTTTCACAAAAAAAAACCCCAACCCATAAAGTGTTCTCTCAATCTATTTCTATCAAGAAAAACATCCAAAACTAGCAAACCCACCTGGCTCAGTGCAAAAAATTATTCTATTTATAACAGATGCTCCCTATTTATTGGGTCAGAAATGAATACCATCAGAAACATCCATTCTTTAATGGCATGTTATGTAAACATAGTATAACAGTAACATGTTATGTAAAAGACCAATTTTGTTTAGTTTAGCTGATTTGATTAAGCAAGGGAGGACAAGTTTTATCTTTGTGGACAATATTTTCAGGGGAAAAAATAAATTGAAGAATAGGTGCTTTTTTTCATAGAATTCCCAACTTTTAAGCACTTAGAATCTTCCGCCAAACAACTCACATTTCATAAACCTGCACAAGCAGGTCCTGAAGGTCAGTGAAAGTATGACATTCCTTCCAACTGTGACTCTTCTGACAGCACTTAGCTATGAGCTGGGTACTTGGCATCTCCATCTCGTGAAAAGAACATAAAATTTTTATGAAAGCATCCAAGACCTGACAAGCTTCTCATTTCAGACACTTTCCCAGACTGAAAGTGATGGTCCAAGTTTTTGGATTCAGAATGTCACACATCTGAGGAAAAAAAAAAAAAGACTTTTCATGAAGTCTACTCTGCAGGAGCATCCTCAGAGGAATTCTAAGGATGAACCTGGAAGTGCAAAAATAAATTATTTCAAAAAGACAGTTTCATATCTCCTTAAAACTCAACAGACTCTCCAGTTCCATAAGTCCCTGAGAGAGTAAAAACTGGGACACCGAATATCTTGAAAGAGCCTGGGGGTATTTTGGAAAATAAAGCTAGCAATACACAGAAAATGAGTGGCTTTTGGTTTTAATTCATATGTACAATCAATCCTTTTTCCTCAGGGTTTCTGAAAATCCAAGCCATAGTACACAGGAAAATTCATTTCAGTATTTACACACAATTCCTTTGCCCTATTACCATCAAGCCCTCCCCCACTAACAAAAGTTTCTATTTTAGTAGTAAAATTGGGCATGTAAATTATTAGAACAGACTTCTTAAATGCACTTTGATCTCCTCAACTAGGCAAAACACCATCTGCAAAATATTTAGAGAAAAAGTACCATACACAGTATGTCAAGACTCAAGATGTCTTCTTTAACCATCCCTTTGTCATTTTATATAATTTCTTCATACTGTAAGTTACAGATTTCTTTGCCCCTAAAATAAAAAAAAAAAAAAGACATAAGATCCAGAAAACATCAACAATTACGAAGGCTAATTCAAATACTAGATTCTTACTACATTAAGTAAAATATTTCCTGGAAGAACAGCAACTTAATCCATCAGGCAGATATGCAAATAACCTTATTGTCACATTGATAACACAGTACTAATGGAACAGAAAAAGACTTTTAATAGCATGAAAGCATGGAAAATAGAACAAGTTCATTCTGAAGGTCTGAAGATGTTTACAATGGCCAAGGTATGGCAAAAATTCACAATAAAACTCTTAACTAGTACAGACAGAAACTTCTGATTTACATCATTGTTCCTAAATGCTAAATACAGAAAGGCTTTTAAACCACCTGTGTTTATCACAGATCCTCACCAAACCTATATTTTATGCTTTTGAAAAGCCCTTCCTGATCTTTACCAATTTCTTCTGCTAATCAGATTTTAGCTACCCTCGCTTGTTGCTATACATCAGGCACTTGGTTGCCTTGTTATGGACCAATTCTGCAGTTAAGAGTTGAGAAGCATCATGCTGATGCTCATCTTGATTAAATGTAATCAATCACTGCACACCACCAGCAGCTTTCCAGGACAAACAAACTCAGAGCCTTGCTATGCAAAGGCTTATGAATTAAAAGTAAAAACTGATTTTTTTTTTTATTTTCATTTTTTTCCCCCCCTCAGGAAACGTGCTGCTGACTCTTGAGATGGAAATCTGTTCTGGCTTCAACAAGCTGTAGAGCTACACTAGAACCTCCTTGAATATTTTTTTATTGCCTCATCCTAACTAATGGCAGCTACCATTTCATAACTAAGAGAACAGGAACACCTGCAAGAGAATAAAACTCGACTTGCATAATGAAATGTCCTCTGTGTCCTTAGGTAACAAAAGATAATACTGAAATGATGATGGGTATGGAAAAAATCTGAAGGATATACGTAGGCAAACTGAAAGAAGCAAAAATAATAAGATGACGACAAACAGCTGTAATTTGGCAACACTGCCAATACCAGAAGTATAATATGGACACCAGTTTGAATCCCCTGCCACAGGGATGTTGGCTGGGCCAATTTTGCTTCCGAGTAATCTGCCTGTCACTTGTTAATAACAAAGCTCATATGAGGCCAGAAGAGCTGTGGTGCACTTTGGTAAATACACCATTACACCATAGGCCTACAGCGAAGGAAGGCATTTCTCAAATTTCATATAGATACAGAAGGGTCTTGCAGCAGTCATGGACTCCAAGCTTTTACAAGTTTTATATATGAAGGGATCAAGGATGACCCACACAGAAGCTATAAAGCTATCCCAGAGATAAGTCTTCTCTAACAGACCTAGAGTAAAAAAAGACTCAGCCTTTTGCTGGGTTTAGTCATCTAGTATTTGGAAACTTAAAATATTGTTAGTCGTGGCATTTCAGTGGAGTTCTGAAATCCTAGCTAGTAGGGCTACTTATTTTTCCTCCTTCCAGTTTTTTTTTATTAAAAAACAACCCCAAAATAAAAAAAAGAATATCCCAATACAACACAAAACAGGGAGTGACTTTCCAGATTACAACACAGTCTGATCACACCCTTACAAATTCAAAACTGAAAAGGCAACTTTTTAATGCTGCCCCAAAAGCTTTAATTGTGACACTAGCATGCACAGATTAAAAAGTATGGAATGTCATAATACAATCTTTCTTACGTTTATTTAACATAACACTGTTTACCTGACAAGACTCACTAGAAGGAACCACAAGCAACTCAGCCAAAAGTGAGGGAGCATGACAGAGCAGAACACAAGGAAAGATCTTCTGGAACACATGAGCAACTCAGAGTCACATTTAGCCATCTATTGCATTGGACTTTTTTTTTTTTTTGGGGGGGGGGAAGGGTATGATAATATTTGCTTTTGAAAAGGCCTTAGAAAGTAGTCAAATGAAGATAAAATAAGTGAAAGATGCATTCAGTATTATCAGCATAGAGTCACAAGAAATCAAGTGACTCTGCAGTGATAAGGAAAAGCACATGCTCTATTTATGAAGGAATGTGATGGAGAATAAAAAGCTTGTCATAACAAATACGCTGCATATAATCAGCTCTAATCATAGAGCTTCCTATGTCTCTAATTGCAATTTAAATAAACTCAACTTTACCTTTTGTAAGGGATCATCCACATGTATTTTTTCAACTTACAAAACCATGTGCATACCACTGTAAGCTCAAACTTTTCTATGTGTAATAGGTTTTTGCGAAAAGCAAGCACACAAATGAAGTCACAATGGGCTTTTCTTTGCAGCATCTCCAACAAGAAGTAAATAATAATGTAAATTCTGAAGCGCCTTGCATATCTGCATTAAAACTGCCCACAGTGTAAGAATTCCAGTTGCAGAACAAGGCCAGACTGTTAAAACTACGTTAAAACCACGTCACTGTACAGCTTTGAAAATTACTATCCAAACTCCTAGGTATTATACAGCTCCTCAAACACTGAAATTTCTCTGCCAGGACTGCTGTTGCTCTGCCATCCCAATGCAGTCAGTGTACTTCTGGAAGGGCAGTAAAGCAAACCAGCAGTGACAGAGCTGATAGAGCCACACAGGACATGCACGTCGGCGTGTTTTATCTGCTTGCCAACCTGCTCTGCCTCTTGCAGCAGCTCCTCAGCCTCCAGAGATGGTTCTCCTCCAGATTTTCCCCCTGCAGGGAGCACTCTCCTGAACTCCACCCGCCACAGCCTTATGTAATAAGATGCTGACATTTCTGCCCCGGCACATCACGCTACAAAGCAACTACAGGTTTATACACACAGCTGGTTTCTTAAAGCAGCCCTCAGGGTGATGAGTCACATCTGTAGTAAAAGTTAATGGTTGTAATTATGGCGTAGTCTCAGAATCTGAAGCAGTTGGACCACAAGAAAAACGTCTTTCCACTTTAGCTCTGAATCTATGACTTGGTGGTTCCTCCTCCCCTTTAGATTTTTCTACTATATGATACAGAACAAAGACCTAATGCACATGGAATCAAGACCACAAAATTTCAGTGTAAACATAAGTTGTATCTGGTTTTACTTAACGATCCATGTTAGGTATTTTGGAAGTGTTAGCATTGTAAGTTAGTAATTTGGTTATAATATAAGTTCCCCAAAGTTCCCTGGTAGATATGCCTGGCTGCAGTATACTTTATTTCCTTTTGAAAAGGAAGACTAATACATGTGCTGCTGAACAGCTGTCACGTGCAGGCAAACAGTTATATATTGTTGGTGTATCATGCACAGACACACACAAACCTTTTACATACATTTCCAGTGAAGTGCAGTGGTGCACAGTGTCTGCTCAGGCAGCTGATGAAGACAACTGTTATCACAAATCTACAGAATAGTTTATATGTAAAGCTGTTCATTATAGTTTAAAAAAATTCCTTGAAGACATAACATCCAAATACCCTAATTCTAAAAAAAAAACCCCGTTATTCAGAGCAGCTAGAAGCATTTGTGCTAACTAAAAAGTATCTTGAACAATTGCTTCAGCTGAGGATTTAATTCATAGTCTTTTAAGAAATTGTCATGGCTTGCAGCATTCCTCTAGTAAGATATAAAGAAGAAATCTAAGCTAAAGAAGTATCAACATCTCCTTCAGAGGAGCTAAATATAAGAACTTGAGAGTTAGTTCCCAAAGACTCTGGCTATGTGGGAAAATAAATCAAACGATGGTGCCATCTCTAATGGGAAACAGAGAGGCAATCTCACCACAGACTCGAAGAAATACACAGGCACATTCTCAAAAACTAAATAGGGCATTTAACAACAAACAAAAACATAGAGCTTGAGCTCAACTTTAAAACCACATTGGCAGAGAAAGATGAAAAAAGTTCTCTTAAATGGGTTGAAATTCTTTATTTTGCTTGTGCTCCCTGCCAGTGCTGTTAATACACAGCATGCCATCTCAACGATGGCTATTCCCAATTTAACATTTAATTTAGAAACATGCTGTACATTGGACGACCACACTAGAGACCAGAGAGAAGACATTTCACTTTTGTTGTTGTTAAGATAAAGCAAACAGCTAAGGAATTCAATTTTTTGTCCCCACTGCATTTCAAAAAGAATTATAGCCACGTAATGAAAACTATTTCTTTTGCAAGCAGACGTAGGACAAAAGTACTTGAATAGTTACCAGGAACAGCAAGAAAAAATGGCAACAGCACATTTAATGGAGTCACTGGTTTCGTGAATCGCTTTCACAATTCTCTTATTTTAGCTACTATTCTTAACGTAAGCACTGCAGAAGGGCAGAGCTATAATGTTGTTCCTAAAGTCTCTACTAGAAAGTGCGAAAACAGGTCTTAGGGGAACAGAATATTAGACAAGATTTGGTTAAAGAATGAACAAAGAAATACAACATCCTTCAGGATTAAATTTTAAAGCTCAACACTTTCCTGTAAAACACATTTCTTGCATGACTCAAGCACATACTTTCTATGCAGGAGCCACAATGATTTTTTTCTGGTATATTACATATCTATATGAATATTAGCTGTTAAAAGCCCCAAGAAATGGTGCAGTGAGGTGACCAGCATTAATGCCTGCCCCCTAGTGACGAGTTTTTTAAATTAAGAAACTGTAATTGGGAGGAAAAAAATCTTAATTAGAAGATACAGCAAGATTTCACGTAAACTCCATCATAACTGTTTGAAGTATTTAAAAAAAACAAACCACAACAAAACACTAAAAGAAACAAAACAAAAAAAAACCTCAAACAGGCAAAAGGCCTCTAATAGCTAACTCCTAACCCCCTGGAAATCCATCCCTCCTAAATTCCAGGGAAGATCCCTGAAGATCATACAAACATCACATCTGAAAAATACTCAGGTCATGACCCTGGTCAGTTAAATTTCATTTTTTCTTTCATACAGACATGGTCCTGGTCCTGGCTGCAGCCAGGGTGGCCCACACAGCAACGAGCAGGAGGGTTAGCTCTGCAGGCAAGCTCTGATTCATCAAACAACATTCAGAGGTTAAGAAATTCCAGAGAGGGTGCTTTTCCAAACCCAACGAGTTTCCCTCAGCATATCTTCTCTAAGCAACCCCAAAAGACCAAGCCTGAATTCTGCTGCCAATGGTTTCGGCCAGATTCTGGCAGAAGTGCAGAAATACGGTTAAAATAAAACAAATGAAATGACACTGAAAGCAAGAAAACTAAACTTTGCCAAGCCCCACTGCTCAAATTGGGCTTGTGTTTGAGGCAAAGGAGCACAATTGCTCCTAGCACAATTGCACATCTAGTTTTAGATGTATTATTCTATATAACTGGCTGCTTAGAAGACAACTAGAGTTTGTTTTAAAGGAAAAAACCCACCACTATATATAGAGGAAAAATCAGTTAAGACAAAGGAAAGAAAAGGCATTTCAAAATACCTAGTTTTGGCACAAACCAAAAAGATGGTAAAATTTACAAGTCCTATTGAAAGATGCTTGAGGACCCCCCCAAAGGTCCTAGTAATATATAAGCTGTGATTTACTGCATGACAGACTAAGGACAATTCCCAGAGGTAATTTTTTGTCTATCAAAACAGACGAAAGAGGAGCAAAAGTAATCTGACAAAGCTTAACTATTTATATTTATGCTCTTGCAGTTACATACAAACAGCTACTTTCACAACACTGAATTCAACAGAATAACCCTGTCTTTGACCTCTCCCCTCCAAATATTTTGCTCTACAAAGTATACTCTCCATGGATTTAGAAAGATAGGTTACAAGCTGATATTGCTAAAGGAGGCATGTTAGAACACAAGAAGTCCTGACCACTACCAGGTTATTTTGACAAGAAATCCTAGAAGAAAGGCATCACCTATTTAGTTGGGAACCTCATATTTAGAAACTAATACCTGCAATATGCCTTTGTCACATAAAACAGTAATTTGCTTTTCTAAGATGGAGTTATGTCCTTAGTCTCCTCCAGCTATTAAATAAAGTCCAGCAATAGTTTTCTCAGACTTCTTCCAGTTAATAGAACTAGGGTATTATCAGAAGCATATAAAAAGTACAACTGTTCCTGCTTATTTTACTCAGCAGCCCACTAATGGGCCTGAACACTGCAGTTGGGGTTTCTTGACAAGGAGGTGGGAAGTACAACGTGGAGACACCAAGTTGAACACTACATGGGTAGTGACCAGCAGCTGTAAAAGTCTGCGTAAGGATTGCCCAGTAGGAAGCTATACAGCTGCTATTAAAACCAGTAATGGCCTCATTTGTATTTAATTACTCTCGTGGAATAATTAGGAATAGATATGAATGAGTTCAGAAAATTATTTGAGCAACTTCAAGCAAGCAGCAAGGATTTTTCACTCTGCAGGAATTCATACTGTCTCCTGACCAGAGTTTCAAGTGAATGAAGGCTCAGGTCTTCAGTCTTTCTTTTAAATCGAGCTGCCATGCTTTCAGCTTTTTAAAATGTGAAAATCAGGTCACCTTAAGTTAAGATTGGTTTCAGAACTCAGAAAATAGGATGAAGCTCCAGCTATATAACTGACAGGAACTTTCATTCAGATAGGAAAACTCTGATAGCTGAAAAGCATCACTAGTTTTCCCATGTTTCTACGCAAGTCTTTTTTTTGCCCTCTACAGCTTCTCTCACAATGACTTTGTAATACTCAGCTCTTTTTCTAAGTAATTAACTTTAAAGTACAAGAGTTAAAGTAGTATCTAATGCTCACCAAGTACAGGCTCAGTTTGGAATACATCACATCTTCAAATACACACCTGTCTTTGGAGCCTGGCAAAACCACCTGATCTGACCCTGTCACAGTTCTCTACCTCAAAAAACTCATTCCTTTCTTTTTTTTAATGATGAAATAAACTTATAGTCTACATAACATCCCAATACAATGTACTGTTCATTTAGGGATCCCCTCACATGTGGAAAGCCAGAGTGAATTAAGTAATTTTTTCCCATTTTTTTAATACAAAAAGGAGCAGAACAGCACACAACAGCCAAATCTGGCCCACATATAAAATGGAACTGAAGTCAGAAGGGGGTTTTTGTTACTTTTGGGTTGTTGGGGTTTTTTGTTTGTTTGTTGAAGAGTCATGTAGACTCTAACTTCTCTTGGCATTTTACAATTTCTCAACAGCTATATAAAGCTTCTGCTTTAAATATTGTTTTCCAGAGGCTTTCCATTAGACACCCAAAAAGCTTTTTCTTTAAGCTGTTGTAACAAGACAGTCTTGGGGCTCTATAATTGTTACTTTGTGAAATCAGAAGGCCCATGTTGATAGAAATCACACACATTCTTACCAGCTGTTAGTATGGTTTTAGCACTCTGCGCTATACTGGAAGATCTCACAATTCCTGAAATGCCTGCAGATAGAAAAGCACACAGATGTTACTCATCTTAGCAGTTTCATGGGGATTTTTTTTATCTTCCAACATACATGAAAAAGTTAAATATTTTCCCAGTTATAAAATCAAGGCAGCCTGAAAGTAAAACATACACTTAAGCTGAGAAAATTTGTTTCTGTTCTGCTTTGTCGTATTAATTGAAGATATTCTCTAAGGTACTGTAAATTATTCTATATATAACATATAAAAACCCCAAACCAAATCAATATTAAAACAGCTAACAACAAGAAGGAATTGATCAAATTAATTCATTTAATGTTCCCGTTACTCCTCTACTAAGATGATTAGTCACAAAGGATTCAGAATTGTTTCATTTAAGTGCTGGCATATTAACTTTCTAGAGCAGAACAAATCATACTCATTCTTTACTCCAATATGAAATTGGGATTTTGCACTTCTCTGATCAAGCAGAGCTGCTTACATTGCGCAGTGTTTGTTTGTCTGGTTTTTTTAAATTATCAGCTGTTGGAGTATAAGGCTTGTTTATCACTTTGCTGCACTTGTTTACCACTGTGGCACATTCAGTTCTTCTTGTCTAGTGGTTCTTAGATATTAGTGGAATAGTAAATAAAGCATGTATAATTTTTTTTAGATACTAAATTTTATTTGTTCTAACACACATATTTAGAAAACTACTGTATATTACTAAATACTTAAAAATGTGGAAGTGCAGCAGTCCCAGAGTTAGTCTTCCAAACTGGAAGTTACTCTTCTGTGTTAACCAGAATGCAGACTATAATTTCAAATATTATTTTTAAATCCTTCTTTCAAAGCTGCTTCTATAGTGAATCCATTAATAAGGAACAGGGGTACAATATTCCACCAGAAAAATAATTTGGGGGGTAGGGGTGGGGAGGAGAAGGGAACATATCACATTGAGCTAGCAAAATACCTAGGGACAATGCAATTCAACTTGAGCAATCAGTTTGTCTTGTAGGATTACCAAATGGCTTGGCCTGTCCTTTACCCAGATCCTTGAATTGGGAAAACCTTTCAGCCACAGAAGTGAAAGAGGGGTTCTGATTTGTCCTCTTAAGACTACAAACTGCTTGGCTTGGGAAGACTCTGTCTATCCAGCGTTTTGGCACTGCACTGCTGCACCATTGTGCAGTCCTCAGTCACAACACCCTACATAAATACCACCACAAGGACAGTCAGCTCAGGGGAGACAACTCAAGAGCTCTGACACTATATGCAGCTCACAACCACTGCAACTCCTGCTCCCAGGTTCAGCTATTCCTACATTACTATCGCACCCCAGGCACAGGAGCATAGAAGCTCCCACAGATGGACACGAAAGAAGCTGTAATCCTTGATGTCCAGGCACAATTCACCCTGGGGAGTTTCTGCAGCTCTCAAGGAGCTTGCAAAATTGGCTACATGGAACTAAGATGTGTCAAGTTGTTTCCAGGTGTAAAGAATTCTTCAAGTATCAAACATCTTCATTTTTCTGCAGAATAATAAAACATTGATATCTGCAACATAAGCTTTGGCCTGCTCATACAACGTTATCTTGCCTCAGAGAAGCTACCTGTGATGATGAGAAACACCCCAATCTTTTCCTTCAAAGCCCAAGTTCTCTGCCAGAGCTCATGTATCTGGACAGACTATGACGACTGGGAAGGGTTATGTCAGCAAGCTAGAAAATTAACTTAGCATTGCAATGTGTGACTGGTAGGATATGTAGCTTAGTATTTAGATGAAGTTAGATGCCAGCCAATGAAATCTTGAAGGTGTATGCATCCCAAGCACAGTTAGATGGTCTAAGTAGGCCACACTAATTCCTAAAGACCACTTCTTTCAGAACCTAAACCAAAACATCCTCCTGTATCAGCAGGAATGCTATGTGCTAGTATTTCAAAAACCCATTTGCTATCACACAAATCCAAACTCTTGTTTTTAGGTATGTATCAAGACTAGCCTCTTGTTTTCTTCTTCTTTCTCTCTAAATCATCCTTCTGAATGAGAGGAACATCTACAATACATCTATCACATAATATCTATAGTCAAAAGGAGATTACAGACATTGATCTAGGCCTACCTTGATGCACCACAAATCCGCAGTCAGGGTCATGGGCAACCTGCAGTAAAATTTCTTCCACATCCCTGTTTTTTCCAGGAGGGTCTACCAGAGAAGTTATTTTTTGTTGCAGGGTCCTTGGCAAAGCCATTAGTTGTGTAAATTGACCTTCTGGACTTTTATCAATCTGAAGGTTACAAAAACCAACACAGTAAAAACCATTCAGTGTTAATAAAGTAAGTGCTCTTTTTCAAAGAGGTCTGAAAAGTCTTTGTGCCATCTTTGACCTCTGATGAGTATCACAAAGAAGACAATCTATTGCACCTGTAAAAGTCATTGACAATGCTAATGAAAACTTCCCGAGCACTGGGAAATATAGTATCTCAGTAATGAACCTGAAGAATAACTCAATGCAAAGATGCTAATTTTTATCCCAGGGAAGACTAATGTACACACATGATCCTGCTGCCTCTGTAAGTGACTTTTCACTGAAGCTGTATCATTTCTGCTCTCTACAATTTCCTTTGGAAACATAAGTACACTACAATGAAAAAAAAAGAAAGTTCCCAGAAGACCACTTAGCTGAGTTTCTTCTGCCTGAATATAATCAAACTATACACATACATGTTTCAAGTTTGGTTTGAAAAACATTTTCTGTGCTTTAAAATGAAACCACATCTGGTTTGGATAATTTGAAGGAAACATTCATTCCACATTTTCCAATCCAAATCAGAAATTCAATGACCCCTTTTTGAATACAATGACACCAACGTGCAGGCCTGTACACATTTATACAAAATGTAAGCACAAATACTGAAAAATGCATAATGGAGCAGATCTCTCCAAAACTGGAGGAAAATATGGAAAGGTCGATTCATCCCACACAACTTTTTAGACAGTTCATGGAAACATCAGTCAGGAGTCTGTATCAAGACTAACCTCTTGTTTTCTTCTTTCTCTCTAAATCATCCTTCTGAACTAGTTACCCTCTACACTCCCTTTAGTCAGTGGGGAGAAAATGATATCCAGATGGATCACCCACTGACTACAGAGGGAGCAGACAACGAGAAGGCTCTTAACATTATGTGGGAGGAATCCACGTCTGAACCAGAACTGTAAGAACTAGTGTCTGCCTTCAATTGTTTTTGAGGAATCTTTTAAGAAAGAATTTTCTTTGTAACTCTGAAGACATATACTTGGAGAAGGGGTTTCTATTCTGTGCTAAACATCATTCCCCATTGTAGTTATCCTCTTCTGTTTGGGAAATAACTGCCAATAATCAGAGCAAGGTCTGAGGGATAAAGCAGTACAGCACTGTGCTCAAAATCTACAGTAAAATAATGGCATTTAATCAACAGCCTCTATGACTATTATGGACAGATTTATTATCCAACAATGTATTTGTAGGGTGCCACCAGAATTTGTTTGAAGGCAACACAACAGGTAGTGCTACTCTAACTAGCCATTTTGTTGGAGAAAGCATTACGATTCTTTTTAAAATTCATTTAAATGCTTCTTCCACTAAACTGTTCAAAAGCACATAGATAAGAAAACACAAAGGAAGCTGCAGTATAATAAAGATTCACCTACACTGTACTCCAAAGTTTGCAGTAAAATTGTTTACTGCACTAAGCTTGCTTATATCTGTACTTCAGTTCCTAACAAAAACGTGTCCTAAAAAGAGGCATTCCTGACATAATTACCAAGGTGACAAGGGTATAAAAAGATAGCATGGGTTGTTTTATGGACATGGGTAATTGTAACTTCATGTTGAAATGTATAACATACTTGAATATTTACTTAAGGACATGCATACTACAAGAGGAAAAATTGCTACTGGATCCCTGACTGCAGCATCTCTTCCCTAATTGCAACATTACACTTAAACCTTATGCCACAAAGATGGAATTCAAGATACTGGTGATTCTTACATGTTTCCAAAATACTAGGACAAAATTATTTTAGTACGGGTATTTAAAGATAATGCCAGGATTTCATTTGGGTTTAGTCAACTGATCTTCATAACTAGCATTCTACAGTCTTTTGTGAGATGCAGGTTTTGATGGCAGAAAGTTGCACCTCTTAGTTACGGCCTAATCCTTTGAACACAAACCATATGTATATTCATGACTTCCTAGACTGTTGTTACCATATGGTAGTCATTAGAACACACATTTTAAAATTATCCTCTCTTGTTCCTTTGCTGGGGCTCTAGCTCTGTGCCCATATTCAAAGAAAATGAACAGTAGTTACTATATATGCAGAGACTGGTATTTAAGGCAAGTCTTCTGGCTGCAGAATTAACTAAACAGACATAACAAATAGCAAGTCCAGTGACCACAACTGCTCGCCTTAGTGTAGGAGATAATTCTTGCCTTCTGTCAATGGGATAAAGCAGTTCCACTTGTTTTAAAAACATTTGGAAGAACACTTGCCTCTAGCCTTCCCAGATGGTGCTTATATACCACTTGAGGGCAGTCCTGTAATATGTTACTGTACAGCTTCTGAAAATGGGGAACATTAGGTTTCACTATGTTCTGTACCTTCGATCTGTCTTCTCCTATTACCATTCTGAAATCACCTAGTCAAGGAAAGACAGACAGTTAATTCATTAGGAAAAACCGAAAATTCAAAGGAGAATGTAACAGAAACAACATAGTACAAAGCCACCATCTAAAACTTTATTCTCCAACCCTACTAATGCCTATATAATCCACAATAAGGTTGACCTTCTGATAGTCAAAAAATACTATTCAAATAGCTTCTAGTACAGAAAATAAGATTCAGAACTTTTATGTGGCCTCTGATATGTTGTAAAGTCATCAGCCCACGCATCCACGTTTTCACTTTGACAACAAAAAAATTCCAGCTGTCAAGTTCAGCCTCAAAAGCAGCAGTAACACAACTACATTCTTTTCAACCATACGTTAGTTTCAACAGATTACTAAACAGATTGATTAGCCCCAATACTTTATATCTAGAAGCAAATAACCTACAATTTTCCAATATTGAAAGAAAATAACTTGCATTGTCTCTGCACTTCAAGGGCAGTACATGAAGAAGAGCTAACGGCAGTTATGGTAAGATTACAGTATCCTCTTTTCCTCTTAGACATGTATTTTGTTAGTAATCTACTCTAACTCTGCCAAAAAAGCAACTCCTTTTGGCAGCAAAATAAAATATCCACTGTCATATTACTGACCTCTACATTTTTATGATAGGTGAGTAGGAAGTTTCAAAGAGAGTAAGTGAAGAGACAGTCAGTCTGTAATAAAGCATTCATCTACCTCTAGTACCTACCACTGTGGTAGCTTCGAGGGTTACCAACCTGGAGTTAGAGCCCAGTGCAGCACATATCAATAAACAAAATCCTGGATCAAATCATTTTCCCCACTTCCCCCATTCAGGAGATAAATGTTGCTGCAAGGTGGTAATTAGCTAGCATTACTTGGTTTATTTCAATTTATACCAAGCTGCAAAACAAACACTTCCCATATAAAAGGTACCAACTCACTGCTCTCAAAAGAAATGTATACAAAAAAAATTAAAAGGATAAACATTCCAAATTAAAGCACGAACAACTCTTTCAGCAGTCTCCAAGGAGACTGATTAGAGTAATGCATAAAATTAATTTTGTCTACAGCATACTCTCTGAGAAGTTTAAGACTTAACAAAATGCCAGCAAATTAAAATATCCACAAACATTGTAATTGACAGATTTTTGCTTCAACATTCCCAACTGGAAGTCTTACGGCTTTAGCTTTGTTCACACAGCGGAGCCAATTTCAACATCTTACAGCACAGCAAGTGATCTCCCACGTTTTTGGTTAATTGCACTATTTCAAGAACATATAAAGAAGAATCTCAGGTACTAGTGCCCATCTAGTGACATTCCTGGACAGGTTTCAGGTGGGCAGGTAGGCAACCCTGTAGCAAACATCCCTGGTTAGCAACCCTTAGCCATCCCACTGTCAGTGTTCATCAAAGATATCAACATTTAAAGAGTGATGCTGAATTAAATGGTAATAAATCTTGTTTTGAAGAGTCATTTGGAATAATTTCTTAAATTTTTTACCCATACCAATTTCATACCTAAAGAAAGGAGAAAATACTCTTAGCAAAAAGAGTCAACAAACACCAACCAGGAGGTGAGTGTTAAATGTACATTGAAGAATCATAATACAGATGTTTAAATTAACTAAATAAGAATCTTAAACACAGCACATTCAAAAAGTAAGAGATAGCAAAGTATGGGCCAGATTACTAGACAAATCCACATACTTTCCAAGGTTTTGAACCATTAAAAACCAAACTACAATCCACACAAACAGAAAAAAACCTCACATTATTCACCATGTTCAATCACCCATAATTAGCTGTTCATAAATCAAGCAGGTATGAGTTTTGCTTATGTACCAATACCTATTTTCTATGAATAAGCACAATTAGTCTTTACAAGCTGGTCCATAACACAGCTCTTAAGGTACAGTTATTGAGTGTGTGACAGTGTAGGCCCAGAGCAAGAGAGCAGGTGGGTTATTACACATTACACTTCCTACTGTTGTACAACAGCTCCAACTACAGCTTTTCTCCTCAGAGACTTCAGACCCCATGCACTAACCAGAATAGGAGAGTCCTGCAATCTGCATATAGAGATCTTCTTCAGAGAAACTTTCTGGTAACATGAGGAAGGCTGCTGTGACCGCACTCTTCAGGTTGCTGACAAGAGCAGCTTGCAGCTTGCTGTTCTCATTCTGCGTCAGTATTTTCACCTGAAAAAGCAGAGTCATTGGAACCAAGACTTCAAGAAAGCACTGCTGAAGATGGAGCTTGAAATGTTACTCAATCCAATATGAAAAACAAATAAGAGATTTATTTAAGATTAGATTCTGTTATTATGGTACAATAAAGATTAGAGCACCCCCTTTTGTTCACACAGTGGGAGAGAGAGGGGAACATCTTTTTAAGAATTAGAAGCCTGCTACAAAGGGCTGATTTACAAACACGTTCAGAACTGCTGTAAGCAACAGCCATTAACTAATCTCACCTTTACATATTCATGAATTTAGGATTAATCAAAACAGTAAATATGAAGGCATTAATAGAAATACTTCATATGCAATAAGAAAAACAACCACTGTTACATTGAATGGAGGTAAATTTTCCTATTCGCCTTCATTCTATTTTACTTTTTTTTTTTTTAATAGAGGACTCCTCTATCATACCCTTCAAGTAGTTTCTTAAGTATTAGTTGTCTAGGCTTTTTTTTTTTTTTTGCACTTTTTATGAGCACAATGTGAACTCAATGGGCACTTTACATAAACATGAAGAACAGAATACTGAAGTTGAATGCTTCTATGTGCCACAAAGAAGTTTATTTTTAGGAAACACTCAAGTCACCTAGGATATGGAAATATACTGGAATAAAAAGCAGATCTTCAGTAAGAACTGAATATAGAAACATATTATTACAGAACATTAGACAGATGAGGTCAGGCTGGTTTACAAGATGACCAACCATGCTCTTTCAGAAACAGCTCTCCCAAGAATACCTGCCTGTTTTGAGTTTCTGTCTTTTTTCAAATGTCTGGTTAAGCAATGCTGTCTTGCTTATAAAGGGCAGCTGCTTAGTATTTGTTTACTCTAGAATACCATAAAATCCAACCCACTGGCAGGTATGAACACATGTATCCAACTTGCTTTTAGTCTCCAAAAGCCCATTCACACATGAGTTTCAGCATGACTTGAAATGCTGCCCCCAAATATACTCTGAAACAGATAAGGTATATTTTCAAGTAAGCATTTTCCTTTAGGAACGCAAATACTCTGTTAATGAAGAAAAACAAAACAAAACCGACCCAGATTCAGTAAAGAAAGTAGGAGAATCAGACGTATCTCCTACACAAAATTCTGGACAGGACATTGACAAAGCAAAGCCATGGCTGGCCAATGGTATATTCAGAACATAAGTTTTAATAACAGTGAAATCTTTAAGAGGAATAGCGTGGCCAGCAGGAGTAGGGACATCATTGTGCCTCTGTACTGAGGCCTCACCTCGAGTACTGTGTCCAGTTTTGGGCCCCTCAATACAGGAAAGACATTGAAGTGCTGGAGCATGTCCAGAGGAGAGCCACCAAGCTGGTGTGGGGTCTGGATAACAAGTTCTGTGAGGAGAGGCTGAGGGAACTGGGCATGTTTACTTTGGAGAAGAGGAGGCTGAGAGGAGACCTCATTGCCCTCTACAACTACCTGAAAGGAAACTGCAGAGAGGCAAGGGTTGGCCTCTTCTCCCAAGGGAATAACGACAGGACC
>BJBW01001766.1:3503-108544 GCA_004320125.1 Scolopax mira | reverse complement strand
GACATGGCTCTTCAGGGCATGCTCTAGTGCCCAAGATTAATGGTTTGTGTGGAGTGTTGGTGTGGGGTTGTGGGTGTGGGGTTTAGTTGGTGGGTGCTTTTTTTGTGTGTGGTTTTTCTGGGGTTTATGGGGGTTGGTTTTTTTGAGTTTTGTTTGTTTGTTTGTTTTTGTTTTGTTTGTTTAATGTGGTTGGACTCGATGATCTCAAAGGTCCCTTCAAACCACTAAGATTCTGTGATTCTGTGATAAACTGGACTTTTTTTTTGTTTTCCCCCAAAGGTAAATAATATTCTAGGCTTCAAAATTTAAATGCATGAAACAATGCTGTAGTGATAGCATTTATAAACAGATCTTAAACAGTTCAGATAGCTAGAAATCTCCCAGGAAGACAGAGTGCAATAGTTGCCACTGAGGTGTCACAAGGATGAATGTTGAATCTTAAAGTAAATCTGAAAGACCTAAAAAGTTAAGAAAAGCTTTTTCACAGTACAGAGAACTTAGGATCAGAAGTACTCACTGCACTGTATCACTTAAGGTGCAAAGAAGCCAATTTATTCTGGTTTTACAGTATACAGAGAATTCAGTTCACTAACAGTACAGTTGAGACTTTAGAATTTTTAAATGTATGAGGGATACATTTAATTTTATAAACGAGCACAATCCTCAGTCATCACGAGTGTCTACAGCAGAAAACATACTAACTTTCCTGCTGGGAAATTCATACACCAGAAACTGCAGGCACGTACACAGAGACTTACAGATAAACAAAATTTCATTAGAGAATGAAAGGTGTCAAAAGCACTACTCCAGTTTGCCATTTAGCCACATGCACACTCTGCTAAATATCACAATAAGGAGATTTTTCTAATCTCTTTCAAAAAAATGTTTTTAAGAGATTTGGACAATGGAAAAATTCTGTAAACAAAGATGTAGTCTCTCACTCCTTTATGAGAATTTTTGTAACATAAAAAGCCTAAAGTTCCCAAGATGCCTCCAAAAAGTGCAAAATATTTCTATACACTATTCATACTCATCTCTCACCTCACTTCAATGTATTGAACACTTCCTTCTCTGAATAGTTTCTCCAGGACAGCAGTAAATACAGCTGCTTACACTAAAGCAATTACAAAAATTCAGTAATTTCACTGAATTTTGAAAAAAGCACTTCAGATGCTTTTTAAAATCTTCTGCCTCTGAAAACCAATTAATGGTGTCACTTGTGCTTACCTATTTTACTTTTTAGGTACAGCAGTATTTTTTTTTTCCTACATGAAACCTATCAGTTATGGAGAAATTACAATTAAGTTTATTCAATTTTTCAATGCAGTTAAATGGGATTTTAGCTGATCAGCATTATAAATTTCACCTAGGATGAAAAGCCAATAAACTTCTAAAACAAACAGAGAAGCCTGGGAAGAAAAGTTAGCATTTCTCAGTGGCAATCCAAAACACAGTCTATTCTGCCAAACATTCTGGAAAGATTACTTGGTCAAGCCAACCAGTTTATAACAGAAACAAAAACCTCCAGTGAAAATTAAGCCAAGATTTTCAAGCCAGAGCAACTGTTTCAGCTCATGTGCTGGAATAGCTTGGTATCTTTCACTCGGAGAGCAACAGCTTTGTAGCAGAACACCAGAAAACGCTGGGCTCTTCCTCCTCTATATGAAAGTGAGGAGGAAATTCCCAAACAAACTGTTAAATAATATTAATCTGGCTTCAGTCAACTGTGTCCAGAACTAGCATAAATGGCAAACGGTATGTAAGAGATTATAGTGTATAAGGAAACAAACCTAACCTTGTGCCCCCTTTAAAAGAAACTTATTATACATTTTATAAGGAGGCAATACAAGCTTTCTATCACTACCACTTACAATGGATATATCAAAACATCAAGTCAGTTGTGAAGCTAGAACCAGCAGCCATTTCAAACCTGTACAACAGATCTAAACAAATTATTTGGTCATTTTTGTTCAATACAGTATAAGATGCAAAATCCTAGGTAGTGATTTTATAGATTCTACAGGAAGAGACGGTTTAAACATTCACCAAGAAATCTTTCGGTCCAATTAGAGTATAAGTCCTGCAGTCTTTAGTCAATGCAAATTCCTGTGAGCTTTATGAAAATAATTGGACTGTTATCTATTCAACACATATGTGATCTCTCCACTGTCTTTTAGTAAGTTACACCGAAAATAAACATTCCATATTCATTGTAAATGTGAAATTCAATATTCTTCCTTCAGTTATTTTTCTCAATGTATTAAGTTTCATTCTTTATAAAGGCAACAGCTGTTCTATCCTGCATCATGCTATAACACATCCCTGGAGACAGAGAAGAGCCAGTAGAGCTGAGGTGATCTATTCAACTTTCACCCCAAATTTTTAGTTAAAAGCATAATTAACATCTGTTCTAAGACCTGATCAGCATTCTCCTCTTCTTTGCCACTCCCCTCTTAAACATTTTTAAGAAATTAGCACTGCTGCCCTCTGCCGAAAGCACACTGAATCAGGCATTCATGGGAAAGCAACGACCTCATATGTTTTATGACACAAACAAGGAGAAAAATCGAGATGCTTAACACATGGTTTGGTCAGTTATAGATACTTCAAAACCACAATGAACTAGACAGTAACTGCACAGCAAAGCAGCTTTCATCTTTGAAGATCCCCATAATTTAACTGTGTTAAATTTTGGCAACTCCTATAATTTGTTATAAAAGGTAAATATTGTAATTAACATCGAAGGGACTTTGAGTTAATATAGTCCAGTTACTCAAGATTTAACACAAGCAGAAAACTGTGATTAATATACTTATCTTTTGGTTTTTTTCCCATAACAGAGTATCATTAAGGACTACATTTCACTTCCTTTCTGAAAGATTATCCCTCTAGGACTAGACTCCTACAGCAGGACAGATTTTTTTTTTTTTGTTCAATACTGACACATAGATCCTTAACAGTTAAAGTTAAAATTACAACTAATAATTTTCCAGCCCTGTAATTTCCTGCATTTCAAGACAGATAGCTGAAGAGACTAATAGTTACCGGTTTTTGTAGGCGTCCAGCAACATAGAGGGTTTTCCAGTGAAGTAAATCATCAATCAGGGTATCAGTGCTAATTACACCGTATTTTATCATCTGGAAAAAAGCAAAATAAAGGTTTTAGAAAAAATATAGACCTGCACCATTTCCACTATATGAAACTTACTGTTTGCTTACTTTAACTGTCATTAATTCTAAGAAATGCACATCTCCAATAAAAAAAAAATAATTAAAGTGCTTTGATGAACACAGGAGGCAAAAATAATAATATTCCTATTTACATGCAAGCTTCTAAAAATAAAAAACAACAAAAACTACAAACCCTAAAAAAACCCGAGAAGATGCACCAGTACCCTCTAAGATCCTTTCTAGAATCAACGTTACAATAAAATCCCCCCAAGATCAATCACTAAAGCAAAAGACTTTAAATCCCAAGTTTTTCTAGAACAGAAACCTGGTCTGGACAGACACTGATGAGATCTGAACATTAAAATACAACTGTTCGTAAAGAGATTTTTGAAAGGTTGTGATCAGTTTTGTACCAAGAAAACGTTACAGTTGGAATACGTTATTAGTTGGAATAATCTACAGTATCTTTTATGATACTGAAAACACTCAAGAAATAGTTTGTCAGAGATCTAAAATGAAACGTCCTAGACATTTATGTGTACCATTCTTGAGGGGAGGGGTGTGTATCAGGGAGCTTTTTCTTTTGCTCTTTGATGTTAGAAAACAAATTGTGCTTTTGTAGTTCATTTGTAACTAGGAAAAAAAAAAGAACTTTCAACAGTTTATTACTAATTATCACTTCCTGACTTTCCAAAGATTATCACCACAGCAAGGCAGCCAACTCCAGAATTTCTGGATAGCAAAGGACCACAGCATGGCATATCACCGAGTCATTACCACATGAGATAACAGCACGAAAAGCCAAGAACAGAATTTCAAAGCAAAGATTATCGGTCCCCTTTTTATATAACGTGAACAAGATTTAAAACCCAAATTCTTAAAGACAGATGTCTTTAAACAAAACAGCAAGTACGGAACAGACTTCTTTATCTACCAACCTCCTATGAAGAATTCGAACAGGCACCCAACATTACTACAACTGTATGTGCTCTGAGAAATTTCAGTTACATATATATTACTCATGTGGCATTTTCCCATGACTGTCCTTTGCTTTAATTTCATTTCCAATCTTTCTTAAAAGAACTTGCTTTCCCTATGTATAGTCTGTTACCACATGGCAGAAGTTACTCAAAATCAACACCAAGACAGACAGATCCAGTGTTTCTGTCCCCTGACTCCTACCTGCACTCCTCCTTAGCAAGAACATCTACACATAGAGGCAGGAGGACTTTCTGGACAAGTTAGTTAAGCACAGCTAGCTAACCTAATAAGTTTAATACTTCACACACAAACATTTGACTTAATTCACTCAAACTCCTTGTACTTACCCTACCATTACATGGCACTAGAGTATTGTAGTAAATCCCTGCTCCATAGCTCTGTACATTACTTATCTGTTTTGGCCCGAAAATTTTTAGGAAGGAATAATGACTTCTGTTCTTTAACAAGTTCATCATATGCCAGGTCACCGAATCGTCAACAGCAAACACGAAGTCCAACATATTGTTCTGTGGATAAGAAGAAAAGAATTGGGGTTTACATGTCAGGAAGCAAGCAGTGTTAATCTAAAACATGCATAGTATCAAACTACCAGCTAATAATTTTTCATGAGTAAAAAAAAACAAAACACAAGCATTAATGTCAAACACAGCTTAAAGGTTCTTATAAAGTTGTACGTTTTCTAGTCAGTGTAGCAAAGATAGCCCAAAACTTTCCACTCCTGGTTAAGTGCTTTATGCTTAACACTATGTTATCCTAGTTCACAATTCAGCATAGCAGTTTAAAGTGCTAATGAGCAGAATTTTGGCTAATACACAAGGCCATGAATTGGGAGATGTGGGCAGAGAAAGCCAACTTAGAGCTGGCAGCAAGGAACTGCGCTTTATTTGTTTGCTTTTGTCAACAAAACAACCTGAACTCCAGAGGCTCATAGTGTACAATGTGTGCCCTGCTCTTCTGAAGAGATCAGGGCACACATTCCCTGCACACAGACAAGGTGACACCATACAACCCATACCTACAATAAACTAACATTTGGAGTGACACCGCTTCAAATTGAGTAGGCCTACCACTCTCTGTAGCTTATTAATTTTGGGCTGCATCTTAGTTAACCAGTTCATACTACTGAAAAGATACTGTTAGCTACCTTTTCCCCCTATTCCATTGGGGGGAAGGTGTGTGAGATGCCATTAGAGCTCTGAAATTCTTATTATCCATTTTTTCCCTTTTCAGAAAGGAAAGGGATACATGTAAAAGTCAAAGTTGTGGGGAGTGCTTAATAGGCAAATGAGCCACACTGCCTATTAACGATTTTAAAAAGGTCAAACACATCCATAAAAAAAAAAAAATTAAAATAGATAACTAAGATAAACATCACTATTTCCAAGCAGTTTGAACTCCAAACGATGAGGAAGCACCACGAATGCTACTGAAGCGTTGCAGAGCGCACAGCAAACAGACGGGCTCCAACTCTTTTGTAAAAACCATGGGTAAATAAGCCCTGAGGCAGAGCTGGCCGACATGAGGCTGAAGGGCCGCCTGAACCCCTCACACAGTGACAAAGCCACCCTCAGGGACCACCCCGGAGACCCCCCCCGAGCTGGCAGCAGACCCCAGCTCTCCAGCTGGGCCCGGCCCCACGAACTCCCTAGAGAAACTGGGGGGGAATTCGCTCCTTTTCGTGCACAAGCAGCTCCGGGTAACCCACTGCGCCGCCTCCACAACGGTAACCGAAACGCACAAGACCCGCAGCGACCGGAGGGGACCCCGAGGGCCGAGCCCGGCCCAGCACAGGCCGCCGCGCTCACCTCGCCCGGCCCGACCGAGGCCCCCGCCTGCCGGAATACCCCGGAGCCGTAGGCAAAGGCTAAGCTGAGCTCTTGAGGGAAATGCGCCAGGACCCGCCGGAACTTCACCCCTGAACTCGACAGCGCCGGCAGCGCCATGGCCCCCGTCAGGGAGCTCCGGCCCGCCCCGGCCCGGCTTCCCGCCCACCGGCTGAGGCGGCGGTGAAGAGAGGCCGCAGCCAGGAGGGAGCGGCGGCGCCGGCGCACAGCGCCCTCTGCCGGCCGACGTAGGGGTGGCGGTGAAAGCCCGCTGCTTTCCCGCCCCGGAGCGACGGCTCCCTGCCCCCTCCGGCCGGGCGCTGAGGGGACTCCCCTCAGGGCGGGCGATCACCTCAGGGCGGGGGCTGAGGCGGCGCTGAGGAGGCAGCCGGTGGCCACCCGACCCCGGGGCCGCCGTCAGGGCGTCGGAGCCTCGGGAGGTGCCGTTCCCGCCTGTAAGGCCCGTTGAGGTGTCGGGGAGCGGGCTGCGGGGCGGCTACGGCTGAGCCCTGTCCCCCCCGCGCCACGAGGGCCCGTCGAGCCGAGGGACTCCGGCGGGGTCATATTCAACGGGTGGGTTAAACTTTCCAGTTTTCACACTCCCCTCCATCCCCGTTTCAGTTTAATTATTTCAGATCAGAGCAGGTCTGTGCCCCTTGTTCGATTATTTTCCCTCTTTTTATTTTTTTTTTAAGTTTTCATATTTTGTACTGATTCGAGGCTCCCCTCAGGAGTTGTCGCTGGCTTTATCCTCCTTCACACATCCCCCATGCTATGAAAACAGGAAGCCCACAGCGTTTAATCATCGCCTTCATGGTCATGATTGTCTCACACTCGCCTCGTGCTGCGCCTGGCTTGGTTTTCATTTTCAAGTCCTACATAACAAGCTTAATGTGAGTGCTAAATGTATGAAAAGTGGCTCATGAGATTGAAGTGTATCTTGTTCCCTCACGATTTTGCCTTCCCAAAGATCACATTTTATCTTCCCTGTGTGTATGGCTTTCAAAATGCCCTATTTACACCGCATAACGTTCTGAGGAGAGGCTGGGAGGTCACGTCCAGTCTGAGGCTCTGCTAAGCTAAATTTCATACTTGCACTAAATTGCAAATGTGATTAGGCCTTTAGACATCACTGGACTCCTAACATCTGCTCAAAACAAACATAGGAAAGGATCTGTAACTCTTACAGAAAACGCAGTTTGACATACACAGGTGAGTCACCATCTGTACAATTCTTTTTGTCATGATAAATTAGCATGTGATAAATCAACATGTGTGTGGTCCTGGACACTAGGAATATTGGAAGGGAGCACCAAGGGCAAGAGAACAATCCTTGTTACCATTGGCAAATAATACAAAATTTTAACTATGTGAGGCGGGTGCCATCATGAAACTGTATCAGGCTCTACTATTCTGAGCTTTTTCTCCATCAAATGACACAGCCAGCCAGACTCTTCCTTCTGAGGTCTCACTTTCAGAAGAGAAACTTTGAGTAGTATACTCAAAGGAACGTGTGTTTACATCAGAAACGATCACATTTTAACTAACTGAATTTTTACTATTCTGAATAATGAAAGTCCCAAAGGTCCAACTATGGCTGGGGTTTGGAGACTTGTTTTCTGCTAAGATTGTGACTTGTGACCCATTTGGGTCTTTGCACTGATTTAACCAGTTGTAAGTCAGATCATGGACCTTGTTCTTTCCTTAGTAAACGTATTCTAATTATGAATTATATTAATAATATATTGATTATAATTGATAGATATAATTTAAATACTTCATAGCACACAAATCAGTAGATTTGCTGACCTTACATTCCAAATTCTTTCCTATTGCTTAGGTTAGCAAAAGATTTTGCATTATTTTTGAGAGAAGGATCTAACTCTAAAACAAAATTTATGGAAGTATCCAAACAAACATTTTTGGGGGACTATGTGGTATTTGTCATCCTGACTAAAATGCTGTGGGGCAAATTATGTTAGATGATAGTTCACCTATCGAGGTATTGGCTTTATATAGGGTATGTATACGTACTATGTACGTATTATGTACTAATTTGGCACATTTTCAAACACCAGCTAAATGTTCTATTTTTTAGTATACTTGCTGAAACTTAAAAGAGCCACCCTTGAATCATGCGATTTTGTTTGTTACATGCTGCTATAACTGGTAACTCCTGTCTGGTTAGTAAACAATCCAATTTGATTATTTAAGAATTTAAATTGGTTGACTTACACTTGGTGGTATAAGTAGCTGGTATTGCTCAGCTAGTTCTTGTTGATACTTAGAAAGCTTATTGAGAAAGCTTTCAAATACACTCGCCTATTGGTCAAGTTTATTTTCTAAACTCTATTCATCTTCGCCTTCCTTATAGCTACCTGCAAACTCAAGAAGAGATCCATAATTCTCATCATTAATTGTCCTAAAAAAATGATCAGAGGAGAAACGAACAACAGCACCTCACTGTTAGAGTTATCTGGAGGAAAGCATGAGTAAGGAGAAGGTATTAAAATGTTTAATTGAGATAAGATGTTATGAATTAACATGATTAGCTAATAAGGAAGACCCTCTGTCCCAGCCTGCCTTTAAATTGCATTCAGGAGGTTAAATAAATTGGAGATAGCTCAGAGAAAGCATGTGATGCTTCTGTGAATTCATTATGCTGAATTTATGATGCTTGCTTGTTTGGAAGTCTTAAATCTGTAGCTCTGAAAAATAGGTAATTTATTCTGTCTTCTTAAAGTGTCTAATTTCATAAAAGTAAAAGGTTATTAAGTATATTTTTATGGATGGTATTGACCTAGAATGCACTTATTCTGATAAATAAGTAAAAAAGGGGAAGTTTGTTTGGAAATGAAGGGACTAGTATACTAGGAGGAAGTTAGTATACTGTTTTTTGAGTTATAAAAGTTGGTATTATTTACTACCTTAGTTAATAAAGCTAATTCTTAAGGGGGGATAAGATCGTTTTTGCTTGAGTATTTGTGTATTAGAGAAAACCTGGGGAACAAGATTACTACAGCATTGTGTAGTTGTCTATCTCAGTCTTTATTTCACCAGCTCAAAACCTTTCCTTGAGATCTCCAAGGTAGATTTTTTTTTTTCACGTAACTTAAAAGGCTTTATTTTCTAATTCTCTTAACTATGTTCTTTGCTATATTTTCTGAACTGGCTTTCATGTATTTTAGGCTATATCTAAAGCTTTGGTTTTGTATCTATTACTGACTCTTAAATGGATTTTCTTTCCAATAGCACAGTTAGTTTTGAGACTAATAGCTTGCGATCTGGAATGAAATTTTGAGAGTCTAGACAGAGTTTATCTGAAAGTTTATGTAAAGTTAAATATGTCTCGTACTGTTTTTGAACTTGGCCTCTAATCTGTTTTTCAGTCTAACTTGTGCTTTGCTAACTTTGGTAAGAAAATCTGCAAATACCAGAAGGTCTTAAGTTTCATTTACACGTTCAGCCAGCACTGCTGTTGAAGGGAGCAGTTTTCTTCTAGCTGCTTGTATCAGTGTAGGTGTTTGCATGGCTGTATATCAAAACAGATGGGGGAATAGATGTGGGTTAAAACCAACTGTGGTTTGGTTGTTTTTGTGGGTTTTTTTAAACCAGTCTAGTTTTAAGCAGGTCGCTAATGTGCTTTACCACACATGTTTGTGCTGGTACAAGCAAGAGATGGTAAGACTTCTTCTTCTGTTGATAGTGCTGGTTTAAAAGATACAAGTACTTGGGGCTTTTTTTATAAAGCTTTCTCACTTAGAATCTTGGCTGTGACTGATTCCACGCATTAAAGTTGTATAAGGAAGGATACAAAATTCTATATGCTACACAGTCATGTTTTGCTTTTATTCCATCTTTTTCAGCCAAGTAAGTTCTAATACTTACTGCAGAGTATTTCTCATGAGAGCATGACAAACATCTGACCTTGAGGATTTACTTCAGTTTCTGCCTCTGGCAATAAAATGCAGACCTATAATAGCCTCCACATAACTAGAGAGCTTACCTACAGGTGTAGTTCTTGTTTCTACCCTGACACTGTGTTCTCTAGGACTCTGGAGTCACGGAATCTCACGGATGTTAACTCTGCTTGGTGTCTGAATTCCCAGTGGTATATGCAGCCCAACGCGTATGCTAAACATCACAGTCTAGAAAGTTTCAGTATCTGATCTTTGCAGAGTTATCTTGATAGCAGCATCTTTAGCTAAAAATAACAATTTTCACCAACTTGAAATTTGAATACTTACGGTCTGTCAATCCATGAGTTGAGCTAAGTCCAGTTCCAAGCTGCCAGATCCCCTGTGCACTTCTGCATGGACCAGTGGTTCTCTTCCACGGTGTCAGAAATGCTGTGGTTTAGGTGGAGGTGAAGTACCTCACTTGTGATACTGCTTCCCAAGAATAAGCTCATTTGGTTCTTCCTCTGCTCTTGCCTCCATGGGTATTCCTCCAACAGAACTGGCAACTTTGCATCCTTTAGTTTTTCACTGGTGGGGAATCCGTCCTACTTTTCCACAGCGTGTGTGTCTGTTGGAGGTGGCAGCCTCCTATGATCATAGAGTTGCTACTTCTTGTGTGTTGTAACCATTATAACTCTATAAATAGTCATTTTCATAAAATAACTGCAGCATCTAGAATCCAAAACTCGTATCTTGTTGTTTATTTTAAATTTCTGTGTGTTTCTGTGATTATTTTAAATTATCCATCACTTAATTTTATTTTTTAATTTAAAGTCTGGCTTACATAAATTGCTGCTGATGCAACTGCACATAGGTATGAATTGGCTTGCTGTTTGCATACACTAGCAACAAAACACCACCAGGTGTCCTATGTTTCTGTATCAGATCTGAATTACCCTCCTGGAGATCTTTCTCTGGATTCTAATTGAAAATATTTATTTTTAAAGAAACTGAAGGCAGGAGATGCACAGGTAAACCTTTTTGCTTAGTTGTGAAGAGTTTGAGATGTGAAACTATGTGGCAGCGTTTAGAGAATGTGTGCTTTTTTTGTTACATTTTGCTTGTAACATTTCCTCCCCATCCCCAGGCTTATTTGTGACCCCGTGACTCATCAGTATCCAAGAGGTTATTTTTCAACAAGGGCAGAGAAAGAGCTAGATATTTCTAGGCTAGATTTCAGCCCTGTTGCTGAAATCAACTCAGTCATCACAAAGCAAAGGCTTACCCTTCTCTTGCTGAGAGGTAATTACCAGGCAACACTGATTATAAGTCAACAAGTGGATTTTTTTACCAGGCAGCAATAATAGTCAAGATACAAGAAATAAGAATTATTCTAAAAGTTGGTTAAATATTGAAATTTGTGGTTTTTCTTCTCAGCTTGGTTCTGCCTGCTCACTAGTTCTAGTCAGGAAGGGATTTCTGTGACAGACTGGCAGTGTGTGAGAAAACATATTTTTACCCAGCAACACTAATCACTCTGTGGGACGCAGTGAAACGTTGTGAGACGAGGATCGTGATGTGTTCTGCAGGTGGTGGTGTACTGCAGGCTATCTCAGCCCAGGCCAAGCAGTTATTTTGGCCTCAGCAATTTCTGAGCTGTAGGGAACTGACCTCTCTACGAGACCGAGTACTGCAGCTGAAATCCACTGGGAGCTGCTGTTATGACAAAGTGATCAATACTGTCATTCTTTTTACTGCATGCTTTAAAATAGTATCCCACCTTAAAGCTTTTCATGAAGTTGCACCTTATTTTTTGTATTAGGATAGGAGTGATAAGAAAAAGCCACTTTTCAGGGTGTTTTCTTCCTCTGTGGTCTCCACGTCAGACAGCAACAGATCAGGGTGTTCCCTTGTTCCATTATTAGATGGGACAAATAGGAGCTGTAGGTTATCCCTGGTTCATTACTTCCTATTTCAGCTCTGCCCTCCTGAATTATTAACAACCTTGGCTCTGAAAAGGTAACAGAACTCTAGCTGTATTCCCTGTGGCATTAATCTGGAGCAATACCAGATGGAAGTAGTGAGGCAAGTGATGAAACACCACCCGAAGGTGACTTCAGTAACAAGTAATTACGATGGTAATAATGCTTTCAGGATGTTTCCTTACCAGCCTTATTTTTAGCCCTGTTTTGTGAGTATTCCTAATTGAAAAACTCTATTGCCTGATTAACTGCAACATTTATTAAGGAGTTTTTTCCTATGATGTGTGTAAATGATGTTAAGCTGTGTCAATTGTGTTAGGCTAAAAGTGTAATTAGTTGAGGTTCTGAATGCCCACCAAATATTCTGGAATGGTTCTTTGGCATTTAAAAGCTTTAGTTGATCAGCTGTTAACTATAGCTTAGGTGTATTTCATCACTTAGTATTTTGAGAAAGTGAGTGAGAATTTTTTTTTTAATTGGCTCGTAAAATTTGTGTGTTGGAGGAACTTGTACAACATCTTGAATTCAAGTGTATCTTTGCTAAATTAGTAATAACATACTAATATTTTTGAATCTGTTCATAAGCAAGGCAGTTATCGCTTCAGTACAGTATCTTATTTTTTAGCTTAATTGTAGCCACTAAACTCCATATTATTCTCCTCATCAGTTACTAAAGCAGTATTGAAATTCTGTGCACACACACACAAATATGAAGAGGATCATTAAGCAGAATAAACAGCAAGTGACACTGAAAAATACATTACAGTGATATTTTAAGCTAATGCTTGTGTGGGCTGTGTGAAAGCACAGAGTTTCTCTCCTACAATCCTTCTTGTAATTCTGCTACTAAACAAGTAGTTTGTACTGGTGCTTTCCTTTACCTGGTTAGGTGAGACCCTTTATGTCCTGAAGCAAGAGAGGGAGGAGAAGGAGATGACAGGACTACAAAATGGGGAAAAAGATGAGTGAAGGTGTTGACCCAGAAAACAAATGACACAATGACCGTGTCCTTCAAAACTTAATTTTAAGACAACTTATCTCATTTTTCAGAAAGGTTGATCTTAGTCTGGAGAAATCTTCTATTCCTCATATAGTCTTAATTTATGATCTCTATCCTTTTTAAGTTCTAGTCTAAATGGGCACTCTAGTCTATTATTCTTCATTCTGTGTATGAAAGGGCAGGTTGTCATTGTAGTTCCTCACTTATGAAGGTATTCACTTGTATTGTTGTTATCAGTGGAACTCTGCCTTTTCTTGCATTGCTTAAGCTGATTTGTTTGAAATTGTTCTAGTGGGAGATACAATCAATGGAATTCATAGTCTGTGAAAATCGAAGCTTTTAATATCGACTATAGTTTATAATGTCATGGCAATATTAATTAATTTGTTAAGCTCTTGAAAACTGAGAGTGTCTTTTTTGACAGTTTGCATATTAATTTAGAAATGACCATGCTTATCTGCATTTCATACAGACTTTGATATCTGTTGTGGAAATGAAAAATATTTAAAAGGGCATTTTCATGTAGCTGGTCAGTCCTGTAGGATTAATACTTGGTTTATTTCACCATAAATGTTGCTCCTTGAAGTTCCTAGACCTGTCTGAAATGCCTGCAGTTCACCTGAGTAGCGGTTATATTTACTTTCTTATTCTGCATTTAATTGCATAAGGCTTTGTCTTTCTCATTTAGAAAAACCTCAGAGGATAAGGACTACTTCGCAGAGCGGCAATTACAAGCTAGGTCTTTTTTGCAGTGAAAATATTTTTCTTTTGGTCTCTTATAGTAACAAAATCGTTGGATAAACTTGTGGAACATATCTTAAACTTCAGTTTATTCATAATTGGATAAATATAAAAGAGAAACAGATGAATTTTAATTCCTTTTATGAAAGTGTTTCTCTTTAGTAAAAGGTTCAAAACTTCAAACTAATTTGACTTAGAAAGCATGGCATTGAATGAACTTAATTACTCATTCATAAATGTCTTAGATATCATATCATGTATATATGACATATAATATACATGTATATCATAAAGATCATGAATGGGTACACTCACTTTGGTTGCCACAGCTTATTGAAAAGCTGATAAGAGATGGACTAGAGCAGAAGTGGAAAACTGACTTGCCAAGCTCACAGGGCAGTAGTTAGTGGCTCTAAGCTGGACTGGCAGCTGGTCACAAGTGCAGTTCTTCAGGGGACAAAACTGACTCCAGTATCACTCGGTAGCTTTATAAATGCAGTTTCCAAATGACTCTAAACTGGACAAGGGATGGATATACTGGAAGAATATTGATCACTGAGAAGTATCTCAGTGAGTTGGTCACAGTGGCTTGCAAGCTAAAATGAAGAGTGGTGTGCACTTGTAGCCATGAAGGTAGCCTATGTCTTGGGCTGTGCCCAAGGTGTTTAGCCAGCAAATCGGGGATGTAGTTATTCCACTCTTCCTGGTGCTTGTTAGGCTACAGCTGGAATATTATTTCTGCTTCTAGTTCCTCAGTTCACAGGATGCATTGAAAAACCAAAGAGGGTCTAGCAGAAGGCAACCAAGACAGCTGGAGGGCTAGAGAATGGGATTTATGAGGACAGGTTGGAAGAAAAATTGGTTTGTTCAGCCTAGAGACGAGAGGAGACCTGATCATAGTCTTCCAATAGCTAAAAGTCATAGAGAAGGTGTAGATGCTCTCCTTTTACAAGGTGGTAACAAAAGGGAGCAGACACAATCAGCTTCAGGGGAAACTTGTCTGGATATATAACAGAAACACCCTTCACCATAAGAGCTATTAAATACCGGAATACATTGTTCCCAGAAGTGGTGGAATTTCTCTTGCTTGTAGTATTTAAGACTTGACAGGGCCTTGGAAAATGAAATTTAAGGCCCTGCTTCCAATGAAAAGTTCTATCAGATGATCTCCAGGGGTTCCTTCCAGCCTAGACTTTTCTGTGATTGAATTGTTTAAGTCTGAGAGAATCTATCTGAAACTCCTCTTTGAAAGCCCTTCTTTTCACTGGATGAAGTTCTCATTCTTTTACGGGTAGGTATATTTAAGAGCACAGCGTTTGACTGCTGTATTTAGGAGAGACACTCTCTTCTTGACACACGTGTAATACACAGTGGTCTTTTAACCAGGTGTATCGGGATCTGTGCCTGGGTTTGCTCATTGTTCAATCCAGCTGGTTAACTGGCTGGGACAAGGTGATACTTCAGTGCTGAAACAATCCCCCATGTCAGTATTTCCTAACTTTTACCAAAGTTGAATCAGACTATTGCCATTTTCCTTAGAGTATTATATTTCTATAAATGATCGCAATTTATTTACCTTTAAATATCTTGGTGCTGAAATAGTAAATTCTGGATGTAGACCTGGCAAGTTACAGTTTTCTTCTTGTGTGTGTATGATTTTTTTCATTGCCAGAGGGTAAGGATATTAGATGTTCTTGGTTTTGGCCTTGTTGACACTTTGAGATTCTCAGAATTGTTTTGCTGTCTCTCTTTGTTTATGCATATGTTTTGAGCAAAATATCCTTTGAATTTTGAGTCTTTCTTGTATTTCAAAACTAAACTGGTGACTAATGTTGAATCTTCTTGAAGAACTTATGATAAGCTGATAAGATCAAATTCTTGCAGATATATGAAATATTAAAGCAAGAAATAAATAGTATAGATCTGTAAAATCTATCTTCTTAAGTGTTAGTGTCATAGTCAATGTAATAGGTTCTTAAATCTGGAGAAGCCATTACATTAGAAAGTGATACTTCCCCATGAATCTGAGTTTTAAGATTTTATCCAACATCTTTGAGATGCTCTTCATGGGAGTGTCAAAGTATCTGACATAATGTTTTAAAATCGGAGTGTTTCACAATCTCATTAGTGTTTTATGAAGGAAATGGTAACAAATGGTATGGACAGATATGATTTTTAATTCAGGTAGGTGATTTGGTTTAGCAATGATGAATTAAAATTAAAAAAGAAAGCTGAATATACGTTTTGTATATAAATAATATACGAATTATTTACTACAGGCCTACTAGCTTCCTCAAGGAAATGGTAAAAGGAGTATTGCTTTGCACATTTAGAATTATCTCAGACAAGGCAGCAGATGATGAAGAGGAGGGAGCAAGGTTTCACTGGGAGAGCAATGCTCCTACAACAAGATCAGCTGCTCTGATAGCGTAGCCCTCGTACATAACGGGAAGGGTAAATCACTGTCCAGCTTTCTTAAGGTTAACTTGTTTGAGAGAAAACAGGCAGCTGTGGAGACAACATTAAATAACCCCTTTTCAGGTACTAAAACTGAGAGAAGTAATTCCTAATTGTGGGAACTTTTCTAAATTGAAGGGCTATAGTTAGTCTTTTCCCACTGTGACATGACCATGGTTCATCTGCAAACTCCACTGAGCTAATTGTATGGATGGAGGCACATAAAGCTCTCCATGAATTTAACTTACTTCTGCTTCTTAAATACTTGTTTACTCTCTGTTACAAAGGCTTAGAACTACGTAATGAAATCCAGTAAAAAGAAGCAAACTGTGGATAGGCAATTAATTTCAAAACTAAGTAAAAGATTGTTAAAGGAGCTTGAAGTAGTTATAAAACTTTTTCTCAGCTCTAAAGCCACAGTTCATGAAATTGATAACTTGAATGTGAGTACAGCATGCATGATGCTATGTTGCCCTGATGTTGAAGATTAGTAGGAAACTATATTTGTCATCAGAGAATCAGAAATTTTGAAAATTGAATGAGCAGGATGCACATCACTTTGTCCTACTCAGATGTACATGAATTGCTTTTTCTGGCATTTTCTGTAATGTAATTAATTTTTTCACTTATATGCAGGTTTATTACTTAGACTTTTTGCCCTACATGTAATTTATATTATCTCTTCCTGTTTGGTTATTTAAGACTAGTTTTGTTAGATAAACAAATAATGCAGTTAGAAGCAATTTTTTCATAAGATTATTGGGCAGCTTTTCCTACTGGACTGGTACCTTGCTTTCATTTCAATAGTTTTACCCAGTAACTTGTATATTCTTTTTCTAATTTATCTTTCTAACTACATATTTGAGTAATTAGAACATTTAACAAGTTAATATGTTCTTCTGTTTACTTTCTTTCATGTGTTAACAAGAACTTGAAAAATAATGTCACACTACTCTAACAAATCTCACTTTGTCAGAAATGAAAAGGGATAGTTTACTTGTATTTTATTTGATTCCACCAGAATCTTCTCTAGGTGGAGATTTATAGCTATTATCTGTAAGCATAGATAACTGTAGAACTAGAGAAAACTGAAAAATAATTGAATAACACGGGCACATGAGTCCTGTGTCCAGTAAAACCTTGTAAGGGTTGAGATCGTATTTCACTTTAATCTGAAGTACCAATAACATTGTTGTAGGATGCACCAACCAAAACTTTCCATTCTTTCTGACCTGGTACTGTTACTGAAATTTTTGCTTTTTTTTATATTTTATTTACTACTTGGACTATTGCTTTTTCATTTTCTGTTTTGTCAGAGCCAAAACAGACTTTTACCAGAAGTGTGGAAATGCAAGAAAGCTTTTGCTTACAAAAATCATGTACAGTTGATGGACCTGGAATACAGATGGGAAGAGTCATCCCCCCACCAATTTGAACCTACTGCTTTCTGGATGTATTAAATTTTGGATGTTTGCTCTCTTCACTGAATTCCTGAATGCCCTAGCAATTACTTGTTTTCAGGAGAGGAAAATATCTATTCAGCTATCCATCTTGCTTAGGAAAAAGTAGGTTTTGTACTTGACAGTATTCGTGGAAGAGCACGCATGGAAAGCAGTTGTGTTAGTCACTGCTGCTAAGTTAGCACAGAAGGTTCCCATGATGAATCAGGGAGATGTCAGTTGCATGTCTGGGTATTTTTAGTGTTTTTCTTAGGTTCTAATTAGTGATGTCTTAAAACACAGTTAAAACTCAGATGATTCCTGGACTGGCTGTTTATCTTAGCCTCATAGTAAAGGAGAATAACAAATGTTTCTTATTAGAAAAATGCACGTATTTGACTTCCCTGTTAGAAACAGCCTGTTTCCCTAACGATGCAGGTCGGCTTCTGTAAAGCTGAAAGGATTTGTGACAGCAGTTCTTGAAAGGGTCACTCTCTGCTCTAATAATGTCAGGATTTAGATGCATGTTGATCTTTGAGTAAACTGAGCCTTCTTCTGTAGCCTTTAGGAAGGGATGTATAGCTCTGCTAATTCCTTACCACAGAATTCAGTTGTCTGGGGCTATAATGACATTGTGTGACCTAATTATTCTAGGCATACATGAGCCACAAACTTTTGACACCCTGTTTTGAGTTTAACTTATGGGGAAGTACTGTTAACCCTTTTTTCAGTACAAGTGATTACAAAGCCAACGTATGCCCAAATTTCTTGTTATATTCTGATATTCTTCTTGAATTTTGGAAAGCAATTTTACAGATTTGAGCAGGACTAGATTCCTTTCTATATTTTAATTATTTTTAGGCTGCTTAGGAGTAAATGCTTTGTTTAAGGTCTGTATTTCAAAATATCCTGCTAACAAATCTATAGAAGTCTATAGGGTACCTACTTTTGCCGGACTGAATTACATCTGGAATTACACTGGAAAAAGATTCCAGTGCTAATTAAGTAAAAGACATCTTTACACCTACCCTGAATTTAAAAAAAAAATAGGACAAGGAGAATCCTGTACATATATGTATACTGAATCATTAAAGGGAACTGATGCTGTTACTGTTTGTCCAGTGACTGGAATGCTTTTCATCTGGGAGGTAACCAAGTCTGACAATGTCAACTCTGTCCAGTTCATAACTAATTCTTGATGTCTGTATATACCCAAAAATGTGTGCACTTTTACTGTTGTTATCAGTCTGAATAATTACAATTGTCTGATAACAAACCATCCTGTGAGGTGTTTCTCAAGGTGACCTCTCTCTGCAGTTCATCGGCGGAAGCACAGAAGTAGTCAGTACAGCAATTTTGTGCCTTCCATTACTGGTCTCTGGCCATGTAGGAGGCATTAATTCTCAGATCTGTTTCTCTGCTCTCTTCCCAGAAAATTGAAATGTCATCACTTAAAACCCAGGTTTTCAGAATAAAATGCACAACTTCCCAAAATACTGTATTGATTGAGTAGTTCACCCACCTTATGCCAGATTTGTAAGGAATTCAAGCCAATTTAGCTGGCTTGGATCTCGCTTTAAGATTCATACATTCCAGAGCTAGAATCAATGTCAAGTGTCCCTGTTGACATTCTGGGAACTATTTAAAAAAAAAAAAACAAACAAAACCACCCAAAACAAACCCAATCAATGGTTTCCTTCACTAATAGCAATAGACTGATATTTTGGACTATCTTAAGGTTGGATTTTAAAGCCCTCTAACTTCAAAATATTTCATTTTGGGGTTTAAAAAATAGTACGTGGCTTAAGTAACCAAAAAACAAAAGCACATTGCCAGTGCAGGATACTCCCCAGCTTGCCACTGAATGCTTTTTTACATGGTGACATTTGATTCTCAGACAAAAATGAATCACGAAGCAAGTGTGTGTGTGTGTTTTTTCTTTTTTTTTTTCCATTTAGAGAGCACTGGGGAAAAATAGAGCTGTAAAATACCAAAAGATGTTTGCCATAGGACAAATAGAGGAAAGCATGTTCAGGTCTTCTTCAGCAGAAGTGTCTTAATGTATGATGGAAATTTCTGCTGGCTTATGGCATAATTTGCTTGAGGTCTAATCTGAGCAGGCCATCAGTTCCATGTAGCCACGAGCTTGTCCTGCCTGCAGTAATAATACCTGCTGAGGAGCAGAGCATAAGTGTTCAAGTGTTTACACTGCTTCTGGTTGTGCAAAACAAACTTTCTGCCTGTGCACATCCAGTTAAAAATCTAACCTGCTAGAAAATTACTAAAATGAGCTGGTAACGGTAACACTGGTAGAAACAGCTCATTATTAAGTGAGGCATATCCTTAATGCAGCTCTAGGATGAAGAATAATAAAGTAATGGGTAAGAATACTTGCGTTTTCCTGAAGTGGAAGTGAATTTGTCAAAGTGCTGCAGAAGAACTTGGACATCTGCAGCATAAGTAGAATGTAAAATGCAGACACAGATTCACTTTTTATTCAAGCATAAAAATTCAAGTGTTGTGTATTCTGCAGGTAGCAAAAGCTGATTTTGTATTCAGACATAAACACTATTCCTGTCAAATTTGCTCCTGGAAGAATCTCCATCTTTTATTCAATCAAATGTCTGAGATTGTTTAAGTATATATTTCTCTTAGGTTACTTTTGATTACATCAGGTTGCCCATCTTTTATTTCAGCATTTTCCTTTACATTTTCTTCCCCTTTCTTTCTTACCCTCTTCCTCCAATGTACCATTGCAAACTTCCATTCACCTTTTAGAATATAACAGTCAATATTTATTTATTTTTTTTTTTATTCTGTTTTCTCCAAGCTCTTATAAATCCTAACTGACCTTCCACTCCCAGACCTTGCACTCTAGTTTTTGGCAATGTTCATCCCAAGCTGCTCTGGTTGCCTTGAGGGCTTTCTGCATTGCACAGGGCAACCCAGGGACTCCATGCAGAGTGCTTAGGGGCAAGTCTGGCATTCCCCAGGATGAAGCATCATCACTCCATCTGTTGGCCCCATCCCCACTGGTCAGTTTGCTAATACAGAAGGGAAGACATGGGCAGCTGCAGTTCTGTGCATGAAAGTTGGCTCCTCTCCACCTGCTCTTTGGTCTGACATAAATATTACATTTTTCTCTCTAGTAGCTGTGGATGCTTTCATAAAGGTGAGATACAAAGTCCAGATGGAATATTCCTGAAGTTTCTTACGCCTTCTAGTCAGGATGGTTGTCAGGAGTCAGGCTAGTAAATGATGTTAGGAAGCCATTTTCCATGAGATTCCTAGTGACCTGCTCATGAATACATAATACTTGCACTGTGAAAAAAATCCTCAGAGATGCAAAGTCCTTTTACCCAAAAATATACCACAGCATTATTTAGAGACACCATTAATAATCTAAAATACTTTAAATGGATGAGGGTGCTTAGGTTTGTTACTGTCTGCGTGTTACAGTATTGGAACTTAGCCTTTATATTTGTAGGTGTTTTTCAGTTACAGGTTTTAATCTTGACTTTATGGATCTTATTAATGAAATATTAATGAAACAGTGTTTATAAGTTTTAGCATTAAAAAAACCCAAACCTTCAAAACCTGATTTGCTTGTAGATAGCAAAGTTCTCTGTAGAATTCCAGATTGTTGTAATTTTCTGGCCATGGAATAACAACAGCATTTCTCCCTCCCCTCCTACCCCAGTTTAAATATCAATACTATATTTACTATATTTGAAAAATACCAGATGATGATGACTATCTAAAGCGTTTTTGTTGATTACAACAGAAATATCATTTTGTCTTTTTTTTTTCTTGTGGTCAGTCCATGTAACCCTTATTACATCGCACTAGTAATTATTCTCCTAAAATATCTTTTCCTTACCTTAATTTTAACAAAAGATTGGTGGTGATCAAATACATTGAGAAGTAGTGAGACATCCCCACATGACTGACTTATATGTCAATTCAATTCACTTTAACTATCCTTAATGACATACAAACAAACTATTTCTTCTCAGGCTTATGTATTGTATATTGTTGCTGAAATGCTGTTAATTTTTCTTCAATAAGTGCAAAACATAATCTTGTCCTATGGTATTTTCTAGTGAAAAATTATAATATAATGGATAGCAAGCAGATTTCAATATCAACTGAATACGATATATAGTTTATTTAAGGATGTTATTTAAGGTGTCCATTAAGGTTGTTTTCAGATCCAATTTTTGTCTGCAGTTGCCAAATGTCTTGCTGATCATTTCTCCTAAAATTTGGTATGCTCAAAAAGAACTTAAAAAGAATAATCAGTTCAGTTTTGCAGCTGTTGATCTCTGCGTTTATTCGATTTGACCATTTAAGAGAGCTCTGTAAGTGAAATACTCTGTTCCTATAGCAACATATCCAGTCTGGAAGAGCTTCTAGGGTGCATAGACTATACTCAATTCTTAAAAACAAACAGGAGTTAAAAACAAAAGGTAAGATTAAAACAAATAAATGTGAATGGATGTGAAGAATGCGGGTTCTGAGACAGCACATACATAAGCAATAAGAGGACTTACCTCCTGTTAGGCATTAGAATGCCCTTTACTAAGGTGCCCTTGCTTGTTTCTTGGCAAAAGTTTCTGAAATTGCAACCTTGTCTGACTTCACTGGGTTTGCCAAGCACCTGAAGTTATGGCTGTGTGTCTGACTTGGTGAGGTTACAGCACGAACCATATATTTAAATAGTGAAATATTGGCAAAGAGATTTTTTTTTTTTTTAAAAGGCTGTCTGGTTGGGTTTTGTTGGTGGTGGGTTGGTTTGTTTTTTTTTAATAAGTCAGATTTATCCTGTGCATTTACTTGGAGACCAAGCCTTGAAGTCCAAAGGCAAAGGAAAGTGGTCACTTTGTTTTCTTCTTACACTCATACTCCTTAGTTGAGAGAAGAAACTAGTCCTTACTGAAAGATGAACTCAGAGTGCTCACGAGTAGTAGGCTTTCCTGGTCAACAAAGTTGTATGTCTCCCAGTCTTACACAACAAAACACACCAGTAAAATCACAGTCTTTCCTCATGTGCTCTTTTCCTTTGGAAAGAGCAAAGAGCCAGAGCTTCAAATAGATAAGGGGAAAAACGGGCATCTCTGATAAATGAAGAATGATGTTTTCGTGTTAATAGCATTTCTAAAGTTTAATATAAATGCTGCACTACAATTCAGAATTGCCAAATTTATATCTTGTATTGAAAGTCCATGTTAAGAACTGCAGCAGTATGATATGTCCAAGACGAGAAAGATAATGTATGGTTAACCTTTCAAAAATTGAGAGAAGGTGTGGTTTTTGTTAATCTCTAGTTTGATATATACATAATATAATTTATATAAAATAGGATACAAATTTCCTCAACATGTAAGAGGAAAAAGCCAAAGTTTAATACTAAACATATAATTTGATGATGGAGGCATACTGGTTTAACAGTTCTTTTCTTATTGAAGGAAGAAGGTGCTGGGACTTCCTTGTCCTCATTTGTTCTTCCCCATGATCCAACACCTCTCTTCCCCTCTCCAGACCAGCTCTTGGGATTGCCTGAAGGCAAGGTAGCCTGAGTCAGCTCTACCTCCTGGCAAACACCATGCTCGGGATTCAGCTGTCACTGTTTCCATCAGCAAACAAGCACCAGACACCCCTCAGGCAAGGAAAAGCTGAACTTGTGTTTGGGAGCTGGGGAAGAAATAGAGATGGGAGAGAGAAACACTCTTCCTCTTTCAGGGAAACAAGGAGGTTTTTTGCTTATTCTAGGAAAAGAGAATTATAGCTCAGTCTCAGATTTTATTTATGCCTGTAACAGTCTTAATCTTAAAGTTGTTGATGTTTACAAATAAATGGATAGCTAATTTCTTATTTAGAATTTTTAAAACTAAATTTATAAATCAATATAACTACGTTAAAATCTGCTAGTGTTTTTCTGAGCTCTTGCATAGCTCTCTAATAGTCTCAAGTCATACAGAAGAATTTCTCAGAGTGAGATGTGTTTGACTGCTGTTAATGGGGTTCTGACTGTCAAATTCTTTGCTTGTATATAGATTTAGCATTAAAGCATTTATAAGGGCCCTAACTTATGACCACCTGCAGTAGCTGGGTATGTTAACACCAAAACAGACTTTATTTTGACTCTCCTTCCACTCAGGAGTGGCGAGGGTAGAGTACTTTGGATAAAATGAGTATAAAATCTTATTTGTTTTAGTGCAGCTTTTTCTTCTGTCTGCATTTTTACTTCCGTTACGTTGTATGTCTTGCTTTCCCCAACTGGACAACCATCTGTGTTTTAATGCACTTTGTGTTTAAGCTAAATCAGTACTTTGAGAATAAAATTAGTGCTCCCTGTCTTAAAGCACTTAATTTTAATTCAGATTAAATTTTTAAAATGCTATATTAAAAATTGGTCACAGAAACACTCATTCTATAAAATTTTAGAAAAAACAAATCCCCCCCCTTCATTTGGATGACACTAAGACTTTTAAAAGCACTTTTGAAAATAATAAGAAAACATGAATATAGTATATAACCTGAATTATAAAGACCTGCTATTCTTTCCAGAAAGTGATCTCCCATTATACTAAATGAGTGCCTTTATGGCTGAGATATTATCTAGTTTTGAGAGTGGTTTCCATGCAGCTGTCCTTTTTGGAGTTATATAACTGTGTGTAAGCATTCATATTTCCAAGATTGTAAGTACTTGAAATTCATCCTTCAAAAATCTTTTTCTGAATTATGAATATTTGCAGAAGATGATGTACACGTGCTAGGAAAGAGCTGGCCACAGAGCAGGCCATTGGCCAGTCCTCTACCTTGGGTTATGGGAGAATGACAGAATGAGGACTTAAAGTGGTTTTCACGCTGTAGCCAGTTGTCACAGCCAACAGACTAATGAGTTTGTTTTGGCAATTTCCTGACCATGTCTAATTAAAACTTTCTCTGAACAGTCCTGAAATGCTCTTTCACTGCTTTTCATTTAGTGTCATTGTTGATATAAATTAAATGGCTTTAAAAGTTTACTCATGTGCTTTTCCAAGTGACTGACTGCCCTGGTCTTGTTTCGGTTTGTGAATGCAGCATCTTTGGGTCACTGATCTGCAGGAGTGAGGGCACCAGATTTTCTTCTCAACCAGGCTGCTCAGAGCTCCTGTGTCTTCTTGAGCGAGCTGTCTGCCTGCAGCTGCTCCTTCTGTTTTGCCCAGCTCCAGCACAGGTAGTTCATCTCATGTGCCCTTTTTATGTATATTTTGCAGTAATGGTGAACATACCCATGGTGAAACACTGGATATTTGTCTTTGTATGTGAAATAACTAAAACTTTGATGTGCAAAATGCCTTGTATTTTACTGCATACAAGTGCATTTTGCTGTTGAGTTGAGGTGTAGTGCAGAGCTCCTGAGGAAATTTTGTAATTAAATAGTTTACCTTAAAACACAGTGTGCTGGACACAGAAGTAATAAATGCTAATCACTGTAGGGTTAAAAATACCAGGCAAAACAGTGTTTTGAGTGTTTCTTTTATTATTGAGCCACCTATATTCAGTCAGAGAACTGAAAGCATTGTCTGTATGTCTAATCTGTGATAGAGGTGCAGTTCTAAGCATTTGCAATCCCGTAGCAGTGTGTCCTGTAGAAACACACAGTATGCTGCAGACCAGCCAAGCTAGAGCTTTCTGGTGAGAACTTTTCCTTGAAGGAAAGTCTAAAGAAATCACTCTCTTTCCCCCCCACCCCAAGTGGTGGGCATAATCAAGTCAATAAGCAGAGGCAGTGGCAATAAAAGTAGCGTAAGCTCTAAATAGTTATGCTTTTTAGCTATGCTTTCCCAAGAAAAGTAGGTAAAATGAATGCTAAGAGCTGGTTAACTGAGGTACAACAATAAATTTTAGTCTAAATTAAGATCCATTTCTAAGAAAGCTCTAGTTGGAGGGCTGGGTGGACTGTACATCTGTCCTTACCTGAGCAGTGCTTTCTGTAGCTTAGGTACTTTGAAGTGCTCAAATCCCAACTCTTCTATTACCATGTTCCTTTTTTCATGTAATGTACAGTAAACAGGAGTTTGGTTTGCTCTTCCCAGAATTCTTCCTGTTCAAATCTCTTTTGCTTACTTAGTGGATTATCCTGAAATGCTCTTCAGTGGAGCCAGTGAGATGCATCTGATATGAGCCAGATGTCCCTTTATTTCTGGAGACAGCCCTAGTACCTGGCTGCACGCTACCATTTTTTGCTTCAGGGCATAAATTGATTACTGCTGAAATCAGAAAGGAATGTTCTCTTCTGAATCTCTGCCCACTGCAATAGGGAAATGAACTGGACAGATGTAACCTGGCAAACTGTGTTTCTCTATTGCTAGATTCTAATTTTGCTGTTAATGTAAAGTTTGTTCTGAATGTAATTATAAATTGACAGGTACAAATTCATTCTAATTGTGTTTCATGAGACTACTTAATCTTCATATAGACAACAAGTCTGCACAATGTCTTGATGTCACAAGCAATGACTCATCAACAGGAGAAAAATATAGAACTCTACGTCTTTCTGGTGCTCTGTGAAAAAATAAATGGGTCTAACAAGGTATTGGATCTTTAATTTTAAAATCAGTCTCCTTTGCAGGGCACTTAAACCTGCTGTTTCACTCTGACATTAGATGTGGAAATAACTTATCATGTATTTATAAAAATATTTGGAAAGCTTTTGTCATTTGATAGCTGAGCATCAGGGTTTTTCCCAGCAGTCCTAGAGTACTTACTTTCTTTTCCTACAACTAAATGTCTTTTGGAGAGAAGAGGATATGTGTGTAAGGGGAAAAAATAAAGAAATTTGTACAGCTAATATAGCAGGATTTATAACAGATCAGTTTTGATAATTTCATTATGTTACTTCTGTATGAGTTTCCTTTCACTAAGATGGTACAGCAGAGAAACTTCATACAGATTAAAATCATCTTCCTAGCTTAATTGATCACTTGGGTACTTATGTATTGCTTAGCTCTAAGATATAAGAATTTTGAGAACAGATTGTAGATTATTCAAAAATGTAGTTATACGAGATGGGTATCTTGTTATAACTCTGAAGGTAGTTTTTATCAGGGATGGTTCCTGCAATGCAGGGCTAAGCCAGCATTCCCTTAGTCACTTCACTGAAACCTCTTATATACTTGCATTGTTTAGGCATCCTCTTGGGGGGTTAATTAGGCTATTACCTCAGGGACTAGGGTAGTTAATAAGAACAAGAAAGCTGAGGGATCTGGTTTTAAAAAAAACCCAACCAAACCACAGGAAAAAAAAAAAAGGAAAAAAGGTAGAAGATAGACTTGAAACTGATTCTGCTGGGCCTGATTCTTACTTTTGCCAAGTTACTACCGGCCTTTTTGTCCTTCGGGAACTGATATTTAAGGATGTGCTTATATACCTTGAGCCAGAAACTGGGAAGTACCTGTGTGCACGATGAGTTAGAGGTGATACGTTATTTTTGTCAAAGTATATATGCACCTTAGGTGGTGAGCAAATAGATCCCTTTATAATGAACTAATGCAGCAGTTTTGCCTCGACCTTAACCCACAAACTGAAATTTTTCCCACCTCAAATGAGGAAAACAAACATGCACTTCAAGAGGGACACCCTTAAAAAAGCTGAGTCTCCCCTGGATGGAGGGGATGTCTCTTAAACTGCCTGAAGGACATGTCTGTCTGGCCCAAAGCAGAGCCTTCAAAAAAACCTTTGTTTTGTCTGACATTAGCATATATTTACCGCATAAAGCCGAAGAGAGATTCCCCCAGTAGCTGTGCTGCTCCCTCTGGATTGGCAGAAGACAAGACTCTGCTTTTGGAGAAATTATCTTGGGGTTGGCACTAGGCAAATGGCAATTTCACATCTTCCACCAGCTTGAGTACAGGCAGAAATCGCCATGTAGCTATAATGCTAAGATACCTAGGCAAGAGATCTAACTGGAGTCAGAAATACAGGCTTTGCTATTCCAGCATTCCCATGAGCAGCATAGAAGTAACAGAGTGTTGTGCTAAGTTACAGCATTTCTCTAAATCTGTAAGGGTGAAAAAATCTAAAGTATTCCTAGAGGGTGTTTTTGAAAAACCCTCTTATGGGTTATGAATAATAACAGGGCTGTATGGCCTCTTCCAGAAACCTGTCTAACAGCAGTTAGGAATTAAGAGGGTTACTTAATTGAACTGCTAAAATAACTTCATTAGTGATGATTTGTTTGTGGCTCAAAGTTAGTGTACTCTAGTAAAAAGATAAGATGGGATTTGTAAGTTGAAATCCTACTTAATGACTTAGTATTTCTGAAATTAGGAACATTGTTACTTGGAACCTGGGTCACTAACCTGGCTTGATCAAGTTAATGACTTTCCTAAAATGAAATATGGACTATTTTCTTCACAGTGTATATTCAGCAATCATCTGTTCTGTGATCTGAATAATCTTCTCTCCATCAGTCATTTACTGTGGATTTACTGAAAGGAGAGCAAAATGGCAGCCTTATGCAATGAAGTGGATGAGATGGGATAGAAACAATATTCTCAGTTTCATCTAACAAGCCATGTGATTGACAGGGAAAAGTTAGTTCTGAAGCCTGAACCATTATTATGTGCAGGGCTGAGATGTTTGCAAGAGTTTAACAGAATTTCTTATAAGATTTAAACCTTCAAAGGTAAATCCCTGTTACTTTTTGAAGGGGACCTGCAACATTTCTGAAAGAAAGTATGGCAAATCACTTTTAGTCAAGTTTGTCTGTAGATGTATTGACTTCTGTGAAGGATGTAGGTTTACAGGAATAAAGGTATTTAGAGCTATAGAATCAAGTATACGTTTAAATCTTTACCAGCTACATATAATCCAATCAAATTCTGTGAAAATTTCAAGCAAAAAAAATAGTGTGATATAAGTAGCTATTTTATATATATATATATAAAAAATTATATCTGTGCCATATTTTGAAACATAAACATTCTGCTCAGAGACAGGCCTGTGAGAAGATGCAGAATGAGTATTTTGTTTCCTATCTAAGTGATACTGATTTTCCTTTGCGTATTTCCTTTATAAAGTACCAATTAGGATGTCAGCATATGGTTTTCCTCTTTGAATGTGGAAAATATAACACTTAACGCTGGGGACTGAAGGTCTTAATTCAGTTCCCTGTTGTGTATAATTTGGAATACAGCCTTTAATGACATGATCACATTTGCTTTCTCTTGCACGCTCCTCTTTTTTTTTTTTTAATCTTTTTTTTTCTTCTCCCTCTCTCCAAAATGCCTCCACCTCATTGAGAGCACAGACAGCTTGGACAAGATGAGTCAGAGCTGTTCAGTAAACAGACTATTAAATTCCCCTTCCTATGCTAAAAAAAAATTATATCACCTATGCTAAAAAAAAAATTATATCACCTTCAACAGACATCTTTTTGAAATTGTAGAAGTGGTTTTGAGGATCTTTAGCCTGCTATAAAAGACCAGTTGCTGGAAAACATTGAGAGCTTTAAAAAAAAAAAAAGACTGCCTGGACAAACTGATAAAAACATTAGAAAAGCAGTGAGTCATACAGGCTATTAATTGGAAAAAAAAATCTAGGGAATATTGTTAAGACACAATTGCCTTTGTATGGTTAGTAAAAAAAAGCAGGCTAAAATTACTTTAAAACATAGTGGTTGAAGTAAATGATGGTGAAAAGCAACAGGAAGAAAAACACCTCTGTATTATCATAGGTGTTTTGATTTAAAACGGGATGAAAATATTTGTTTAGCTGAGTCTAAACACTTATGACACATTTATCTTCTAAAATGCTCGAGTCTCTTTGGCATTCTTTTCCACTGACATATGGAGTGATAAATGTGCCACAATTTCTCCATTCTGCCCTTTACATTCTAATTAAAGGAGAAACAACCCACTTATCTGACTGTTTTCCAGAAGGAGGGATGATGAAATTTAGGATAGCTTGTGAGTTGGAACCTTCTCTCACTTTCCCTGCACAAGACCTTAGAGAACAGAATTTATTTCATAACTCTCTTGTAGAGGTAGGAATCTTTTAATGAGAGAATCTTGATATAAAAATATCACAGTTTACTTCTTATCCTGAGACAGGGTAAACAATGAAAGATTTCTTACGTTCTCTTGTAAAGGTGGTATTTTGGATGAGCACCAAATGAAAATCTTTCTCTCATGGGCGAATTTGGCATGTGGATGGTTGTTCTAATTGAAATGAAATTAGTTTTCCAGTTTTGTTCAAAATTTTCATAGAGAAAGAAAATACTCCAATAGTCTCAGCAGATATTCTTTATGTATTGCTTCAGTTTATCATTTACTCACAGAATCACAGAGTGGAAGGGACTCCTGGGTGTTCCTGTTACAATGCTTTTGATATTGTAATTGCAATTTATGATACTCAATGCCCATAGTCTGTCCTCTGAGCATTGCTTCTATTTGTATGAACTTTATGCTTGTCCAGGTACAGTAGGGCACACAGAAGCCTGAACTAGTGCTAAAAAAAAATTGTTGACAGAACCAAAAGCAACATAAGCAGCTCTAGCATGTCAAGTGAAATCTTGTGTGATGAAAGTGGGCCTTCTTTGCTAGGAAAAGGGAAAGGGACTGGCACAAAGGACTTCAAAACAAACTTCATTTGAGATACTTTTCCCGATTGAAAGTTAACATGAGAACATGACATAAGTCATATCAAAAAATACTGTTTCAGGTGATGGCCTGGAGTGATTATCTAGGCAAAGCCTACAGAAAAGGAATTTTTGTTGAGTGATTGCAGAAATACTGGCTGGAAAGGCTCTCTGGAGATTTTCTAGTTTAAGCTCCTGTGCAAAGCTCCTAGATGAGCTTTGATGATGCAGAGTGTCCTAGATGAGGTCAGCCATTGCTTTGTGTAGCTGATCCAAAGACAGAGGCCACCACCTCTCTGGGTACCTGTTCCAGTGCTGTGCTACCTAGTGAAGAAATCTCTTGTTCATGTTCTAATATGAAGGCCCCGAGCTTGAAGGCTGCTGCCCCTTGTTTTGCTACCTTACAGATTTTGACCACTTTTGTTTTAAGTTGCCCTGCAGATAGTAGTAAGCTTGTGTCAGATACCACCATAGCCTCCTGTTTGCCAGATGGATCCTTGCATTTTGCAACCACCAACAGATGTATCTTCTATTAAATTATCTGATTAAAAAAATCCATCTTTTACTTTGTTTTCTGAAGCAAGTATTTCCTTTTGGTTTTGAATATAACTCTTTCAAATTTCCTATCTCTTACCACTGCTGTTCCTGGTTGTAGAATCCATGGTTACTCAGCCCTTCCCATGTGAAAACTTTTCTGCACTCCTTACTGTGGTTTTTGTTTGGTGGTTTTTGTTTGTTTTGTTTTGTTTTTTTCCCCTTCTGTTTATGATTTGACTTCAAATTCATCTGTTTTTTGAGGTGGGACAGTGGGAAGTCACAGTTCCCCAAAGTATTCATCATCATAGAGTTATTAAGCAGCTGAGCATCTTCTAATCTTCTAGTTTCTTCTTTTCATCATACTTTTTTATATTTTGAGTGCCTTTTCACATTGATCTTACGTTCTTAGAGAACTATCAGAATATCCATGTGTTGTGAGAGGTAACAGATAATTTTAAGGTTTACTTAGGTAAGCCAAGTAATTGCTTTGAACTTTTTGACGTTGTATCTTTCACTTCATGCTTGTCACTCAGAGAGAACCTTGAAGTCTGCTTTAGATTTTAGTACCCTGGAAAACTTGGTGATTTTAGCCCTCTTTTACAGAACACTTCTGCAAGTGTTCAACAATAGCAGTCCCACAAAATGGGCTTGGTGACCTCCTTATTAATAATCCTTCTTTGTGAAAACTGACCACTGCTAATCTTCTCCGATTTATTAAAAGTATTAGTCCATGCAAAGACTTTCTTTTTCTTCTAGGAGAACTTATTTCCATAATGAGCCTCTGGTGAGATGTCAGAATTTTGAGAAATCCCATTATAGTACACTTAGGTATCATTTTAATAAATATAGTGACTGATTTATTTAAAGAACTCTAGAAGATTTCACTTAGTGTTTCTCTAATGGCTGTATCTTCCCTGCATAAATAAAAGGAGTATGAGGATGATTAAATTTAACCCATTGCATTAATACTTGTGCAAGTATTACAACTATTTCTTTACATCCTGAACAACTTTACTACTCAGCAGCTTTTTGCTTTTAACTTAGTAACATTTTCCAGAGAAATTTCTGCTCTCCTGAAATAGCTGTCTTCATATGGGTTTTGTTGTTTGTTTTCTTTTTTTTTCCCACTTGCTTTGGCCTGGTATACCTAATAACATGGCTTGTGTTGAGTTAAGAAAATACAAAACGTACAGAATGAGCTAAATGGTTGAAATACAAAAGCTGTTATTGTAGTTTTTGAAAAGAAGCTAACTAATAAATTAAGCTCCCAAAACAAGACCTGAAATTATTACAAAATCTGACTGAAAGTGAAAGCAGCAGAAAGTCTGTTTAAATAGAAGCATTGAATTCTCTGAATATCTCTATACCCTGAAGATTTATAATCTTAAAAGGTGAGGTGGTGATTTTTTGTATTTGCATCTATTCTATCATTTGTAGCTGGTTGCTACTGCCTAGATCAGCTTTCCCTATGGAAGACATACTATTACAGAACTTAGTTTGCTGTATAAGGGTGGGATTTTCACATGAGAGCAATGAAAGAACTGGTCACTCTGGAGAATTTTTTTGATCTTTCTTCAAGTGAATTAAATTTTCTGAGCCACCCATCCCAAAGGTATGGCCTTGTCATTTGTTGGAGTGACACTTGTGGTGCTGCTTGATGACTACTGGAGCTGTGAAAATGAAAATACTGCTGTTTAGTTGCTGTCTGGAGAAAAGACCCAACACCCCCTGACTTTAGTGATGAAACAAATACCCACATAAAAAGGATAATCAGAGCTATAAAAGGAAGCACATTATTTCTAATTTTAATCTCTATATTTTCTTTCTAAAACCTGAGATACAAGGACCTTGTTTCCCATGGCAAACCCAGCTTTGCCTGATCATTCTAAGTTGCCACAGCCTTGGAGAGAGGGCTTTTTTTTTCTTTTTTGCAAGCCATTAACTCTTATTTATGGTGAATTACAATTGTCAAAGCACTGCTGAGAAACATGGAAGAATCTTGTCACTGTGTTCAATTATATGCACAGTCCTTAATTCTATTTTTCTCCAAATATGTTATATACAGGACAGCAGAAGTATCTGCTACAACATGGGAATTATGAAGAAATTTAATAAGCTGTGGATATGAAAGGGAAGAAAGAACTCACACACTGTTAACCTATACATAAAGGGAAGGAAGTTGTTGTTCTGTGCAGCAGACACTTACCACTAGCAGCTGTGAAATAAGACTGCACATTCCAGTCAATAAAAGCCCCTCTTCACTGAGTGTAGTGGTGATGCACAATTACAGCATCTAATAATTTTTAATTTCAAATGAATTTTTTTGTTTTTACTGAAAGATGGATTTGGATCAATAGCTTCTAAATTAGCAATCCCTGATGGATTTGCCAGATGTTGGCAGCGGAAGCTTGATTTATAAATAGGTGGTACTAATAATGCATAATCTCTGTAACCAAAAGGTTCCTAAATATTGTTTTTACTAGGCTTTGTTCTTACAAATCACTGTCTCTTCAAGTGGCATGTGGTCTGGGAGGGAAGCTAGCGATGTAATGTGAATCAGAATGTGATTGATGGCAAAATATTCCAAAAACTTTAAATGTCACTGGAGCCCTATAGATTGAGGATTTCTTTTGTGAAGTTTCTCAGCTTTTTCAGTAGATCTGTGCTCTAGTCTTCAAGATACTACCAAAAAAAAAAGTGCCTACTACTCATGTTATTAGGAGGAGCTTACAAATGACAACATTGTTAACTAAGGCTGTCTTCAAGACAATGTGATATTTGGAAAATAAGGAGGAAGTATAAAGTAATGAGTTGATGCATTATACTGGAACGTGGAGAGCTTTTAATTAAAAGATGTACTAAGGCCTCTGGTTAACCTGCTCTTCCCCCAGGTTCAAGAAAGCATCCCTTTGGTCCTACCATCCAAGCCACCCCCAGAAATGTATACCATAGCTGTTTAAACAACCCAGATTCCTTACACTGCTACCATTGTGTAATCATTCAGCTTTTAATTGTTTTAAAATTCAGGTTCTTCTCCTTTCAGTTTCATTATAGAGCTCAATTCCAGGTTACTGTCCTGTGAAGACATGGGACTTGCTTATCCTGTATCAGAGGTTAGAAGAGATAGATTAATCTAAAAAGCAAAGTATTTGCAAGCGTGACTGTGTCCCATTAAGAGGTATGTACGTTATGTAGGTGCAGTATGTTCTTCTCAACAGAACTTGAGTGAGAAAACTATTGGTGACTGATTTGAGGGGAAAACAGAGGCATGAAATAAAAAAAAAAAACCTGAGAAAAACCTGTTATTGTGACAGATGTAGTTTCTACTACCTTCTCTATATGGTAATCACCTAAAAAATCCAAAGTGACTGTAGAGCTAAATTATAGAGAACACTTCTGTTAAGCTGGAATATATCCATTTTTTCTGCATCTAGGAGAAAAGACAGTGTGGGGACAGACGAATAGAAAGAAGCAACCCTAAATTGGGAGCAGCATGTCCTGCCTTCAGTGACATTTTTGATGGAGTTTGACACATCTAACTGACAGGCACTTACTGCTTCCATCTCTTAGAGAACAGCATGCTCTTAGACTGTGGAGTTAACTTGCCCTAGCAATTTTCTGTTCTCTGGTTTGTTGCAACAGGCCTTAAACAGGGTACGTGAACTGACTGGCAGGTAAGATTTGTGTTTGGCTGTTTCTGAGGCTTTGAGTTTGGGTGTTTTTTTTCTTGGAGGAGGGGGCTCAGAATTCTGATTTCTAGCTTAAAACAGAATTGGCAGTTCCTATATTTTACTTTTATTGCTGTTTGGTTTTGTTTGTGGTTTGTTTTGGTGGTGTTTTGCTTTGTGTTTTTTTTTTATGTGTAACTCTTGGTTGTATTGAACCTTGTCTATTTGAATAGGTAAATAGAATTGATGTTTCTCTAGTGTGTATTTATCTTAAGTAAAACATGCTTATATGTTTTAATTGGTGTTAATAATAAAAGTCTTCAGATATATTCTATAAATCTATTTGCAGGTTGGTATATAGTTTCTGTTAGTAAAAGCTGAGAGGAATTTAAGGTGGACTTTGATTTGTATTTTATTTTTTTTAACTAAATGAATAGAGACATAGAAACAGATACAGCTATGTAAGAGCCAGAACTTTTTACTGAAAAAAATGAAAATGAATGCAAAAGTATATTGATTTGGATTGAATGTCAGTTTTTTCTCAAACCAAACCCCTTCCTCTTTAAAGACTGAACAGTTCCTCTGGACTAGAAAGAACATAAATGTAAAGTGTATTTATATCTGTCTCTCTGTCCACAATCCCACACCCACCAACTGTTCTGTGGTTCTTCTTCACTGGTTTCTCCTCTTGTGGAGGCACTGTAACCGGGCCCACCTAAAGCCTGAATTTCCAGTACAAATCCTTGTTTTCTGGGTAAGTATGTTATGCAGGTGACTACATTTTCTTGTACTACTCGACACCTGCTCTGTGAGCAGCACTGCCCAGTATTTTAGGGGTTATTAGATGGTGACAATCCTTCCTACAGGCAGTGTGAAACACAGTCAGGTCAACATACCCAGGAAACACTGGCTTTGGTCTACATGCAGTGCCATCTTGCCACAATATTGGTGCAGGGTTGTTTTATTTTCCTTTGAAATATCAGATCTACTGTCTATCTACTGCATTGGGTCTGCATCTACCTGTATGTTTCTGGTCAGGAAATAACAAAAAGTTGACAGCCCTTCCCACATGAATTTGCTGTTATTGTGCATCTTTTACCTTATAAATACTATCTTTCTGATCTTGCTATGTTTTTTTTTTTTTTGTGGAATTGAATAATAAGAACTTAAGCATTAGCACAGTTAGCTGCCTTCCCCTCTCTAACCATCTATTCTGCAGAGCTCATCATTAGACCTGTGCTCAACCAGGACAATTAAAAACTCTTCTGTAATCAAAGATCCAGACCAAATGCCAAGGTTATCCTTTGAGATTCAGGTGTGAAAGAGCTGGGATGTTTTTGTTGCTCTACTCATCTGTATTGCAAAGAGGAGGCAGAACTGGAAGGACAACAAATTATAGCAATCTAAAATTACCAACATATTTGCCTGCATAATCCTGCTTGTGTACCTCATGCTACAGGAAAAACACCGGGCAACCGAAACACCTGCTGATCTTGTCTGTGTTTACCATCTCTCTTAAATAAGCCTAATTGCAGAATAAGTGTGTTTGCATAGTGTTTAGCTGAACACTGTGTTTCTCTCGGCTAGCATTTTATTATTTTGTGGTACTCAAATAGCTGTAATTATGTAAAATGACTACTGGTGGTTCCATGATGCTTTCTTTAATAAGAACAGAATCTGTCTGAGTTTTCTGTCTGTAAAAAGACAGTGGTATCAGGATATTGTTGAAAAGAAATGATATATTTCTCCTTTAAAAAAAAATATTTTTCACATACTTTTCCTTGAAAAGTAGACTTATTTACTGTTCAAAACTGATTTTGTTTAAAAAAGTATTAACTATTAAAACTTTTTCCTGTATGTTTTTATCATGGATTTTATAAGAAACTACATATTAGTTTTAAGTGTCATAGCTTGTCCTGATAGGATGACCCATGTTATACAATTTAAATAATTATTTTTAAAAGAAAACAAGCAGTTTCTCTCACTAATAAGAAAATTCTGGTAGGGAGAAGAAAGCTTGTGCAGGATACTAATTTTATTGGTATGAATGGAGTGAATAGAGTGAAAGTGAAGAAATAAGACAACTGAGAAACAGATTTATACAATCTAATCAAGAGATACTTGAATATTTCTGGTAAGATATGTCTAAGAAATGCTAATTATTTAAGATTTTTGGATACAAATAGCCATAGGCAAACCAATGAGTAGTATGTAAATACTTGAGAAGAAATTTTCCTCACTTATTCATGGAAGTTTATTAAGGATACGGCCATATTGAGGGATGTTTATTAAGCAGCCTGCTCTCACTTGAATTTTATCTGAGTTCTGAATCCTCAGGCAAACCAGGGAATGTCTTGTCTCTCTCTCTCCCCCTTTGGATATCTTTTCAGTGTTCCTTATGCTGACTTCTTCTGAAATTCAGTAGGCTAGAAGTAAAAATCAAATTTATTTTCCCTTTCAAACTTCTCGACATCCATTAAGTCATCTTTTGACATGATGAAAGGAAATGAAAATACCTAATATTTCTGTAAATCCCTTTAAAGCACTGTGGTCTTCAGTGACATGGTATCAGAGTAGGTGGAAAACAGATTTATAGCTCTGGCAGAGTGCAGGAACACTTTCCAAAAGAAACTATGTATTTCTGTTAGAATTTTGCTGAGGAAAGTGTTTAACACAAACTCCTGGTATCAACGTGTATTGACCATACATAGCCAAATTCACACAGCACATAGTCTAATGTGCAGTTTGGCACCTTGATCACAGTCCTGCAGCTTTGGGATGGTTAAATAAGAAAATGTGCCATTTAGCTAATGATATGCCAGCACAATACCATGGGGATAATTAGAGGTATCGTTGGTACAAATAATCTCATTTGCTACTTGGTTTACAGCTAAGTAACTGGATGTGGAAAGTCATAGGGCATATGAGCAACGGACTGGTTTTCACTGGTCTTAACATCTTCATTTTGTTTTAAGTCTGTTGTTACAGGCAAATATTAGAATTGCCTTTGTTATCTCAAGGGATGAGGTGGCTCTGGTTTGAAAGGACTTGTGTTTGCAGAACATGTCACCTGTGCTGTAACATACTGCAGCCTGGCCACGTGTTTTCATCGAACTGGCAGAAGATCATTCAAGTTTGGCTGAAATTGGCCAATGATCCCAAAAGCTAAGGAGGTAAAAGGAGGCATCCTAATACGTACACCATATGGTTGTACAAGGTTCAGTTCTAGGAAGCTGGATTAAAAATACCTTTAATATTGAGTTGACAGAATTCTGCCGCACTTTTAAAAATACCTACTTATTAATAACTTTTATTTCCTTGTGTAGTATGATACGTCCATAGATTTCATCGCCATCTTAAAAGTCCATTAGTTTCTAATTCAGGTACTTTCCCACAGGAAGAGCCTTTGAATTGGAGTCAGAGGGGAATTACTTTGTTTCTATCCCTTTGTTTCATGGGTACAGAAGGCCAGTCTAAAATCATGATTGCTGCAGTAGTAATTAGGGCCAGATGGATTTATTTTTTTTTCAGCCAAGTAGGTAGGAGTTCCATAAACAGCCTGCAAATTCAGGATTCTTCAGTAGTATTAGGTGTTAAACTCCAAACAGGAAATAATTCAAATTCAAATAATGCCTGAAAGAATTGTATGTGCCTACAGTCTGAAGAGTACTGTGAGCAGCTTTAACTAAATCCATTTTAGGATTTGGTAATGTGCAGGTAATATGCAGTCTGCAAAGGAAAGAGGTGCTTCTGAGCACCTAGTATCCTTATGTCTGTATCTTTGTAGCTAATAACAGTCTGCAATCTATAGAAGGCATACTTGATTTAAACAGCATTTGCAAAGGTTGTATAGAATCAGCAGGTGGGTTTTTCTCTCGTTTGGGGTGTTTGTTTCTCTCGTTTTGTTTGTTCATGACTTTGTGCTTTTGGGATGAGGTTTTTAGGTGAACTTCAATTGGAGAATTCCTGAAAATTCTGAGAGAAGTCAGTGGCTTGTTATGCTGTTTGGGATTCATATCAAGTCAGACCTCAGAGGGATCTTCTCAGATCATATGGCCATATTAAACAAAAATGGCAAGTGACCCTCATTTTAAGGAAAACCAAACCCCCAAATTAGTTGGAGAAAATTTTAGCAAAAAAATTAATAATGTCAATAGTGAAATTCTTTTATTTTTCATGGCTAGGATCAGAAAGCTACCTTTTTTTAATATAAAAAGAGCTGGCAGCTGTGTGAGAAGGTTAAATTATCTGTTACACCAACTGATAAAGGTTGGAGAAGGGAGCTCAAAAATAAAGGCTTGTACATGTGTATGCTAGCTTGATTTTGTCCTACTTATCACAACTACTTCAGTTAAAATTTCTAGAAAGATCATAAATTAATCACCCTTATTGCCACTTTGGACGCATTTTTGGTGTTTCACATGGCCCTTCCCAAAGTATGTGATTTAGTTAATAATCAGTAGCAACAACAAAAGTAAAATTGTAAAATGGTTTCTGTAAGTAATGGTTTATGTCCCACTTCATCTATAAAGTAAGAATAAAATCCTTCCAGTCATCTTTCTCCTATGTTCACTGACAGCAAGAGCTACAAGTCATTATCTAAGGACTTAACCTGCTGAAGAGAATAAACTATCAGGCAATTCTGAATTCTAATAAGGAAAGCTTTTAAAAAGAAAAGTCAAAATACTTCTAAATTTGTAGAAAACATGCAAAACCCAAATCTTTTTGGTTTGTTTATTCTTTGTATTATTTACTGTTTCAAAATCCTCTTATGGGATCTTTCTGTCCTCTGAAATTTGTTTTTGGGTTGTGCTTGACAGTCTGTGATGTTTTAGTTGATATTCTGCACTGTGCCACGAGTCCTTGTTTGTCTTGAATTTTGCTTAGACATAGACTATTAATTCCATGACCAGAATTCATGAACCATTTCCTCCAGTGTTGATGGCAGCTCCCAAAAAGAGTATGTAAGTTAGCTTGGCTACCTGGCTTACAAAACAGACCACCTGGTTTTATCACTTTTAATTTTCCCATACAAGAAAATAAGCAGAAAAGTAATATATCACAGCGTTTGATGGCATAAGGTAGTCTCAAATCTCAAATGTATTATAGTGCTGATATGTACCAATTTCTAATATTTACTAAGAAATTTCTTCATCCTTCCTTCCATCATACCCTACTATATTGTGATTTTTCCACAGTGCAGTTTAAGTATACATGGAACTTGCAGCATGACAAAAACTGTAAGAAAATATAAAATGAAGTTAGAGGTGATTCATGCAGCTGTAGTTTGAAAAGCATGAGAGGTTTGTTAGCAGAGCAAGCCTCATAGAGTGCTGAAAAAAACCTCTGCAACACCTTCACTAATTATTTTTTTTGCAGTTTTGCCTCCTGCTTGGGAGGCCACGTTGACTCATGTAGAAATTAGAATTGTTCTGTATCAGCAATAGGCTTTTAGGATCACTTAATTCCCTCAAATAATTTATCTAAGCATTGATATATTGCATTTTCAAGGGTACTTTTGAAGATATTACTGAAACTGGTGCTTGTGGAACCTGCATAATGCAGAGAGGGTAAGACTGGAAGTGATTGACACTCGGACAGGCCCTCTCTCTTTGCTGCAGCTCCTTGCAATGTGTGTGACATGGGTGTCATGCCTGTATCCCAAACTGCATGAGAACCCCATCCAAGCATGCACAGACCTCAGTCCTGTGGGAGATGCAGTTTTCTCCTTGACTTTCAGAGGAAAAAGCAAATACAAATCTATTTTTAAACAGCATAGGTGTTATATTTCAGCTAAAGCGTTGTTTGCAAAACAGTCTATAACTTTATAGAAAGTTTTGAAAGCTACTTACACAGCTTTTGATTTTACTATTCTACTGATTTATTGTGAATCAGTAGGAGATTTCTTCAGTTAAGGCATTTGTGGTCATGGATCAGCTTAATGGAATTTTCCGTATCAGTTAAAAATGAAAATGCATTTAATTCCTAATTTCTTAGAGAGGAAAGGAAATCTTGTTATTGAAGACTGTCTGGAATTCTGAACATACACTGAATGATGACTGTGCCCTTGGAAAATTCATTTATTGCTTATACTTTGGCTTTCCATTTATAAAGGGAAGAAGTACTGACTCTACTCTCTACCTCTTAATCATCTGATTGCGACTCGGGACCTAATTTTGTGCTTTGGACCATGCTCAGTAGAGAAGATTCAGTACCAGTTGTAGCCACTACATACAGTACAAGCAACCAATTTTAAAAGACCTGTTTATTCAATTGGGGTTTTTTTTGAGACAGAAGTTGGCAGCCAGTCTTTTTGCTGTTGTCATTAGGAACAGACATATTGATACTGACCTAGAGACTCTTCTTTTTGCTGGATTTGAACAACAGAATAAAGCTGTAAACACTCTCCGGTGTGCAGTGATTGGGAGAACAAACAGCATATTGTGTTAATTGGGGCTTCATTATTGTGCAGCCACAAGTTACAAGTGTCCAGAAACATTCTGGAGGAGTTTTGTGGCTGTTTGTCTTGAAGACATCTGTTGATAGATATTTTATATCTGCTCATTCTGATGTATGTTTTAGGTGGGTTCATTTTTTAACAGATCTTTTTAAAATAAATTAAACCTAAAAGTATTTCTGCAAGTAATACACCTCTTTCTTTTGTCTTGTTTTCAGGTTTTTCTGTAAGTCTAGTTTAGGCTTGATCTGTACTACAGATGTTCTGAGATTTACCCACATTATGCTGTTTTAAATCCCCATATTACTGAGTCACTTGTCTTTCACTTACATTTATTATGCGAAACATTCTTATCAACCTGTATATCTTTTGCTTATTAGGCTTTGGTTTTTTTTACCAAATCATGAGGAAGCATTTAGGTTTTAGGAACAGTTCTAATGGACTTGGTCAAATATGTATTTCTCTGTAAGGTGGTAGCAGCATGCGTGAGGAACTTCTAGAAACAGAAGAGGTGGAGTACTTAAGCTAATCAGCCCGAAATGCTTAGCTTGTGGTTTTCATAATGAATTCTGTTTTATTTTAGGTGTTTGGATGACCAATAGGATCGGTCCATAGCAAGTAAAACTTAGCAGTCACGATACATTCTCCTTGCAGGTCACCATATCTTTCTTTTTTACAATTATTTAGATCTTCTACTTTGAGGGCAGAAAGAATAGTTGTTATATTCTACCCCAAATATGGGATGCAGCTCTTCCATGTTTTCTTGAGCAGCATAAGCACGTAACAGTGTTATCAGACACCAGTTTTAAGTAAACTGTACTGTGTATGACATGGTTGTGGTCAGAGAAAGAGAGAGGAAATAAACTGCGTGCCAGAGGTTAGTCATGCTATTTAATATAGGCAGTGGAAGGTGTTTAAATATATTTTACTGCCTTCCTGACTGAACTATTGAAAATAGAGCAGAACAATGAGGGATATATTTACTTTGACAGAAATGTTTGGCTGAATAAGTCTTGGTTACTGGTAATACATAAATCAGAATCTCTTGTCTAGCATTATAGCACTGACAGTAATGTTTAAAAGATTATTGTATATCTTACTCAAACTCTACTCCTCTTATTGTTTAGAGTTCTCCTATAGTGATAAAATGCTTTTCCTCTTCTTTTTCGAGACTTACTGTTGCAATATAATGAGTCAGGTAAGAACCCCAGGATGAAGGGGTGATAAGCACTGGGGGAAAAATGAAGGTGGCAGCACTCAACAGAAGGAGTTTCATACGTGACAATTACAATCAAATACATTAATAACTTTTTGCCATAACTTACTCTGTTATTTCACCTTCAGGGTACAAGGTGCCATCTATCAAAGTACCAACATTATTAATAGTTAGTCTTTATTTCACTGGCTAAACTGTAGGTATTTTAGTGCTTTTCTTGTTGTGAGCAAAACTGCACCTGTACAACATGCTCTGTGCTACTGTTAAATGACTGTCATCCATCAGGGTTGTCTTTATAAAACCCATCATGACTCAGTCTTTCTGATTCCATACAAAACAATATTCTGCTAGATCATCTTTTACTAATGAAAGTGAGCCGTGTTCAAAATAACAAATGGAAGCTGTTATTCTTAAAGTGTAATGCTAAACTGGGACATAGTGAATGGTAATGAACACTGGTCCCAGAATGTGCCTACAAAGAAAAGCAGAATAGTAGCCATGAGCTTTTTCTTTAGTACAATATTTACTGAAGTCAAATTGCCTCTGGCTTAGAGAAAATGAAAGTACCGTTATAAGACTTCAAGAGAATGCTAGAACAGTGTGTGTGCTGTTCCTTTTGAGAATATTTGCTTCCTGTCTGACACACACATTAAGAACCAAGAGTAAATATTCAGATATCTTCACTATCTTGCTGCCTTTACTTTGCTGTGCTTTGTTTTCATTCTGGGAATCCATACGTGAAAGGCTTGCAGAATCAGCCAAACAGAATGTCCGTTTTTTCTTCCTAAAAAATAAATAGCAATCACTTCTTAAAATCCAGATTGACCAGAAGTGTGATTCTTGGGTGGTTAACCTTTGATAATACTGATACTGTGCAGCATTAGTTTGTTGTACTTGCAGCCTTTATTTACAGTTAAGTAAATAGGTGCATCTTTGAGGCTCATCTAACTTTTTAGGAATAGGTTAAAGTTAGAAATCACTAATAGAGAGTATATCTGTTAAAAACAAAAAAACCTAAATTGCTGTTGGATTTGCTACCCATTCACTGCTAGCACTGTGATGCCAGTTTCTTACTTTGCTTTTCTACCAACACAAATCCCATTTCTGTGGTTAATGCCATAACCAATGTAGTGAAATAAAACATGCAATTAAAGTTCCCTCAATAAATTTAGAGCAGGTTTTAAAAATGAAAAAAAGGAAATCTAGCAAATAATGTGCATGGATTAGCAGACTGAATGCCAAAGTGGAGGCAAAATCAAGTTTCAACATCTGATTTAGAAGATCTTTTTGGTTGAATATTTGGCAAAATTATTTTGTCATATTTGAATCATGTTTTTTTGCAAGTGTCCCACACAGTACACAGGCTTAATATTGTCCAAAAAAGACAATATCGTAATAAAGATTTACTGACAGGTTTTCCTGAGCAATTCTTAAATAATTTCTGGACTTTCTCTGCTGTCACATAATTATTTAAGACAAAGCTCACTCTAGTTTAGAAAGAATGTTTTTTGTCAACTGTAAATTGATTTTTAAAATCAGCATTTAAAAAAAATATTAACAAAACTTTAATGCAAGTTAATGATTGTAATATATGTACTAGTCTGATTCTTAATACTAAGACTGCTATGACATTTCATTGATAAGATGCTAATTTTTGAAGATTTCACTAATTATCTGGAGAAGTCATTAAGTCAATTTTGGAGAAGAATATAATAGCATAGAAAAACGTGGTGTTTGTGTTTTACAGGTTTCACTTATCACTCCTAAAATTAGTCAGGATTTTATTTCATTTTGATGTTACATTATTTTACTTGTAGCTAAATAAAATACATATCTATTTTACAGGAAGCTAACTTCTCTGACTTTAGAAGAAAACTATCTATTAAAATCTGATACTCCCTTGAATTTTATGCCACTATTTAGACTGAATGTAGATGCAACTTTGAACATGCAATATCTCCAAAGTCAAGGCTGTAATGGATCTCTAGGGGTCACAGGGCAAAGCAGAATTCCCTTCTCTTCATGTTATTAAAATCCAAAGATTTTACCTGAATGAAAATTTTTTCCTTTATGTATTTCTGATATTCCTTCATGACCATATTGGATGTAGCAGAACAATCATTCTTGGTCTTGTTTAACACTTTGTTGTTCCTTCAAAGTCCAGAAGTTTACAGAGATGATGATGAAGGTTAAAGCAAAGCTGTGAAGTAAATGATATGATCCTGCAATAGCATTGTGTAACAGGCTTCCTGTTGATGGAGAACTGTACTAGTATCTGGCAGGAAGAATCCCCAGCTTCCAAATCTCTTCATTGGTCCTTGCTCTTCTCTTCTCTCAAAGCTCATGCGCATTTAATTCCCTGCGTTTAATGATAAAGATAGAAAACTTGTTTTTATATGTCATTTTGTGAACAGACCTTCTAAACTTATAATTATGCAGCCATTTAATTTGCAATGAATGGTTTGTCTTACCAGAAAAGACTTGTTTTTGTTCATGACATTGACTCACTGTTGGATTTTTTTTGTTGTTGTTTTGTTCTGTTATTTATCTGAACAGGCAACAATGGGACTGCAAGAAAGCTGTGCTGGTGAGCAGGGAACATTTGGGATAGAGTACATCCAAATCCTTTGCATTTTAATCTAGCTTATATTTTGCAGAAGAGACCAAAGAATTTTCTGAGGTTCTCTCATCTTTTCTATTACTGGCACATTTTGCTGTAGCTTTTACAACTAGAGCACTTCCAGACCATCTGGAGCAAAGCTGTGTACAAAAGAAAAAATTGAAACAAACTCTATGCTCTTTATGTAAATCTATTCAGTGAGCCCCTCCTCTCAGCAAGGCAGGATTTTCTCTTGTTTTTCTTAGGGTGGATGTAATGCTGCTGCTTATGTAACAATGAGATGAGTTTTCCCTTTTAGAATAAAAAATAGGATAACTAAGCAACAAGAATCACTCTTGTCCTGAACAAAACAGCTTTCCCATAGTTAGGATACTAACACCAATGCTTCTAAGAATTAAACAGAAAAGGTTTCAGTGTGAACAAGTACCTTTCAGCCTTCTCATTATGTTATTTTAGTAATGCTCAAAATGTTTTTGAAACCATGTTTTTGTAGGGAGAGGTTCTGAACCCAGCTCTGTGCTCTGACCTGCACAACTTCCAACAAAAATGCTGTTGGCTTCCCCAGGATCCTCTCTAGGTAGAGTAGATTTCCCCCCCCCCCCCCGCCCTTAATTCAGACTTTTCTATAACATACAATGCTAGTGTTTAAAAACTTAATGTGAATATTTAACACAGGGTTTGCTGAAGCCTTGAGATCATCTGGCTCTGTGTGTTATGCGCTGGGGCTGGGGACTTGACCTTCCTGCTTGGTGCATTCATTGCTGAGGTGAATCCAGCTCCTGGTGACCCAGAGCCTTTGTAGAGCCCACCTCAGTCCCTTGATATGAATGTGAAGAGTGTTTAAGTGCTGGCTTTACCTGGGGTTTACTGGGCCATCTCTGTGTGACCGTGCAGGCTTTGTGCCCACCTGCCAAGGCGGCAGAGGGATGACAATGGCTTTGCTGGTTGGGGCATTTTACTCAGGCTTAAGGAGCTACTTGGAAAAACCATTCTCCAGGGCATAAATGAGAGTATGGCTCATGTAAGGAACACAGAAGATGTGGGAAACGATCCCATTCCTACCCTGGCTGTGTGTGCAGGTGGTTTTAACAGTGCCTGGCCACTGCAGAGCTTCCCATTGCACAGCACTATCATAGCTCACTGGGGTTCCTCTCTTCCCACTCTGCAGTGAGGAGCTGAGTGGGGATGTAGCACCACCCCTTCTCTCCAGATTGGAGCTGGGATCATCTCCAGGCAGGGGCTTTTAATAAGCCAAGAGCTCTGATGAAGCTTAATATGATTATCCATACACAGAAGGCAGTTATGACATAGCAAGTCTTAGCTGGAAATAGCGTATTGGGAGACAGAAATATAATTATACTTTCTTACATAGCAAAGTGTAATGTATATGATAAAGGAATGCAGTTTAAAGATACCACTGGAAAAAAAAATTACAGTTTTGTGGTCAAATTTTGAACTACAGGCTTTTTAAGGGCTGTCAGCTGTTGAGGGATAAAAATTCTTCAGACTTATTCCCATGAAGACTTTCTGAGTTAATTAAGTCCTTTAAATTTCCGTTTGTGTGCTTCATATGGAAAACAGTTAAGAAATTCTCTTTTACAGGTATTGTGGGAATAAGCTTAAGGGGATGCTTGAAAAGAAAGAAAATTAAGAAAGTGTTAGTTGGCACATTCACTGCAGGATAGATTTAGGGTCAAAAGCCATAAACCCCCCTGTTTATAATACCACTTGCTTGTAGTGGTGTTAGTGCAAGTGGGAGACAGTAAATAACTCACTGGCACAAAAGTATATATGTAATGGAGCTTCTACCTAGCAATGTTTGGAAAATTTTGTACAACATACATTGTATAACACAGTGAAGGTTAGAGTTAACAGCAGAGAAGTGGGAGGGAGCTCTGTCAAGTGCCATCTTAAAGAAGCTGGCTGAGTGGAGTGCTTTGTGGGGCAATGTTACCATCAGTGGGGAGGAACAAGAGTTGTTCACGTTTCACAGTATCTGAGGGATTGAGGCAGAGAAGTTGAAGAATAAATGACAAGTGAGGAAGATCCTAAATACAAGGAACAGGACAAGGTCTATTGCAGGAACCCAAGTGAGGAGTGAGCTGTGCGTGCAGACCCAAGGGAGAGTGTGTTGTGGTTAGTATGCACGCATGCTTGGACAGGATTAAAATAACATCAAAGCTGGAGTAAAGAAATAGGATTTGCAGGAAAAGTTGTGCGGAGGATGAGATCCTAAACAAAATAATCAAGATTCTGCTAACTGCTGTGTTGTGCTGCTCTGCACTACGCTGGCTGATGTTAATGGGAGGAGGGTGAAGTGCTTAGTCCAGCAAAGTAACCCATGTCTGGGACACTATTAGCAAGGTCTGAGAGCAGAGGATGGGAGTAGGGTGAAGGAAGGTGAGCAGAATATAGAAGAGAAGGAGATTAACTCTCTTAACCTCCTCTCTCTCATTGAATCAAATAGTTTCATGATTTATGACTTCCTTCTATGGATATTTTGGTTCAATTTGTCCTTTTTATGTCACCTCTGGGTCTGTTCTTACCAAAGTACTTTCATTGTATCCTTTTATTTGCTAAGAAATGCCACATCTCACAGTGTTAGGACAATTCGGAATCTTGGGAAAATCAATAAGAAACTGAATCTGACCCATTATGATGGAAGCAAACAGTTAAATGCAGCTGCGTTACTGCATCAATAACTCACTGAATTTGTAGTACACTGTGTTTTAAAATTAGCATCTCTATCAGTTTTGAACGAGTCCATGCAAAGCCATTAGAGGTTATTAAAGTGCAATTTCCCAGACTACTAGGAAGACAGCAAAATGAAAATCCAGAGCATAATTATGATTTAACCTCTTGGTGCCTCAGTGAAATGGGTATTGGTTTCTCCTCCCAGGGATACCGTATTGTTTAATTAATACTTGAAGCACTGAGTGTTTTGGGTAGGCTTGTTACGCTATTATGAAAGTATGAATTTATTTTTAATGTTGCCCTTGGAACTTTAATGCTTTTTATAAATTTTTCTTTGACCCTCCTTTTGCTATACTCTGCACTGCACCGATTTCTGTAGTTCAGCTCTGGTTTTCTGTGTTGTGCAACTGGACAACTGCTCAGGGTCTTTCTTTGCTTTTCACTAAGAAATTGATTGCTTTACTCAGACTTACTGAAAACCATCCTTTCTAGTAGCTTGACATCAATTCATAGTTCAAGAGAATTTTGGAAAGGAAAGGCACTGACGTTTGTTGTTTCCTTATGGCAAACCCTCTGCTATTTCATAAATTCATTGTGTGGCATCATGAGGAAAGGACAGATGAGGACCTTTATCACAATTTTCAAGTATTTTCCCTTTTCCCATCAGATAGAAGGTATTTTTGAGGGCTTTCACTTAGAGAATAATTCACACAATTTGTGTTTTCAAAGAGTATGGAATTACTTTCAAATGAGGCATGTTGTGTAAATATTCTGAAGCTTTTGTGATTGTTTTACCAGCTCAGTAGAGACCTCAGTTTTTCATGTCTTCTCTTTATGACTTGTCATCTTTAAAGGATCCCAAATACTTCATAGCTTAGTAATAGTAATTAGTGCATAGTAATAACTCCACTTACCTGCTGAAACTGTGTGGGATTTATTAGCCTGCCCTCACAAGCTGTCATACAAATAGCCATCCTTCTTACAGGTTAATACTGGGATTATTTGAAGCAAGTCCTAAATGTTATTTTACATATTTATCTTACTTATCACCTGGGAATTCACACCTCCCCACGTTTTCTGTTACCTTTAAGGTAGCCATCTATCCACCAGAGACCCTTTGCTGGCTGAGGAAGACTTCCAAATGAGTTGTCCTTTGCCTAGTTTAACTGAGGTGGCTGCATTGGGCAGGAGCAGTGCCAAGGGGTGCAGGAAGTGTGGGGCACCCCATGATGGCTCCTGCCCATCAGAGACCTGTGGTGAGTCCCCACTTTGATGTCAGCATCCCCCCGAGTTTATTCAGGGATCAGAGTAATAACAGTGACATCATCCAGCTTCAGAAAACAGAGATGTTTCCCGGCTTTTCTGCTACTTATTGAATAATCAGTTTTTAGTGTCTGTTGTTTCCCTCCCTGTCTTGCCGTTTTGCTCCCAGGTACTAATGGCCTCCCCACAAAGTGCTCTTTGCACATTGCCCAGCAATTTGTGATGAGAACACCCACTGCCTTTGGAGATAAAGGAGAAACAGGTGATATTTCTAGTTCCTCTGAAGTCATGCTTTTCTTCTCTCACTGTCTCTAAAGAAATAAGGGATAGGGCTGCGTTGATTGTTGATGCTTTCATATTCTAAAGGTGTTCCCAGTCTTCCCCAGGCTGTTTTTTAATGTGTAACTCTCCCTGTGTGCAGCTTTGGCTCTCTCAGTTGTTGGGTTTTGCAGCTGTCTGGGACAGAGGCTGACTCGGGGCTCCAGACACCTTTGCCGAGTTGTACCAGCCAACTATATATTTTCAGAGTATTTCCTCTTTCGTTCTTTTTTTTATAAATAAACTTTACATGTTAAATACTTCCTGAGAGGAAAAAATGTTACAAAATAGATTTGGAGTGAACCTGGTAGATACTGAATAGGATTTAATGGAAATGAAATATTTACAGAGCAGAGACTTGAGAGCTGCACAGACTTTTCTGAAGAATCCTAGAGGCAGGAATCATCTTCTAGATGGCCTTGAGCCAGCAAAGTGCTTAAGGAACAGAGGTAGTTTCATTGAGTTAATTGAGAATATGTTTGTGTGTTTAAGTGCTTTGCTGGACTTCAGCCTTGAAAACACTATGCTTTCATTTCAATTTCATTTTTAGTTTTTATTTTTATGTAAGGATATGAATCTTAGCGGGTTCATTGCCTTATATTATTACACCAGCAAGACGCAATATCATTCCGTAAATATCAATCAATACCTACAAATTGAAATGAAGGCTGTTGTTGGGGTTTATTTAAATTTAAATATTTAATAACTATCCTTAAGAGCCAATAAATCTATTCCATTTGTAATAAATGAATTACAAAAGCAAATTTACCTTTGGGCTAGTATGTTTTCTTCTATGATGATCAGCTTTATGGGTGGGGTAAAAAAACAACCAAAAAACCCCAGCAAAACAACCCAAAATTTAATAGTTTACCTGAGTTCCTTTCAGCTACTTGAGTTCACACTTCTGCTTCAAGGGGAAGTTATTTCTGAGATGTGCTATTTCATTTAAATGACTACTTACAAGATTAAAAAAGTGTGGGATGTGAATAAAGTGTATTTGTATAACCAGCTCATTCCGGTCTCTGCTTGGATGTGACTTTAAAATAGAGTTTCTTTGTTTAGCTCCTCTGGTGAAGACAGTAATTCAGTATTTCAAAATACTGATTAATACGGGCATTCTCTGTGAAAGCCTTATTGGATCAAAATAATTACCCTCAGTAAAACTATCATTAAATTAATATTTTATTTCAATCAAATGGCCAAAGTATGAATGATAAATTTACACAATTAATTGAAATGATGAAAATGTCAATTTGATTTTAAAAACAAACAAAACCAAAAGATCACCCACAAAAAAGACATTGAGGGGCTGGAGTGAGTCCAGAGAAGGGCAATGGAGCTGGTGAGGGGTCTGNNGAGGGGTCTGGAGCACAAGTCTGGTGAGGAGAGGCTGAGGGAGCTGGGGGGGTTCAGCCTGGAGAAAAGGAGGCTGAGACCTTCTCACTCTCTCCAACCCCCTGACAGGAGGGTGTAGCCTGGGGGGGTCGGTCTCTTCTCCCAAGTCACAGGCAATGGGACAAGAGGAAAAGGCCTGAAGTTGCACCAGGGGAGGTTCAGATTGGAGATTAGGAAAAACTTTTACACAGAAAGGGTTCTTATGCCTTGGAATGGGCTGCCCAGGGAAGGGGTTGAGGCACCAGCCCTGGAGGGATTTAGAAGATGGTGACATAGTGCCATGGTTTAGTGATGGGGTTTTTTTAATCAGAGTTAGGTTGACGGTTGGACTAGATGATCTTAAATGACCTTTCCAACCTAGACAATACTATGATTCTAACTCTACCCAGGAGTGTGAAAATCATTGTGTTACAAAAGATTCAGGTAGGATAATGTCATGAGACAGTTCACAGCAGGATAAAGCTACAAAACCTTGATGATGAAGATAAATTAAAATATCTGTTTAGTGAGACTAAACACATGCATGGCATAAAGCTTTTTTTTACATAGGAGTTTTCCTTTCACCTAAAATAAGGAGATAACCCCAGTGGAATCAATCCAGGATGGTTTTTGCCTTGAAGATGGCATTTGGTAGTTCATGTTTGGTATTCTGTCAAGAATAAGCTCTCTGTTTCATTTGTTCAAACCTATCTTAAGTATTTATTTTCACAGCATGGTTATGAGGAATATTGTATGACATTCCAGTGAATGTACCTGTTAATGTTATATTGCCTTACCTTCTTCTGGGCTGAATATAGAAAGTGTTTCAGACAGTTCTTATAAAGAAATATAGTCTGTCTAGCAGTATATATTTCCTAGCCACTACTTCTAGTATATTACATATGTTGATATGCAGGATTTGATAAGGGAGGCAGTGTGCAGCTTTTTAGGTTGGGTGACTTGGGTTTTTGGTGGTTTTCTTTGGAGGGGAGGCTTTGAAACTTAGGGAAACTTACATGGTTTTGCTTGGGTTTTGTTGGGTTTTCTTTTTTTTTTTTCCCCAAGGCTTAAATGTGTTCAAATGTCTTTCTCATTTTGTCCCCTTATGTACATCCATGTTTGTAGATCCTATTTTTGCATATTCATAACACTGAACAGTCAATGCCAGTAACTCCCCTTGGTTCTTCTCCCCTGGCAATAATGTCGGATGATGGACTAAGGAAATGTCTTATTGACAAAACTTCCCAACCTGTTTTAAGTGTAGCTTTAATTCTACAAATCTTCAATGGCGCAAAGCAAAGCCTTTCTTAATCACTTAAGTCCTGGTCAAATATTTTATACCTGCTTTAGGCCACCTATGTTAAAATTGGTTTGTTTAATGAAGCAGTATCATTTAGAGTTCTAACAGGAGAGCCATAAAGAGAGGGAGATAATAATGCAATCAGGCTAGAATTTCTCTAAGGGGAGTTCTAAGTTGTGAAAAGATAGAATTAATCCCTTTTGGGGGTAAATTGATGGGAGGTGGGAAGCCTGACTACTGAGATCACAAATGTTTTATGCTTTGATGGATAGCATGATGGTGGATATTCCAGGTTTATTAAAAAGGTAGAAGGTTGTACAAGAAGTGAGATGTGTTATATCGGGGACTGGAGGCCCTTTGTGGGTGGTGATTTTGTGTTTTGGTGTTAGGGGGTTTTTTTATCCCTTTCTGGCCATTGTGAATTGAAGGGTGCTTTTAGATAACCAGCAGTACTGAAGCTTATTTTGAATCAAAGCTCAAATATGGAAAAAAAATTTAGATGTAATTTTGGCTGCTTTGTCTTGACAGTAGGGAAAGATGGACATGATGGTAGAGAGAGTGCAGGTTTACTTGGTTGTGATTAAAACTTCTAATTTATATTACTAAAGCTTAAAATAAATGGATTGAAACCATTCTCAGCCAAAGTGACTCAAGTGAAATACCTGTAGGATATAGCTGTATTTGAGCCTTGAACATGAATTGCTTTCATTAAACTTACAAATAAAATTGTCAGCTTTTTTTTTTTTTTGATTGGGGAAGATAATTTCTATGGTCATAAAATATTGAAAAGGGAGATGGGATAGATATTACAAAGTTGGTTATTAATGTTTCAACAGTTTATATGTTTGCACCAAGACAAGATTATGGAAAAAAAGTCAAAATAAAAAACTGAGGCTAGAATTAATTTGGCATGGAAAAATACAGGAACTTAAAACAATGCTTTCTGAAAGATCAAATGACAATGTGAAAATGAACTGCAAAATATTTAATAATACTAAAAACCTCAATTTATTTGAAAACTAGTTCCACAAACTTTTTTCACAAATATTACATACCAGAAGTGAATGTTAATTTAAAATGGATCCTTAATTGAGGTCTCAATGCCTCATTTCTTTCAGTGACTTTTCTTTTAACATAAGATACATCCAATAGAAGTGATAAGACCATTGAGTTATTTAGGACCTAGCATGGAAGACAGTGAGAGTAATGACTGACTGAGCAAAACCTTTAAAGAAGTTCTCACTTTTACATCTTGAAAAATCCTGAAGTATTTGGAATAGCCATTGCTTGGTATGTGTGATGGGCTTGGCAGTGCTAGGTTAGCAGTTGGACTTGAGCCTAAAGTTCTTTTCCAACTTAAATGATTTTGTGATTCTATTCAGTCTCAGAACTGTCTGTCATAAATATGGGATAATCTGGTGAGTAAATATTAACATACCTTCAAACACAGTTATTGAAAATGCTCTGTACAGGGGCTGTTTGTGGAGCTGTTTTTGCTGTCAGTGAGGGAATTCACTTGTCCTTCACCCTGTTCCAGCTTCTCTCAGCCCTCTCCAACTGTATGCACAAGGTGTGGGAAGCCATCAGTAATTTTTCATGCTACACAGCAGTTAGGAAGCATAAACCCCTGTCTACATGAAACCTTGTGTTTACACCCTCACGTGGGACTCAAAGTGATGGGGCAAAGAAAAGTCCTGTCATCTTCGTTCCAGCTGGGAAAATTGGTGGGGAGCTGGTTTCCCTTTCTTATCTGTCTTGAAATTGTGTTTCCACGAGGTGGATGCAATATCCATAGTTTACAATTAAAAGGAAGAGGTGTTGAGACAGTCTGACAGTGGAGTTTTCATGGGGACCTCTTTCTGTAGTGTGCATTTTTACCTGCTGTGCGATGCAGTTCAAGCCTCTCACATACCTCGTTGTTTTATGCTTATGCCTATGCATTATTTACATATGTCTATACAAACCCACTGCCTTCTAAAGGTTTTCCCATATAAGAGCTGCTGTGAAATTCCAGAAACATGTCTGAAAACTATTAAAAAAGGCACGGAATATAGATTTTACAGCATTTTTACTGGGTAGCTCCTTTGTCTTTTCAGAGAGAAAACAAACTAGGCACTGAGTGCAGGGTTGAAGATTCGGCAGACTGAAAATTCAGCCGAGGAGGAAAGTATCATTCTCTCTGCATCCCTGGAGCAGGCACACTTTGAGTATGTTACAGCTTTTAGCAGTCTTGCTGGGGTTCTGCTCCCTTCCTTTATCTCAGGTAGTGACTCATACTGCAGTGCAACTAGAGGCGTCGCATTCACATCACCTATCAGCTTATTACTGAGGGCACACTAATTATTGTTGGCATGTTAAAATACTCCGCTGAGTACTTCATACTTCATTTATGAAAGACTAGAATTTTCCTTTGAACCAAATCTCTTCAGCCTAAATCAGCTTAATGTGTCCATGAAATCCCTCTGGCTTTCTTACTAATGCTATTTCTAATAATACACTTTTTTTTGTTCTGCTGGTTTTGTAACAGCTGGCAAGGGTGTGCTTGTAGTCCCAAATCTTATCTGAAGGTGCATTTCTACAACCTCTGAAGATAAACACGGCTGGAACCTTGTAGAACTTTCCAGTCTGTCTTCAGACTGAGATTTGCTAATGGAATATATTGCCAGAAGTAGAGAAAGGTTTTCAGCAGGACTGGTAGGTTAAGAACAGAAGCTGGGAGGTTTGGAACAAGAGTACTAGTGAATTTCCTTGGCAAACTAAGAAAGTGCCTTTTTTCTTTTTTTATTCCTCCTGATTAAATTTTCTATATAAAATTCATTCTTTATATTTAAACTGAAGGTTTTTTTGTTTCTATTTTTGTTTGGATACTGAGCTTGTGGAATCTGCTAATCACTGAAAGTATGAAAACTAATTTTCTTATATGTATTTTTAAAGTGGGTGTAAAAAAACTTCGTTTTTGTACAAGGCTACTCTAAGTGATTATACCGATAATGTATTGGATGACTTCTACTGTGTTGGTGTCTTCAGGCTATAATTAAAGGGATTTCAGAACTAATCAGTTTCCCAGATATTTTGCTTTCTTAGTGATAACACACAAGAGGAGAGAAAGAGCAGCAAATGGGAGCAAGTAAGATGCAGAGCCAGACATAGTAGCAAATCTCATAATGCAGTCATACAAATAGTGATGTCTAGCGTGTTTCTACAGCATTTCAGAAATGTTCTGCTTTCAGATCATACATTCAGTCATCAATATCCAGTTAAGTTAAATCCATCTCTCAGGACATCCTACTGTTTGGCAGGGATTGGCTTCCGAAACGGGCAGCTTAATTACAGTAAGATTCTGATGTAATGTGGTGTGGGTTTTTTTTTTCATTAACTGCCCCTAAAGCCCTATAACTGGCCTAGTAACATGTTTTATTCCCAAGCATGCTTTATTATGTTTTATTTCATTATCTCTTCAATTTTCTTTAATACACATGGACCCGTTGTCACAGGACCTGTGCTTTCGTATTCTTCTGTGGTGGGAAGGCAATCTTGGCTATGGTTGTATCAGCCTGGTTATGAGAAGTCAAGTTTTGTCAGCACTGAAGAATGGAACTACAAATACAGAAATGAAACACAATGTTTTGGAGGCAAACTGATGGACAGGGCTGGCAGGTCTTTCCTTTGGTTAGAGGGCAGTCACTAAGACGTGGTCTGGTAGTAGTGAAGAACTAGAGTACTTCTGGAAAGAAGCTCACAATTTTGCACGCAAATCTTGTTAAGATTTTGGATTTTCAAACGGAATTAAGATGCCTGAAGTTACTCTCTTGCTTCAAAGTCACACTTTAATGATCGTTGCTCAGAAACCAGTGGAGGAGAACATGAGGGTACACGTCCACACATGCACTAAAGCAGCAACTCCCAGATCTCTAGGAACTGTCACCACAGCCTGCACTGCCATGGCTCTTCAATTGCTTTCTTTGGCAGTACCCCTCCCCCCAGTGCCACCTCCCTGGCTTTTCTGCTCTTTTGCATATCCCTGGATTTCTGCAGTTACATTATGGTTTGTCTTCTCTCCTTTCCTGTTTCTCCTTTTATGCCCATTTCACAGATCTGCAGGACGCTTCTATTGAGCCCACGGTACAGGCCTAACCTGAATGTTAACATACCTCACCAGCTGGGAAATGCAAAATCAGAACATAAAGCCAAAATATAGGATCTTCTAGTTTTCAGCCTATCTGTCATTAATTCTCTGGTTTGGAGAATTTTTTTCTTTTTAAATGTTCATTTCGGATACAAAAATTATTACATATTCACTTAAAGTAAAGGTTGTCTTAAGTAAATCAGTTTAGTCTTAACTGCTGTAAGTTTCTGAATGAAAGGGTTTTCGTTTATGTGTTTGTGGGGTTTGTTTTATTTCCCCCTAGCCCTTTGGGCAAACAGTTACTCAGATCAACTCTGAGATGTTTTAAAATTGTAAAATCTAGTGTAAGAATTATTTGTAATTACATTTGGAATTTACAATTTACAATTGCATTTGTAATATGTTGTTAATGTATTTGTTTCAATTGCCTAATTTTTTTTGCAGTGGAGGTTTTTGACTATCAGTTTAATAACTCTTAACTGCCATTCCAGTTCATTATCAAGCCTCTCCCAGCAGTCACACATTTGAACACTGTTTTGTTCAAACAATGAACTTCTTTTCTCTGCCAGAAATGCAATAACTATGGATCAGCCAAATAAGGATGGTTGTGAGTGAGTGGCAGGAGCTGAAGGTAGCCTGGAAAACAAAGCTGTGTGGAATAATCCACTATTGAAGCAGGGCACTGTGTTAATAGACTGCTAACTTTTTCCTTTCCTCATTTGTGAATTTTCATAAAAAGACTGACACTTGCTTTTCTGTTTCTTATTTAATAAGTATTTGAACACCAAATGTAAACATGCAGTATCATCCTCCTGTTTCTGTGTTTGAAAAAAAAAAAAAAAGCCCACCTATTCTCAGAACGCTGCTGTGAACAAAACTTATCTTTTTAACAAGCAGCAGCACTATGACTGAGCCATCTGGCTGTTAGGAATTTCATTGGATATTTCTGACCCATGCTTTAAATTGCTTTTACTAGCTAGCACAATTAATACCACATTACAAATGATAGTGTACTTATGTTTTTGTAGATATACTGGAAATAGCATCTGTTTTGGCTATGACAAATTAGTTGCTTAGAAAAACAGAAGTGCAATCTTGTGAAATATACAAAATAAATGACTGAAAATGTAGGCATTAATGCAATTATGTTGAATGCAGTATTTACTAGCTGTGGAAAGCTCAATCCAACTCACCGTAGTAACCTGGTGAAGACATGTCCATATATAGCTTACCTTCATGGTATGGATCATAACTTCATGATCTAAACAAATTATTAGTGATGCTAAGGGGAAGGTATGCTGGCTGATCTGAGTAAAGTCTATTGAAATGATGGAATCCTTCTCTTGATGGAATACTCTATTGATGGAATCCTTCTCTTTATAAGTAGTTGGTTCTGGTTTTCTGAAACGCAGTTATTGATACATTTTTCATTGTGTTTGTGTCTTGCAGGGTTTTTCATAGCCTTGACTCTGAGCGGGACTTTCTGCATGAAAGCAAACCTGGGTGCTGGAACAGTCAAACAGTCAAAGAGAACCTCTGTTCTCTTTCCCAGGTAATGCTTTTCACTCATGTTTTAAAATAACATAAAACTGTCCAACCCATACTCATCAGCTTTATGTTATAAAATGCGTGCTGCCGTATTATATTTTGTCACAAATCTTAAAATCACTTTTCTAACAAAGAATTGAGCTTTCTTTTTTGTAGTATTTAAGAAAAAAAAATAGTAGTTTATGTCTTAATGATCAACTGAATGCCCAACTTGCAGACTTGTAATTTGTTTGTTTGTATGTCATACTTTATTCTGATCTTCTGCACCTACTTGGCACTGTGCCTTTCCATAGAACCTGCTGCTGTAGTGTAGGTGCCTTTCCAAGTGGTAGGTTGCATCATATCACTAAACAAGAAACCTTGCCTTCTCTTTTTCAACCAACATTTTATTTTCTTGGAATTCAAAAACCTTGCTAAAAATTTGTTTCATTACTTGATTAAGATTTGCCAAGTGATAAGACATGACTTTTATACTGTAAAGGTAATGATATTATTTTAAGCCTCTACTTGTTTTTTTCTCCAATGTTATTGGATCACACTGCAATAGATAGTAAGCAATAGTACTTGCATTTTATGTACGAGTACAGGGGAGAGTAATGTTAAAATTACTTTTCTGATGCCTTGAAATTGTTACCCCTTCTCCCCAGCAAAATACCATAAATCTTTGCAAAGTTGTGACTTTAGTACAATTAGAAATTGACTGAGTAGTGGTGTGACAATGTGGTGCTAACACAGCCTGGACACCCAGGCTTAGTCTAACATGTCTGTTAGTTGGACAGACAGCAATAGAAAAAAAAAAAAGGGTAAAAAAGAGGGACTTCACAAGTAGGCTTTTATCTAGGCATGTTTCTTCCGAAGGGCCCTACAGAGCTAAACCCTCTAACCCTGTTAGATAGTTGGTTAGGATTTGTGTTCTCTTCACTGGTATTTGATCTGTAGTCTTGGAAATGAATTGGAAATTAGGGAAGTGCAGCTTTTAGGGACCTGAGCCAGTAAAGGAGAAACTGTAGTATGTAGTCAGGACACAATCTGTTTCTTCTAGCTATTTATTTTTATCAGGGATATATTCTTTAAAATTATGGAACCACACACAAAAAGCCCTTTTGTGAATTTTTCATCCATCTAATACAATAGAGAGCTATTTATCTGGGAAATATTGCAGGTATTGTGTGTTTAAGTGCATTCAAAGTATTTCTACCTGTTGCAGGTGACAGGCAAGATCATTTCGGTCTTAAAAATAATTCAGTACTGCAAATATCTAAATCATAAATGCATGTGAGAAGACAGTACAATGTCAGAGATCTAGTTCTCTGTTAAAAAATGTGAAGAAACCATAGAGAAGCAGCTGCTGAAGGACACAAACATTGTTTAATGCCACTACTGAATGACTACTCCTGTAATAATAATAACAATACAGAAAATCTTAAAAGTTTGCTGTATGCTGCAAGATACTCTCACTCAAACAAGATAACTCAGATGACTGAATTAATCATCCTATTTGAATGTCTTTTTTTTTTTTAAAGGGCTATAATCAGAGCTATTTGTGAGCCTTCAGACTCGCTACTGGATAAAAGACAAGGCTGTACTACCTCATTAATGAACTGAGGGCTGTAAATAATATCCCAGTAAAGGCTTCTTGGAGACAGAGACATCAAATTTAAGGGTTAATTTGCTACATAAATACACCATCGACGGAACCTCTTGCAGTGTGCAGCAGACTAGTCTGTTTTTATGACTTAACCTTTACTGATCCGCATCTGTTAATCAGCTCTATATTATGCAGATGCTATTTATGTCTATAATGATATAACTGAGTGTCCTTGGTGCTAAAGATGCTAAAGATTTTTGGATTCTGCTTTTAATCATACTCCTGGATGGCAATGTCCTCACCTCTTGGATAAGGCTAGCTAATCTATTTGCTTCCTACTGAGAGAGGTCTGTTGCTACAATACAGTGACTCAGCTAATCTAAAGTGTTGACTCTTCTGCCTGAACGTGAATGTCTTCCCTGTATATTAAACCAAAACATAGAATTTTTCTGTAAAAATATGCGGTCTCGAAAGAAAATTTGTATTACAGGTAAAACTAGGTAATACATTTCAACTGCTTTCTCAAATGCTGTGATAAAGCTAGACTTCTCACAAAATGTAAGCATCTGACTTTTTTTCTGTTGCTCTCATTGCCTTACATTTAACATAAATATTTATGTATTAATTTTGGTATGTGAAGAAGCAGCTTATGGAAAGCACCACCAGTCCTTGACAGAAGCTAAAATGGCTGTGCACACAGGACAAAAACTAAATACTAAATATTTTTCTATGAATAAAATTTTAAGCAGCGAAATAAAAGCCTCCTCTCTCAGTAATTTTCATACTTGGCAAAAATGATGCTGCCTCACAACTAGTTATCATTTTAGGATTTTTACTCTTCAGAAGCCACCCATGTTTGCACAATGAGTTCTCCTGCATGCTGTAGAGACAACAGCTGTTATGGGAGGAGGCAGTTCTCATGCTGTGATGTTCTCCTGGAAAATGTCCTGCCAGCTGTCAAAGTTATTTATTTACTTATTTACTGGGGGAGGGAAATGAGTATAACTTGGGTGTCTCTCCTTGTGATAACAGGTGGCAGGGAAAGAGGTACACCCTTGGAGTGATGCCCACATTTCTGGATCAGAGCTAACATCAGTGAAGTAAGTCAGGTAAATGTATTTTGAATAGGACCTAATATCTTGTTAAAGAGAGAGTCTTCTCTAGGAGTTCTTACCTCAGCTCGAATTTCCTATCTCATGACATTTCATGTGTCTGTCTTTCATGCTCTGGTTTGATTTTTCCCTCACAAGCTGTAGTAGTTACTCTGCTGCAGGGCAGGTGGTTAGGCTTTTCACCCCAGACCATTGCAAAAAGCCTTATGTTCAGATCTAAATATAAGGTATTAAAGTGAAAACCTCGGAACAGCTAAGCACAGGTCAATGCACAGGTCAAGCACAAACAACTAAGCACAGTTACATAAACAATGTTTACGTAACTAAGGTTTGGGGAGTTCCATAATCCATTATATTGCTTGAAAAAAGCTCTAACATTAATCCCTATTAAGCAAGGACATATTGTGTAAGCAGGAATAATGCAACTTCGTTTATGTACTTTGTTAGATTTATTTTATTTCACACTGAAAATAAGGAATAAGATAAACGTAGCATAGCATTCTTTTAGGGGATGGGAACAGGTGTTATTACAGAATTTTTTAAAAGTTTTGTAGCATTTCCCAGTGTCAAATGTCAGAGATTATCTCTTGCTCTCTTCCAGTTTTATAGAAGAAACCGAATTAATCTCTAAACCTTAAAATGGTTCTAAGAAATCAAATACTTAAAGCACAGTTGCCCTTAAAGTAATTAAAAATGTATGACTAGTACAATGCCAGAGCATGATGAAATATCTATAATGTATTAGAAGTCAGAAGATTTTCTAAGACATTCACATCTTGATAAAGACAAACCTGCTGTTCTGACTTGCACCTTCATCTTTTAGCCCTATTGATTGCAAAGAGCATATTGGAAAGGAGATTTCTTTCAGGTTTTGTTCATTCATGGTCTCTGAGAGGAGTATAGCACTTAATGAAACAGATAAAATTTAAATTTTGATGTGACAGTTTTAAGAGTAGTTACAGCACATTAACAGTCATTACTTTATAAGTTCAATTCCATAAGTTTGCTGCTCTTTATTGCAATGGTTATGCAAGTCATAATGCTTATGTGTTAAAAATAATTTTTAGGAATTAATAAATATTAACTGCTTTAAAAAAATGAAAAAGGTGAACAAGTTTTAGAAATGTTCTATCTTTGGTGTTGTACAAGGATATCTGGGATAAAAAAATTCAGGTTAAAAGACAGTTTACATGTATTTGAGGAACAGAAATCGCACTACAAGTGTGTTATATGAACTTTTGTCATCTTGATCATGGAATTTAGTAGGGAACTTCCTTAATTAGGAGTCCCAATTCATTAATTTCTGATTTATAAATAAGAACATACTCAGTGTTTGTGATCTGCGTTTTCTAGGAGATTGTGACTGAAATGTTGACATCTTGTAATAATTTGAAAAATAATTTAAAACTGAGTACTTGGGTTAGTTTTGGGGGCTGCACTATTTTGTACACAGTGCATTAACTGAATACTAAGTATGCAATTCTGCAGTAAATGACTAAAATTTTCTTCTATACTAAGGCACTAAACTATAGATTGACAGAGAGAAGGTTGTCTTCCTCCGCTAGTCTCACCAGAAGCTTGGAATTATGCTCTGAATACAGTTGTTTGTACAAACTGTTTCTTTCTCTAATAAGAATAGAATTCATAGGTGCATATTCCCACACTTTTCCTGAGACTCTGATTCTCAACCTTGCAACTTAATCGAAGTCCTGCTATTACCATGTATTTGTCAGTAAATTATATATTATTGTGTTCTTTGTATTACATAGAAACGTGGCTTTCGTGTTTTAAAGGTGAATTTTAAAACAGACAAGTGCTTGTCGAATAGGATGCTCGAGACTTTAAACTGGCTTCCACTGTGCCAAAGGCAGTGTGATAGTATTTTGCCAGCAGAATATAGCCAGCTGATTGCTAATCATAAATTCCAGTCCTGCTATAAAAGTAAGAAATACAGTGACAGCTAAAGGGTTTGTGAACCAAGTAATCCTGAAGAAATTTTATTATTTTTCTGGGAGTTTTCCCCTTATCCTCCAGGTGAAAATATCTCGGTCTCTTAGCTTTTAGGATCTAGCAATTTGAAGGATGCTGTTTGCATGCATTTACACTGGAATGTGTGATGACTTTAATATTCATCGGAAGCATTTAAATATATCTGCACATCTATGTAATACACGTATCTGCACATATGTTTATACATACAATAATCTTTAAGATTGAACTTGAATAGTTTACATTTTACTTATAAAGTTGTTTTTTGTTTTAATTCTCTATATTGCTGCTGACTCTATGTCTTATTTTATAAAACAGATCAGTGTTCATTGACAACGGTGAAATGAAAGGTAATTTTTGAAACCTATGCAGATTTCATTGTACCAGCTTTTAATTAATTTGAGAAAAATTACTAGCAAAACATAATTGTATTGCTTCGTTCATGTGCTGTCATCCTTTCAATTCTTTGCTCATTTTACATGTTGGACATTAATGGCTTATCTGGTTTTCACATACATGGTATTGAAAATTAATTTGTGGTAACTAAAGCAGACAAATAATTGGGTAAATGCGCATTCTTCTTAATTAGTTGGTAAGTCATTTAAAAAGAAAATTACAGTTCTATTTTGAAGGCCAGATTGGATGTAAATGCCATATTTCATTTGCTGCATTTAATCTAGAATTGTGGTTTATAGTGTTTGATGCTTTTTCATTAGACCCAGCCAGTCCTGGGTTTATTTTTCACTACATAACTGTGTGGAAGTTTCTCATATTTATCTATTCAAGCAATTAGAATATGAATCAGAATGGTAGGACACTTAGACTCTAAATTTCATAGCATAAATTAAAAAATTGCAGAAGAAAAACCTTAAAAAAAAAAAGGAAAAAGACCAAAACACTTCTGCGTGGATTAAGTTGACTTTCTGTATGTTTTAGCAGGCAGACTTGTTGATCTTCAGGGGATGTTCATACACTGGTTAGCTACTTATTTCTTTAAATATGACTGGGTATTCTTTGATTAGGAAAATCTTCAGGTTTTAAGGGAGAAAGAAGCCCATTCCTGTGTAAGCACGGTCCATCTGAGTGTATGCATGTACCTAGTTATACCTCGAGCCTTCTGCTCTGCTCTTAGCAGATCAACATTAAGTAAAGCCTATGAGGAACTTACTTTTCTGGGTTTCAGAAAGATGTTTATTCATCTGTCTTGGTCAAATTCCAGTGTAACATTCACTGTGACTATATACCTTCTTTTGTACTCATAACATTGACTATTTATTCCTTTTTGTAATGGTGGCTCTCCTCCACACTAAGAAATGCCCAAGTTTTGCTGATAGGATTATCCCTATATAATTTGTAAACAGTTTGTCTAGAAAGATCTGTATTTACTCATCTGCAAAACAGTAAATGTGTCTTCCTAATTGAGACTGCCCCATACTACAGAAAATCAGCAAATGAACTGATACAGAAACAGCCTTTTGGATTATAAGCGTAAACACCGCTCACTGAGGTGCAAAGAAATAAACTACCTGGTTTTGAGATTAGTATAATAATAAAGACTATGGTTTCAAAACCAAGAGTAGAAAACACAAGAAATATCATGGGTAATATAGGCGTACTGAAATACAATGGCAGTAACCAGTGTTATATATAAATTTTAATATGTGTATATTATCACATAAATTTAAGGTATTTATTAAACATGCCTCTTCCTTATAGATTCAATTTGTCAGTCCATGTGTGTAATTGTTGAAAATGTTTGCTATCAATTTTATGTAAAAGTTAATTATTTAGACATCTGTGGCTTGAGTTATGAAGTATTTGCAAGATTGCCTTCAGCTTTTAAGGAAGCTTAGTCTGAGTAAGGCTGGCAGTATTTGAGCCTTAATTTCATGGTAAAAAGTGCTTGAAGTTCTTCTGTATTTGTATCTATGTATTTAAAAAAAGGTTAAAAAAAAAATCCTGAAAACACAGGATCTAGTGAACAAAAAAAAATCAGATAATCTCTATTTTAGTAGGAAATAAAAAGGTAACTTTTCCTGCTACTGTAACTTCAGATTTTGGAATAGAGGCAAACTATTTTAACAGACTTTTATCTCCTGTAATCATTTATTTGACCTATAGTTAACACTCATGTAGATTGCAGCTTGTCTGTTTCTATTACAGGTTGTTCTCACGTCACACACAGAATGGTTTTGAGCTCCCTCCTACATCTCAGTGAGCATTATTCATGAGACTACAAAGCCCTCTTCTGCAGTACGAATCCATCTGTGTTCAAAGCCTGCAAAGGTAAAAGTCTACTCTCTAATAAATTATGATTTATTAAATAAATTTGCCATGGGTTTTCTACACAGGATTTAATGGAGTGCTGAGCACAGAGGATGTACAATACAGTACATAATTTTCTTTTCAGGAATGCTGTCCGCTTTCAAATTTAAGGAGGTGCTGCCAGAGTCTCTTTGGCTTTTGTACTGACAAGGACAGGAAATGCATCTTTTGACATTGGCATGAGTGTGTTGGGCTCAGTCCCTGAGCACTTTAGAGATGGCAGCGTTTCCTCCCGTGTTCCTGCAGACCTCCCTTTGGGGTGCTGGGGCAGGGGAGAAGCTTCTCTCTCAGGAGCACAGTGGCTGAATGGTGAAGAGCTGCTCTTTGGGGAGCAGAGGAGGCTGCTTTTTACCACCTTCTTACACACTCTTATAGCCACCAGGTCCTCTCTGTGAATGCTAGAATTAGCACAGTGTATTTCTTTCCAATATAGAACTGTTTGAATTGGTATGCTTATAAAATGTGAAGTTACATAAGGCCAAATAAGTATTTACTAAACTGGCATAAATAAAACAGAGACCCCTTATATCTTAATGCATTTACAATTTTGCGTAGCAACCTGCAAATACTTTCAGTTAGTAGTTCAAGTTCCTGTTACTTTTAATTTACAGAAAAGTTCACAAAAAAAGTTGAATTTCCCAACATGATTCAAAACATATGTAGGTAGGCATATCAGAAGACAATTATGCTACTACCAAGGGTACCATCTAGGTAAAAAAACCTTCAGATGTTTAAATCACCATCTGACAAAAAACAATTCTGGTTAATTTGTGTTCTGTGTTAACGTTCATAAATCAAAACACGGGAGGTTAGGTTTGGGAAGGGAAGATCAATCTGATTTTGTGCCTCTCTAAAGCAATAACTGAGGTGGTTACTCCCCGGTGTGCCTATTTCTGTCACATCTTCATATGGTTTAACTGTACTTCTGCCACCTTGGGCAACAAAATCTGAGGAAGATCAGAAATAAAAAGCTGATGTGGTTTTGCTTCAGGGGCATCGTAGCAGCAGTTCTGGGGGAATTCAGTGAAGCTGTCTAATGAAACTAAGGGAAAGTGTGGAACTGCTGGAATAGGTGGTCGGACACCTCTGAGAGAAGTTGTTGTGATATGCTTGGAAAACTGCAAATTGGAAAATTGGATATGTGTTTGATAGAAATGATGCGAACATTAGAGTATAGAACTAGCTTTTAAGAAGAGTATCACAGGGGAGCTAGCGGTTTGAAATTTGAGTAGTTAAAGATGAGTCATATTTCATGAATTCAGCAAATCCATTTCTGGACAATTCTGTCACGTTATCAGAGCATTGACACAAGTGACTCCATTAGTGTTTGGCTAATAGTAGTCTTGGCTACAATAATCACATTAGTCTGCCCTACTAGTTGGTGCATGTGCTTTAAGGCAGAGTAGTATTTTAAAAATCAGCTACAAAGAAAACATGGAAAAGAGTATATAGTGGTATATACTCTTATTATGTCTGTTTAGTGACTCAGATCTATCATTAAAGATGGGTTACAGTATTGTATGTCACCTTTATATACTGCTTGTAACGTCCTTGGCATATAGCAGACATCCACTGCAGCCCCTGTTTCTGCTGCATTTTCTTTATATGTGTGTATTTTCATTATCTCTGTGACAAACAAGTGTCATATTTCTACAGAGTTTGTAAGAAAAATTTTAATGACCTACTAGCATGGGTTTAAATAAATTATGAGGCTTTTAGAAAGCCTTGTAATGCTGATCTTTGCGAGGATTGCCAGGTGATATCGTCCAGCCCAGAAGAGCAATTTCTGTCCATGACTTATTTTCAGCACAGAGATTCCATTTAGCATTTATCATGAAAATAGGCCTGAGTATCTGCTATTCCAGGCTTGCTTACACTGTCATCTGCCAACAATGTTCCCTCCTCTCCTTTCTGGCCTGTTCCCATTTTTGGCAGGTCAGTGGTTGGGAAATGTGCAAATTACTTTTCTGAGGCAACTGTTGTCAGGGTGGGCAACACTCTTGCACTCCCCTCTGGTACAGGAAGTTCTTCCTTCTGGGGGACTGAAATGAAGGTGCACACCTGAACGTGACATTCAGCTGAAAGCAGGGCATCAATGCAGACGTGCAAAACACAACTCATTCACATAATGGAACGTGTTTTGTTTTTTTTCTAAGGCTGTGAGGTGTAGAAGTCCCTGTGGCTTAGAACATGTGTTAGCACAAAGTACAAAGCAAATGCTCCCCTGGTTTTTTCCATTTCTATTACCTATGACTGTATGCAAAGTATGACAGAGAGCATACACATCAGTCAGTTTTTTATTCCGTCAAATGCATTTTTGTAGACTTGCATATTGTTGTAGATGAATAGCTGGTAACAGCAGATGTTAAGCAGTTTTCATTTAAAATGTGTTAGATTTAACCTGCTCGAGTGATGGGTAGCTCCAATTTCTAGCATGTGTAAGCTGATTCTTTCATTTCCACCATGTATGGTTGTAGTTGTTTCTGTGTTAATAGTGGTATGTAGATGTGATTAGACCATTCCAAAGTGTACTACGTAGGATGCTTCATCCTTTCTTTTACTTCTTTTTCTCTCAGTTTCCCAATGTAACTAATCCCCAGGAATTTGATCCTTTTTTGCATAGTGATATCAATATTAGGAAACAAGACTGGTTTTAAGATTGCTATTGTACTCTCTGCTTCCATATTGGCTCAATTAATGACTTTTGTCATGTAACGTACCAGCAGTTCAGTATTTTCACTTACTAATAGACATAATCATGTTGAATTGCCTCACAAAGATGTGGTGAGGTTTGAAGTATTGTCAATAGTTGGTTGGACAAAAAGTGCTGTTAGCTCTTTTTCAGGCACAGCTTTAAGTATTATTACATTTAGCAAGCTCCCTGTAATATCCCATCCATACTCTTTGAACAAAGTTCTCCATTTACAGTAACAAAAATCACATGTGAAGAACTCTGCTTTTTGTTTGGTCCTGGACTAGGGGCCAAGTTCTTTGAGACTTTGCCCAAATTCAGTTGCCATGGGGCAGTTTTGTATTTATAAGGTTGTTACAATACGGCATGTTTCAAAAAACTCCCAAACCTCTGAAGTCTAGCATTTGAAGGTGAAGACACGTTTCAGTCCTGTAGCAGAGCCCTGGTTAATGATTTTGTTAATGTGCACAGCAAAATGCTCGTTCTGCTGTGCCTAATGCAGCGCTGCGAGACGGGCTGCTTTCTGTCAGGAAAATAAGCAGGTTCTGAGTATGTCTGAAGCAGCCTGTCTCTAGACAAGCACCCTTCAAGGTGGAACAGTAATTTAAAAAATTATCTAAATACCATTTTTCATTATCAGACAAGTTGAGTGTTTTTCAATAATCGATTTACAGGGAGCTGAAATGATTTGAATCCTCTAAAACTCATCTTTGGAAAAGTATAAGCGGCCCTTTTTTCTTTACTTTGGCCGCCTGCTTTTTAGATGAGAAGGGAAGGGGGGGTTGTTGCTGCAATTTTTCAAGGAAGGATGAATGAAACAATTCCTCGGCCTTGCGATTTTAATAATTTTTGTACATACAGTATCAGTAGAAATAGTCTGTGTGTCCTCGCCACGGGGAAGTGCAGTGTTCTCCCTCCGTCTGTGAATGAGTTGCTTGTGTGTGTCATGTGTTATAGATGATTTAACTTGAGCTGCTGGGCTGACATAAAATTATTTATTTTTTTTTTAGTCATATGAGTAGCCCCAAGATATTTTAATACTACGGAGAGAAATTTATTCTCTCTAGCTCTCAGTTGATGGAGATGTCAGTGCAGTTCCCCATGGGGTCGGTGGGGTGACAGGAGCATCCTCACTGCAGTGGAAGCCCAGTTCTTGTATTTTTTCTGTGTCTTTCATACAAAATATGGTGGGTGGGTGTCTGGCCTCGGTTCCTCTGTGGCGTTTAAAATGTCAGCATCCTCTAAGAGCCTCTGCATTTTATTTAATTTTCCGTCATTAATATATGAACTGTGCATTTCTACCTTTGAAGGTGTGAACTTTGCACTGAGCAAGCGTTCAGCGTCAGGGTGGTTTTTATCAAATCTCCCCACTTTAAGAAGGAGTTGGCGGCTGGGTTTCGGGTGTGTGATCTGGGAGCAGCGGGGCCTGCAGAGATCAGCTGCCAACCCCTCTGCGGGAAGGAACGTGCGGGATAAAAGCGTTACGTCCCGCCATGAGGCTGAGTGATGTCTTTTATGTTAAAACGCAGAGCGATTACCCCAAAGCTCCAGGGGACAGAGAATTCCCATTTCTGTTAAATCCCGGCTTTTAAGAGATGCAAACGCGCCGCTCCTTCTCCCTGACAAGCTGCGTGGAACAGCCCGACGCCGCACAGGGCCTCGCAGGCGTTGAACTGTTTGGGGTGTTTTTAATGAAACAAATCACGGCCTCCGCCCCTCACCCCCGGGAGGGACTCCGCCGTGCCGTTGCCACCCGTACCCTGCGCTTACGGCGCGGCGTTACCGAGCCCGAGACGCGGTGCTGCGGGCCCGGCGCTGAGAGAAGCCGCTGCGCCCCCGGGGCCTGGCTGCGGAGAGACGCGTCCCCTCCTCGCGCGTCGCTCCCTCCCACCCCCGCGGCGAGAGCGGGAACGGGAGCGAGGCTGCGCGCGAGGCTGCCCCCTGCAGGCGGGCGGGCGGCAGCGGCGGGCGCGCGCCAGCCGGCCGGTGTCCGCGCGGCTGAGGGGAAGGCTGCGCCGCCCGCCTCGGCCGGCAGTGGGGCTGCGACCGAGCCCGCCTGTGCATCGCCGCGCTCCGCCGCCCGCTTCCCCGGCACAGCCTCGCCCGCCATCCGCCGAGCCCGGCCAGATGATGAACTTTCTGCGGCGCAGGCTCTCGGACAGCAGCTTCATCGCCAACCTGCCCAATGGCTACATGACCGACCTGCAGCGGCCGGAGGCGCAGCAGCCCCCGCCGCCGCCTCCCTCGGCTTCCTCGGCCCCTGCCTCTGCCTCTCCGGCTGCTGAGCGCCGGCAGCCGCCGCAGTCGGCTCCCCCTCAGCAGCAGCCGCCGCCGCCGCAGCAGCAGCAGTCAACGGGCAGCAGCTTCTTCAGCTCCCTCTCCAACGCCGTGAAGCAGACGGCGGCCTCGGCCGGGCTGGTGGATGCCTCCTCCGCCGTTTCCTCGGTTGCCGGCAGAAAGTTCAAGCTGCTCCTGGTCATCGACGAGCCGCACACGGACTGGTAGGTGCCCCCGCGCTTCTGCGTGTCCCCTCCGCGTCCTTTTCGTCCTCCTCCTTCCCCTCCCTCACAGTGCGGTCCTGTTCCCCCGCCGGCCCCCTCCCCGCTTGGCGGCCACTCGCCGCTTCCCCGACAGATGCGGGCTCACCTGAGGGTGGCCAGGCGCCCCTCGGGCCCCGGGGGGGGTGAGGAGAGCCGGGGCTGGGGCGGATGGCGGGAGATCCGCCGGGCAGAGCCGCCCCCCGCCGGTGGGCAGTGGGTTCCCGACGCCCGGCCTCGCTGAGGCGGCAGCCGCGGGGCTGGAGCGAAGCCTTACGGACTGGAAGTCGGAGCGAAAACAAGCGAGCCCTGCAGCGCCTGACGAGGCACGAGAGCCGTTTTCTATCAAAACGCTAAATAAAATACGTTTACCGCCCTGAAAAAATACATTTCTTGTGTTTTCTAGTGAAATAAAAAGCTCGTGAGTGGGTACAGGTAGGATTTAGGTGTCTTAGGCACGAATTTCTGTGTTGAACTGCGGGTGGTTTGTAGCGTTACGTGTGCTAATTCATATTTATGAGCGGGCTTGTTTTCGCGCAGATCCCACTGCTTCTGTTGCAGCGTCTAAAATGCATGTTTGGGTGAAGGTCTTTCAGGATACTGAGGACCAGCCCTCAGTTTTACCTTTAGCCCTGTAAATTTGTGCGATTGGGTTAATTAACTTTGCAGGGTTTGCTTTGGGGTGGGTGTTTTGCTTCCAGCATCATCATTAAAAAAAATAAAATAATGTGGGATTTACAAAACAGAACTTGTACATCAACTCGTTTCTTCCTGTGCCTGGCTGCTACCAGTAGGAGAGGTTATTGCTTTTTCAGACCTGTTTTAACACGTATGATTCTGCTGGATGCTGCATTTTATAGGAAGGATGTATACCTATTAATCATTCCTGAACTTGTTTCCCTATAACGTGTGTTTACACATCAAGCTATGAATCCTCTCATTCGCTGTTGCTGATTACAGTATATAAGGTCTTAATAGTGCCTTAAAATAACATGGAGTAAAACATCTTTTTATAACACTGACATCATTCAGTAATGGATTGTGGGTTTGTGATTTTTATTGTCAGCTTCTCAAATTTATACTCTCACTGTCTACGTGGGCTTTTACAGTTTTACAATTTGATACAATTTGCCTTAAAATAGTATTTTAATAAAATACTTGAAACAAAAACGTAAGCCTTTATATCTATGTTAAGATGTTACCTGTTGCCTTTTTTTATGTTTTCTTCTGTGGTTGATCTTGTGGTGTTGTTTTTGTGGTTGCTTTTTTTAAAATCCAAGGTTGTTGTATCTGCTGGACTAAGACAGCCTCTGTACCTACGTCATGGAGATGCATCCATGGACACTGCTCACTGCCTTGCGGACACATCTATTTATTTAATAATCTATGGTGCACAAATGGTTACTTGGTAAATTAAAGCACTCTATATGTTCATAAAGTTTGTTTCCAGTAGAATATTTCTATGCCTACTGAAGCCATCCTGTGTATTTTAAACATGACATCATTTATGTATTTGATAAATTCCCCTCCAAATTAGCACAATCTGTCAGCAATAACCTCTGCATGGTGAATGCCTCCAAGAGCATGCCAGGTAGGAGACTAGATGCATTCCCAAATATACACAAGGTTACTCATGCCTGCTTGCTTTTTCTTACTTTTTTATTTTTCATAGTATGTGACATGGATATATAGTAGTTCAAGAAAGAACCATTTGTTGTGTATTGCCTCTTAGCCACCGAAAAGCTAGTTATTTTGTAAAAGAAGATTTAAAAATAAAATTTGAAAAAAATATATATGTATTGTGATAATACATACAGAGACGTTTGATCTGTGCCTTTGGAAGTATGGATGTCCGTATTGACAGGTATTGAACTGCAGAGTTTGACTGTATGGGCTAAAATTGGGTATGTATGATAATTTAAAAAAAAAAAAAAAGATTGTGAAAGGTTGGAACTGGCAGTAGATGTATTTCAATGCTCTGATGGCCACCACAGTAGCTACCCGCCCTGGTGTGATGCACTGATGTACACTTTAACAAGATGAGGTATGTAGAGGTGCTGTCATGTGACACACTAACCAAACCCTAGCAACAGCAAAAAAAGCCCTACTAAATAAATCTCTTGGAACCTCCAGAGAAACTGTTTTCCATTATTTACATTTATCCTGTGAAGAGGATGCTCTGTGTTTTTGTTTTTGTAGTATTTTTGAGCTGTGTTGTGTTTGACTTAAATTGAAAATGTATGTATTGCTTTTGGATTGCAGTTGCAATACAAATAAAAGAATTTCAGTCTAGATCACACTGAAATCCTACTAATTCAGTACCCTCTTTTAGCAAGGGCCAGAGGAAGCATTAAGTACCTCCTGTCAGCAAAGGATGCCTCTTAAAGGAGGACATTTTGTTTCTGATATATCTTATTGGAGATTGACTCATACTTGAAGTCTTGCCTTAAGAAGCTTGTCCTATTACAAGTTTCGAAGCTCTCCTTTTAAGTTTCTTTTATGGTGTAGAAGAGAGGAAAAATGGGTGAATAACTTATCTGTCCTAATTTGTATATTTTTACCATGTTATATTATCTGACTTTTTAAGGAAAGAGGGCAAATGCAGTCATCATGTCGAACCATCCTCCTTTTTCCAGTAGCAGTGTCGATCAAGTACGTGTTAGAGCTGTGAAAGACAATTCTTTTCCTACCAGTTTTTTGGAAACTTGCCGTGATGTAGATGAGGGAGAACTCCAAGGCAGAGCTGCAAAATGAGCAGATCCAAAGACTTTCTACCAGCTAGTTGCTTTGTGCGTGCCTCAATGGCAAGTGTAGGAGAAAAATGAAAACAAAGTAAACCTTGTAGAGAACTGCCCGCAACAAATCCATGGCAAGCAATCTTCCTTGGTTCTGGGTCTCAGGAAGTACTCAGTCACTTTATGCAACAAATGATCCTTTGGTCCAAAGGTGAAAGCATTCACTTTCACCAATCATCTTAGAAACCTTCTGTCATTCTAGAATATCATCATAAAGAAGGGGTCACCTGTAATGCAAACACTCCTTCCAAGGGAAGAGTGCTATTAATTTATATAGAGGCACTAGAAAAACTAATTTTATTTTCTGGCCCATTTAGGCATTGTAATGTTGTGTTCTTTTCAGCTGCAGCTGCATACTGAACAGACATTTTCAATACCTTAACTGGTGTCCAGAGCCCTTTCCTGAGTTACCATGTCTAGTTGAGAACCTTATCAGATATTTAAAGATGTGGTGGAAAAAAAGTCTGATTCACAGACACTTCATGGATCTGTTGGGGAGGAGAAAGCTTCAAGAGCCACTTCTTAGCTTAATAATGCTTTCATGTAATAGACTTCAGTGATTGTTTTTCAGCCTTGGGTATCTTTGGTGATATCTTTACAAATGGAGGAAACTAAGAAGTAAAAGGATTTGTTCAAGGTCATCCAAGAGGCCAGTGTCAGAGCTAAATTAAAACCTAGGCAGCTTGCTTAACCTTTTCTTTTAATTTTCCTAGTTACTGGTCTGCATTAAGCATCCAAAATTTTCAGCTAGCTAAGTTTATTTTAAAATGTATTTAATTTTCTCGAAAACTAGCCATTTTGTTCTGTATACAAAATGTACTCAATATTCAGTGCTGAACAAGCAATTGATTAGAGGCCGTGCATCGGTGGCAAGGTGCCAAAATGCTGTGTATATAGATTATTATCTTTATTAAAAGCTTATGTGTAATATTTAGAAAGCTGTTTCAATATTGGAAACTAATTATCTCTTTGTCTGTCTTATGCTTTAAAGCTTGAATATAAGACTCGTTGGCAGTAGTGATGAAACTATAAAAAGAATCTAGTAGAAAAACATTGTTCTTGTTTTTGAAGCACAGATCTTGTTATACGTATCAGTTTCTTTTTTCCCCCAAGAATTATGCATTCTTTGTAATGTTTACTGCCTTAGTCATCTCATGATAGGCCCAAGAGGCAATGCCCAAATGCCTGGGACAAATGCTATATGAAGAGAAAACTTCCTGTTTTAAAATTACCGAGTCATTTAAGGGCAAACATTGCTTATCATAGATGTTTTTAATAGGAACAGTATTGTCATAGTGCAGAAAAATGCTGGTTTATAATACAAAAATTTATTGAAGTGAGCAAAATTGGTTTCTTGGGGGTTTTGGGTTCTTTTTTGTGTTTACTAGAAGGTGGAAAAAAGCTTCAATTAAAAACAGTTTACATGCTGCAACGAAAATTCATGCCTTTTTTCCTGTTCAGAAAGGACGGTTCAATTGTGCATAACTCATTAGTGTTTCCTAACTCCAGCTGAACTAGAATTCTTATTTATTTTATTTGATAGTAGTATGTTGATTTAGTCACTGAGCGTTGATTATGTTCAGTATAGGTCTGTGGTTAACAGTTTTCCAATTTTAGAGGGTGTCACTTAGATTTGAGTAACGCATAAATGAGGGCAGCTGCTTTGCCAGAGCTCTCCCTGGTCCTGTGGGAGGACACTGTCTAGAGCAGTGCTCTTGCCAGCCTCCTGGTGTTGTGAAGGACACAGCTACTGGTGCGAAGCATAAAGCCACACTAGAAAAAGGGGAGGGAAACTCAAGCCACGGGCAAATATGGGACTAGTGGTGATTGGACTCGGCACTCCTTTAGGGTGTTTCTGCAGTTTCTGAAAGCAAGTCAAGAAAAGGGCCAGCAGCGTTGCTGAGGTATAACGAGAGTGATTTTTAGAAAGGTCTAAGCTCCCAAGATTGACTAAATGACTAAATGTAGATGTGCACCTTCAGGCAGCGAGTGTAAAGAACAGGTAATCTTATCAATATATATTTGACATAGGAAAAGAAGACATATAATAAGTTGCTCTAATTAATTTTAAATGATAATTAAGAACCACTGTGCCGTATACAACAAGAAACTTGTGATCTTAAAGGAGAAAACACCTTGTATCTGGTATAACACTGTAATTTGCCAGAGGAGGCATCAGGTTTCTTAAAACCCCCCAAACTGAGCAAGAGTGATAAAGATTTTACTTTGATTTCTTTTTAACTTTTGCTTCATATGAAAAGTTCACATTTCAAAATTATCTTTGTGAGAAGTTTGATCTGAACCTTACAAAAATTTGGCTATGTTGCAATCTAAATTTAGTTAGGCCTTTGGACTGAGTTCTAGTACTCCAGAGACGAGCTGTCAACTGGATTTTAGATGAAGACAGTATGTACTTAGACAGCTTCTTACAACCAGCTCATTAGATCAGTGCTACTTCCCAGCACTCACTGCAGTTTTGAACTCAGCCTTAAGGGCTCTGCATTTTTGCAATCAAAATGGTAGGATAATTAAAGGAGAGATGGGGTCATAAGCAGGGGCTGCCGTGAGCACAAGCAGTACCTCTCTCCACCAGCTGGGAGGGTACTCTTAGGCACACAGGTGGAACAAGGTGACTTTGTGTGAAGCAAGATCAATTTTATTCTGTCTCTGTTATGCACTTGAAGTGCATAACACAATGTGTTAGCAAATCTGAATTTGTAGCATACAGCAATCTCATGCAAATAGTATTTCTCATTGAGTCTCTGCAATAGCCAGCCAATACACTTCTGCACCAGACAACGTGTGCGCTAGTATTTTAAGATATCTAAGAAAAAATTGCCATTTTTTTCTCCTTATCTACAGTTCTGTCATGTTTAATACTTGTCTATATTAGTATAAATAGTAAAACACGCTTCATGTAGAGATTGTCTTTTTGAATTGATATGAAAAAAAAGAAAGCTTTTAGTGGAAAATGCTTTGTTCTCCAGACTCTGTGTATTGCTTTATTTAAACAAGCTTTTACATGCTATAATGTTATTTTAGGAACTTAGACTATATGAGATGCTGACTATGAATTTAGGCAGATTGTATCTGGTGTCATCCCCAGTCTCATCTCTGTCCCCCATGCTCAGAATCTGAATGAATCTTTTTTTTCTTTTTTTTTCCCTTTCTCTCTGAAGAGTTTCTGTAGAAACTTCTCCATAGCTTAGTGAAACGTATAGTAACATGGTTAGTTGATAGGTAATATTGGAAAAAAATGTGTTTGCCAGTGTTTTATTCTGAAGTTTGCCTTAATGGAAAGGAAACGGAGAAATTGGCAAGGAAATAATGAGTTTTAGATAAGTATATTTCAAAGTAGCAAGACTGAAGCAAGAGATAAAGGCAAGAGCAAATTGCTTTGTAGAATTTGGACCTAAGCGTAATAAAAAATTCTATGTACAAACTATTCAGAATATGATAATGATTTACCAGTAGCAAATTGTAATTTCTTGGAAACAGTATGAAACAAAAGGTTATTAAAAACTATATTATTAGGTGCTTATTATTCACCTTGAAAGAGTGTGTCTGGAGGGCTTACTGTGGTTTTGGCTGTGTACATTTTGAATGTATGTTACTTGCCATTCTGTAAACACCAAAGGACACCGCAAAACTACACACATTTTTGTTGAAACCACATTTCTCCAAAAACTTGATGCTAATTATTCTCATAGCATCAACATATTCTTAAACTAATAAGCATTCTTAGCATCCAGTTCTTAATAGTACCATGCAATAGTCACTCTCAGTTGTATTCATATGCAATATCACATCATTTTATCACCCTAGACTCTTCAGCCAGCCCACCCGCTGGGAATGCTCTAAACTGCAGAAATCTGTATTAAATAGAATTGAAATAGACTGATGGTTTGGATTTTTATACGTTTGTAGGTAAGATACATTGTGATCTGCATTTAAAAACGTAAGACTTCAGTGAAAATACATGCTTGAGTATAAGCTTGTGTCTGAAGAAGAGAAGAACAAACAGAGGAAGTCAGTTTTGGAGGTAGAACCTCTCCAGAAGGATTCTAGACCTGGCTGGATGAACGCAGCAGCAAAGGGTGATAGTGGTAGGTGGGAAAGTTGCAAAGAATGGAGAAGGGTAAATTGGCAAAGCAAATAGTGGTGTAGATGACAAAAAGTACAGCAATAAATTATGAAGCAAATGTTACGTGGAAAAATGATAGTGCTTCTAAGGATGAGGCTACTTATGTCATGGAGTGAAAAATGTATGTAATAAGGTGATAAGACTTTACAGACACCATGGGTGGGAGGACAGCGTCATACCTTGGTCTAGGATGCAGAATATTTGCTTGATTGCACTGCTGCTTTTGCTAATTAAACAGCTTTGTCTGGGCTGAGTCAAGCTTAACTTCTCAGAGCTAGTGTGCTTTTAGAGAGCCAGCTGGAGGAGAGGAATGATGGGCATTCGTGGTAATGTGAACTGTAGACTAGTTTAAGCTTTTGCAAAAGGTGGAAAGGCTTTGTTAGTTTTACAATACCCAGTTTCGCCACAAGTGTGTCCCTGCCCAGCAGAAACAGAAATATTAATGAACTCTTGTTGTTAAATACACTGATTCCTAAAAAAAGTTGCTGACTAAGGTCAAATCCTTGTTTATGTGTTTGCAAGCAAAAGTGATAGAAATGTTTAATTCAGAAGACACCGAATGTTAAATCTGAAGAGGCTGAAGAGGCCTGGCCCTCAGCTGCAGCCATGGCTGGGTGGACTTTGCTTCAGCAGTGTCAGGCACTAGTGTGGGATGTCCAGGGCTTGTGCTGCCATTGTGGGTGCTTGCCCAGTGGCAAGCAAGCTGGCAGGGTGACAGCTAATCAGGGCCACCAGAGTATGCCTGCTCACTCTGCTCCTTTTTGAATTGCAAATGGTAGTGGGATTCATTTAATTAATGCATTGGTCAGGTAGACCAATCTGAAGTGATCCAGTAGACCACTACTGAAGAATGCACAACTTCAGGTTTTGAAGAACCTTTCTGTTTTTTTTCTGAATGGAGCAGGGGTCTTTATCCTTCTTCCTCTGTATCTGTGATTGGCACGTGAGCTGTCACAGTGTTGTTGCTTAAATGCAACTGGGAAGGAGTGTGAAAAAGGTTCTCTTTATTATTTTCACCTCAACATCTCTATTTGCTTGGTCTCAGCCCATTTTTTGTAAGTTACTGTGACCTCCACATATGAGCGGTAGGGGCAGGAGAATAGCATTTCTTTCCTCCCTCTGTGGAAATGTCCAGGTAGATAATATTTCTGTGGCTGTAGTTCTCTTGCTCTGGTGCTACTGAGTTGCACTGGAATGAAAGGAGGCTTTTTCATTGTGCTACTGGAAAGCCCCTCAGCTGTTGTGAAGACAGGTCACATGGAGAATCTCTTATATGGGTTGTAATGACAGAAGGCAGGATTTAGAGATTTGGTGTTTTGTATGGGATTGTACTCTACCTTAGTTCCTTTAGTTGGACCCATGTTCTAGAATTTTTGTGCTGATTCATTTTCTCACTATGGAAGTAATACCTTCTAGTATGAACTAGCAGCAATTCAACATACAAGAATATAAGATTAATTTTCTTGTCAGTAGTTATATCTTAGAGGAGTCGAGAGACACTAATAGAAAACATAATTACTGTGTATTAAGGTTTACATTATTTCTATTGAAATAACTTCCACTGGATTGGTCTTTGTTCACGAAACGTGTGGGAAGAAGCAGACTGTAGGTTTGTTCCCAGGTTGGTAAGGATCTTATGGCAGTGCTTTTCAAGTTAAGTCTTGCTGTGATTGTCTAGGTTTGTTTGCTAGAGGTCCTCTCCAAAAAGCTAGGCAGCTGTTGTTTTTGGGTTGTTTAGGGTTTTTCATTTGGGTGGTTTTTTTTTCTTTTCTTTTTTTTGTTCTGAATAGTGTGACCCATTTAAAATATGCATTTGAGATAAATGCTTGGCTGGTAGGTGCTGTATTGATGACGTATCAGTCCTTCAGCCTTCAGAGTGAAAAAGAGTTGTTACTGCTTTTGCAGGTGAATTTTCCAAGTCCCTTGGGGGTTATGTCCATATATTTCAAGAACAATACTCTGGAAAGTTGTTGATGTAGAAATCCAGGCTGTGTGATATTTTTTTCCATTGTAACAATGTAATTAAATCTGTGTATTTCTGGTTTGCTATGCTTGAGGTAGCTTGTTTTTGGGCTAACATAGGTTTTTCCTGAGTGTTTGTTAGTCATTTCTTATTTGGATGATTTAGAACAATGCGTTTATGATGTTTTCTGTGGAACAGAATTGCAGTATTGGTTTCAGCCTTTGAAAAACCATATGGCAAACGGCTATCAGTCAAGATGGTATGAAGACTTGACGCATATAACTGCTTAACAAACACTAGTGTAAGATACAAAGCACAAGTTACTTCATTTAAATGCTCATTTCTGGTTTGTGAATTTTCAAATGAGTGTTTGAAAGGAAGCACACCTAATTGATACTGAAAAAATAGTTCTTTTTGTGGGGCAAACAGTAATTCTAAAAGAGAAAGCTGTAACTTTTCAAATTCATCATCAGGGTTATTTGTACCTAGAGATCCTACCCAAGGCAATTATGTTTATAACTGTTAAATATTTTTTTAAACTGTTTTTACTGGCCTTATTGCAATTATTTGACGAAGAATTCAAAGAATTTCAACCTGAATGTATTTGCCAGTGCTAGGATTTTTGCTCGGAATACTGGAGGTGGTATTCTAACATCATATCTTACATCTGCAAAATCCACTTCTAACCACAAGATTCTACTCAGTGTATTTATGCCCGTGCATATGAAGTTATGCAGTGACAGATGAGTGATCTTATTGCTGATTGCAATAAATATAGAGCCACATCTTGGGAAGTGACACTGAACTGGATGCTGAATTGAGTGCACAGGATATCTGCACTCAAGTATTTTGCCTGCAGCTTTCTCATAGCTCAAACTTTTGCAAGAACTGAAGTTCCCTCAAAAAAGGATAGTAAAGTTTCCATGTATGATTTTTGTCTTATCAGAACAAGTATCAGCTTTTCATGCTGGGTCATTGAAAAGATAGGTAATGAGTTAGATGTAGTAGTTATTTTTTAAAAAAAAAAATAGAAGCAAAAAGGAAACTGAGTAAGCAAACCATAAGTTTTAAAAAATCGGTATGCTTACCATATGCTGAACTGTGTACACTTTTGGATTTACTAACTGGTTTCTTCAAAACTTTCTATATTGACAAATTATTACAAGGATAGAAAGTATACTTTTGTATTTCTTAAATTAGTCTGTATTTTAGACTAGTTTTTTGATAGATGATTTTGAAATTTCTTTAGCTGTAGACACTCTGCTCCTCAAGATATGGATATTTTCAGATTGGGGACGCCAGGAAATAACTTTAATGGTGGAAAACAGGATTATGTGTAATATATAAATCAAAGTAAATGATGTTAATCAGGAAAAGCAGCTTGTTCTAATGCATGGCTGATCAAAGTCAACATCTCTGCTGCATCTCTGGTTGAGGAGTGTATTGTAACTGATAATCTAGTTAGCATACAAACCAAATTGTATTATGTGCACCAAGATGAGAAGGCTTAATATGCATGTGTGTAAAGTTATGCATGTATGTATCTCTCTGCAGTAAACCAGGGGTGTTTTCCTGAAAGAGCTGTCAAACTCATAAAACTACTCGGCATAATGAGGACAAATTCTTCCGCTTTGTCTGAAACATTGCCTGAAAACTCAGGCTAAAAATTTGTGACTGTAAGGCTTGTGGCAGTTCTTTAAGTATGTAAATGGAAAATAAATTGATTAGAAACAGCTTTGATCAGATAGTTAATATTATAAATATGTGATCATCTTTCATACACTTTGAAAAAAAATAAATTTTTTTGGTACCAGTATACAGGGCCTGTCTATGTAGGTCCTTTTATTTTTTTCAAATGGAATAGCTTTTTTTTTTCTGTTCAAACTCAAATTAAACTGAGATAAAATGATGCAGAGTTACTGTCATTTGCAATTCTCTTTGTCAGCTATCTCCACCAATATTGCTAAATATATTTTGAGGTCAGTTAGCTTAACTATGTTTAAAAAACCCAGCAAACTTACAGAACTATTTAAAAGTTGAAATTGTTATTTAATAAGAATATGTCTGAACTTGCTTTTGTTTGAGTCAAACATCACTGAAATTGTTTGGAAAGGGTGAAGAGGAAAAAATTGGTGTTTTCATGTCATTGCCTTTATCTGACCCTTAAATTGAAACCAAAGCTGAACATTTAGCATGAAATTACTGTGGGAGCTTGCAGTGAAAGAGATAAACAGCAGTTAGGCAGGTGCTGTCACAATACCGGTGTTTATTTACTCTTGTCATTTTTCCACGTGAGCAGTTAAGTATCTGCATGATTTACCAAAGATGTTTTGGAGAAATAGTGTGCTGTGGTTAGTTATAAAATGTTTCCTAGTTGCTACTTTTTAAAGGAGCTATTTTCAAACCTCTTCTTAGTAGTTGATTTTTCGGAAAGGTTGATTTCTGACTTTAATTTATCATCTTTTATTTCGAATAAGAAAAATTTGTGACATGCTGGTCATAAATTTCTCGCATAAGGTATAAACTGAGATAAGTGCCTTCAAAAAAAATTCTGAAGCTTTTTCAAGGAAATAAAAATCCTTACTGAACAAAATGTACAGTAGTCAGTGGAATGTTGTTGCAGATTCAGCATTGCTCTGGGGCAGAGGTGGGTGCCACTCGGATGGTCATCCTGACATTTGTTATGGTTTCACCTCCTAGCCATTAGCAATAAACTGTGGTGTCTGTACCTTTCAAAACAAAACACAGGATGTAAAGGATGTAAAAGTCAGAGTCCATTGGGAATTTTCAGTTAGGAAATTCTTTTCCTGCTCGCCTTTTCTTTTATTTTTCTGGAGTCTTGCATGGAGAAGTTGTAAGTGAATAGGAAATTTAGTGTAGACTTTTATGTCAATAATTCATCACAGAATGAAAAGTGACTTAATTCTTAGTGTACATTTAAAATAACTGGAAACAAATAAAATACTTGTCATTATTCAAACACATTTTCTCAGAAGGAACTTTCTGACTTTTAAATAAACTATCCATCTAATTTATGCAGGTATTGTTTTAAAAAGTATTTCATCTCCTCTCTCTAGTATTTTGGTGGGATAAATATATGTTTGACTTGCGTGCTTTTCACTCTCTCTATAGGGGTAGCACTTGTTTCAAAAAAAAGGTATACATTAAATGATTGTGAGTTGCAATTTGCATATTACTTAGCCATTGATTCCAGCTTTGCTGCAATTTCTTTTTATTCAAATAACTGGGATTGTATTTTCTTATTTTTGTAGTCTTCCAAGAGCCTGTTATGAATAGCATTATAAATACAATACCACAGGAAAATGGAAATTGAGCACTCTGGACAGCCATAAGCTGTTTCCTCTGCTCACTTTGCTCCCTCAGTTCATTTTGACACATACGTTTATAGCAGAGCAGTTTTCCCTAATATACTTTTCTTGAGAGTTTGTTTTTGCTTTCCCCTCCTCATCCCTTCCTCTCTCCCAGTGTTATGGAGAGTGTTTTTTTCCTTTTTTTCCTCTTTGTGATTATAAGTACTCAGCTTGTTTTGATTCATGAACTACAATAAAGTGTCCCTTTTCAAGCTGTAATAATGAATTTAAAGATTCTCTTGACTGGTTATTGACAAACACAATGCACTGTTGATATTTTGAAATATAAATCTATTGAGGTACTGAATGGTGTGTTTTGCTTTATATTTAAACTACAGCATCATTTGCATTTAGGTTGTCATAATTCAAAGTTTTCTCCTTGTGCTCTTGCTGTTTGTATGAAATTAGCTTTTCCTTTTTACCAAAATTTATCAAAGTAAATTAAAAGTACTAGCACTTGTATTTCATTAGAATATTTATTCATAAGAATCTATTATTAACTAATACTCCTGTTCTGCTTTATCCCAGTATGTACTCCTTCCTTAAAACCAAAATGACTTGCCAGATTTCCTATGATCTTCTTAGTGTTTAAAAAGAATAAAATTAAGGAAATATGCCTATAGTACTTAAATTTAGACATTGGTTCACATGTGGTACTTAGAAGTGTCTTGTAGTTTCAGTAAAGCAGACTTAGGTAGCAATTTGTTCCATTTGTTTGCTCTGATTGAATAGAACTATACAGAAATAAATTGCTATAATATCTAACATCCTAAACAGTTAGCTATTGACTTACAAGTTCAATTGGAAGAATATTGAAACTGTATTTTCATGAGTGTTTGAAATTTGCATCAATTTCTTCCAATTTTTCTTGCCCTTTTGTTTTGCATGATTTTAGCATTTCAGCGTGAACGGCTTTCGAGAAGACAGATTGAGCGAGTACTAAATTTTTCAAGTATATTGCAGGATACTCAGGGAGAAAGAATGTACATTAATAATCTCAAATTTTTCATCTGACTCCTGATTGTGATTGAGGACAAAATCATTTGCAAGAAGTAATAACACTCATAAGCAGCTTATTATATTTTGCAATTAAGACCAAGAATGATTAGAGAAGCAAACCCTGACGGCAGGCTGGGGAATGTGGTGATTGGCTTATTCATCTTCTGAAAAATGGCAGTGCTTTTCTGAACCAGTTATTTGGTGCTGGGTTTTGCTTGATTCATACGGCACAGTGTTAAAAGTTACATGATAATTCAGGAACAGGATGAAAGTGTGAGTTGGACAGCTTTGAGATAAGGCTTCAATCCTGCAAGGATGAGCAGAGTTGATACAGATGAGAATTATGGTCAGGTATTCACCCAGGAAATTACTTAGAAATACCACAACTTTGTATTTCTAATAAATACAGGAATTATAGGTAAACCCATATTCTCCTTTTTGTTTTGTTTTTTTTAGTTTTCTTACAAATCAGGAGTGCTCTTGCTGATGAGAATTAGGGAACTCCCTTAAATTTCAGAATTTTTTAAATTTAGCAATAAAGAATTATTCTGTGAGTGAGAAATGCCATCAAACAAAGCACATGGACTAAAATCTTAGTCAGAGATACCTGCATAATTGAACCACGTTTCCCTGAGATGCGAGTACAGAGGCAATAATACAGTTCAGATAAACACACACCTGCTAGTTCAGCTACCTTGAATAGGAGCCATGTAAATCCACACTGGAAATTAGCAGCTGCAGAACAGGGCACAAATGAGGTGCTGCAAATTTGTGCAGAATCTTGCTCAATTATTGCCTGCCCAGAGGCAATGCCAGTGTGTGAACACTTGCCTGTGCCATGAGGGTGTTTTATTTCTGTTTGTCTCTTCTGTGGCTATATTTTTTTTTATACTAGTGTATCAGAGCATGTGTAATAGTTTCGTTTGAAGGAAGGAGGTGTGGTAACTTTCACTCAGTAATAGTAATTAAAATAAATAAAATAAAATTAAGGTATTGTAATACAGGGTAATACTGTGAAGTGTAGGAAAATGCAGAATTTTTAACCTAAAGAAATTAAATTCTGAATTGTACTCTATTTATTCCAGGATCTAGATGTGCATGTTCTATAATCCACTAAGAACATTGTAAAAAATAAAATAGTATTTTTAAATGCTTAGCTTCCTGTCTGTGCACTAAAGTTGACCTTTAGTAGCTTATTTTTGGAAGAGTATATATTTGTGGAATATAGTGACATCATATATAGCATTCAAATTTAAATGCAGTTTCTGCATTGAATTATTATTTACCAGTATTTCTTTGCTGTTTTTTGAACACTTCCAGAATGAGTAGCAAAACACATTTATCCCCACGGGAGTCTAGTAAACTTGAAATTAAATACATAAATACTAACACAAAATTTTCAGCTAAGTAATTATAATGAGATTTCAGTCTTACATTCCATATGTTAACAATCTTGGTTAACAGTAAAGGTCCTTGGGTAGCAGAGAATGTATTTTGTTCATTTGACTTAAAAATTATTTTTGCTTTGTTTTCTTGTTGGTTTTTTTTTTTTTATGACGTTGATATAATTTCTGCAATTCTGAACCTTGCCTTTAGAGGATTTTTTTTTTTCCCCACTTTTCCTGTAATTTGAAAAGCCTTGCAGGGAAGGTGGCATTGACTTCCTTGCACTTCCATTGACTTCCTTGCACCAGTTGATGGACAGCAAAGACTAAACTTCCATTATAGCAAACAATTGGAACAGTTTTGCTACTTTTCTGAAGTAGAGGCTTCTATTGCAAGAGGTTATATCATCAAAAGTACAGAATTTGGATGTGTCTTCTGAATTTCCAGGGCTGGTAAACATTTTATGATTAATATAACATTGTGCATATTTGTACTATGTAAAATACAAACATTTTAATTTGTTGTTTATTTTAAATAAATATAATTGTTTGGATGAAATTAATGGACCTGGAAGTTTCCATCTTTTTGTAATTTTTTTGTTATGAAAATGTGGTTTATTTCATCCTTGCATTTCAGGACAGGTCTTAGAAGAGATACTGGGGGAGAAGGGAAGGGTAGCATTCACCGTTCGAATAAGGATGTGTTAATAATTCCTAAATTAGACGTCAAAGTGCTGGAAACTCAATCCTCTGAAAACAAGAAATGAATCGTCACAGCAATGTATCTCAGCTTAGAGAAAATCCGTCTTCGGGGTGGAAATGAGCACCGTGACTCAGCTGCTGCTCTTTTCTGATAACGTGTGTGGGTGGTTACGCTGCAGTGAGCTCTGGAGCCTTCCCTTCTGCCAGTGCCTACAGACAGTTCCTCACACCCACGCATGTTCTCTGCTTCCATACAGCAGATTAATAGTTTCTCTCTGACACTAGGAAGATGTATATAGGAGATTCTTTTCTCTCTGCGTACAAGAGATGTAAGGTTATTGTTTTAAAGAAAGCACATTTGTAGAGCAAAGCAGGTTTGATCAGTAAGGTGGAAACATGTATAATGTAAATCTTTAATGTGAGCGTCGGGACGTCTCTGTCCTCTGTAAACATTAGGAATGTGTCATGTCGTATTTCAGGGGGAAGTGTCTCTGTATTTTTCTGTGGTAATTTTTTTTTTTTATTCAGAGGAAATCAGATCAAAAATTAAACTTTTTCATGCTAAAGACATTACAGTATCTTAAAAGCTATTGTACTAAAACGATAATTCTTTAAAAAGCCAAAGGTGATGGATAACTGTCGGAATCTTCAGGAGGTAAAGAGTGGAGAACTGAGAAAGATGAGGATTGCTTGTGTTTTGGGGAAGACGTAGGGAATGTTACATACAATCCAGGCTCTGCAGTGCTGTGTCATTCTGAATCAAATGAGAAATGGGTATTACTTGTATTACATAGTATGGCAGCTGGTCATTCTTGTTGAATTGATTCTTGGTTTTCTGTTCTAATGTTTGGGGTTTTAAAGTTCAGCACTAGATTATATGACACTCTATAAATAGATAGAATGGCAAAAAATTGAAATTATTTATTGAATTGTGAATCATTAATATGTGTTTGTGCACTCAGTCTCACCCATTCAGAGTCTTCTGAAGCAGCTCTTGCCATGGTACGTGTATTGCAACTTTACCAGATGAGTCTAACCTCCCAAATCTTGGGCTTTTTCTAATCAGTACTAGTATTTTATTGGGTAGAATTGGCCAAGTGAAAGCTACATAGCTAAGTCACATGGCACTCACCAAATATTCAATACAAACCAAATTCACCAAAAAGTTCAATATGAACTCTGGAAAAATGTATAGCAAAAGTCCCAATTTTCTGCTTTATATAAGCATTCGATATTACAGGTGGCTGTTGATCAGCTTGTTGTGATGTTTCTCTTTGAGTGTGTATCCAAGCTTAGCAGATTAAACAGACTATCTTTTTGATTTACAAATTGTCTAATACCCAATCAGTTATTTATTACTTTTCTAAGAATTCCCCTTGTCACTACATTCACTGAACAACTTTTTTTTAACTCTTAAAACATTGATTCTTCGTGGAATTCTTGTAAATTATGAGGGTGGTTTGTGGTTTGAATTATAGGGAATTATAGTGGTTTGAAAATACCTTAGTGGTGCTCATATTTTATACAATCTTGTGTAGATACTGGGCATGCAGCAAAGATCTTCGTTTCCAAGACGATGCTAATCTGATAGGCTTTCTAGTTTTTTTAAAAATAATGTCATTTGGGAAGATGTTTTGGGAAGCTTGGAATGAGATCCTGAAAGACTTAGAGGATTACAGCTTTAGTTTGTTTTCTATACAAGTATTTAAATGTTATCTAACAAATTATTCTTGCTCTTTTTTTTTTTTTAAGCTTCCTTGGCAAAAACAAAGAGAAAATTCCCCATGCTTCATACCCTTTTCTAATTTAAGTAATTAATCAATTGGATCTGAGCTGATTGTAAAATAGTTTTCCCCAGTCAATTGCTCTCAGGAAAATATTTTGGTTACGGTGAGATGTTGAACTGAAAGAATTGGCCAGCATTTTTGTAAGCAACTTTGATTCCAGATAAATTTTCTCTGGGAAATGATTCAGACAGGTTCTGCTGATGTGTAAGATGATGCTTGTGATTGCTGCATCCGTTTTAGATAAACAGACAGGTAGTTTTAGTAAATGTTTTATTGCAACGAGTAAGAGCAATATTTTAGATTTAGTTCTTGTCAGTAGTAGCAACAATTTTAAAGTATGGGTTGCACAGAGTAATTTTGGATTGAATAATCACAGATTTATTTAGTTTTACTTCAGAAAGGCAGGCATTAAGAAATAATTCCCTGTTGTCTAGTGATTGAAAATCTTGGAGACACGAACTTCTAGTCTTCTTGAAATTCTTGTAGCATATATTTTCATTTTGCACTTGTATTTTCTTTATATTTTCTTCAGATTTGATAACATTATCAATTTTTTACTTTTCTAAATGGCATCCAGGTTTTTATTTTAGTGAGATTATCTTACTGAGTAATCTACATTTTCTGCTAAATTTTTCATAGAACATTACATTTCAAATGTGTATTTAAAATGTCAGGATTTGGTTTTACTCTTTCCAAACTCTGCAATGAGAGAAGTTTTGCACGATGTGCCATCCAGGACACTGCATCTGGTAACAGTATTTCAAAGCTTATTCTTACATAATCAATCTCTGTTATGGATATTGTCATTAATGGAGAGCTTTTCGGGAAAATTACCTTAATATGTAAATTATTTCTGCTGTTTGCAAAATGAAGAATCTGTACCACCATTTTGAATAACAGGCTATTTTTTCTGAGTCAAAATTATTTCAATATGGTAACCTGAAAATCTACATTTTTTATAGAAAGAAAGGAACAAAACCTCAGTAACAAAAATATAAAGGATTTAAGCTTTACAGTATATTCTGTTTGCCCATAAATCTTACAAAAATGTTTAGAAATTTCTTCAGATAAAGTGCAAATTTGCAAATTTAGGGTTTTTTTCTTTGAGTTTGTTTTTTTTTGTGGTTGTTTGCATTATATTTTTTTTAAATTGTAATAGAATTAACATTCTGTTAATTAGAATGAAACCCTTTGGGGTAATTCTTAATATATGTAATAGTGCCACGTAGTGACCTGAGGAGCATTCTCTAGGCAGAAATTACTCATCTACAAATTAGTCAAAGTCTTATTTAGTGGCGGAAATCTCTTTAAATCCTGTGAGTAATGAAAACGACTGTCGAATGTTCTGTTCTGATTGATTTGTCTGTGTTCCTATCAAGAAAGCCTTCTGCCTCAATGGAATCATTTCTTTCGATGTTGCAGATTATCTTTGTTAGAGGAAAAATGCAAGTTTATACCATTAATATTAGGAGACCTGTTCAAACCTTGGCTCTAAGCCTTCGACCTGCATTACAGAGCTCTCTAAGGTGTGATGCTTTTTAATATTACAAGTAACACAGTGGCTTCCCCATGTTTTGCTCCTCAGCAGTGGCCACAATGGCTCTTCAATCGTGGCTGTGTTAAATAATTTCAGTCTTTATCTGCAAAGTGAAGTGAGCCGGAAAGGATTGCCAAAACCAACATTACTGGATAGTATGTGGAATGATTTCACAAATTATTTAATAAGAGTAGAAATATGTAAGTAGAACAGATTATGGTGGAAATGCTTCTAGCTTTACCTTCTATAGTACATTTAACTCGTCTGTGGAAACTATTATCTGCTAGTAATAATGGAGGGGACATTATAGCTTGTGGGACTGGCTGCAACAGTCTTGTGATCAGTGAGGTGAGTCCTGTATTTGGGATTGAGTTATCACCTTTTAACTGTAGATATTAACAGTTTTCTTCTCTGTTGTGTCAAAAAGTGCAATATCTAGTGGGATTTTTGAAAAAGGCATAGCTTTAATCAGCAAATGAATGCCATGTTCTGGTTGTAGAGTTAATGCAAGTTCTTCAGTAATTCCCTTTTGTGTTCCTAGTCTCATCCTCCAGTTCAGCAGTCAGGGCCCTGTAATTTGTGGTTTGCTTCTCTCTCAACTTTTGATAAATTCCTGTTACGTCTGTTTTGTGTTTTGATTCTCTTTTCTTACATGAATTTGGGTTAACATCTTTGCAACTTAATATGTCAAAAAATAATAATCAGTTTGTTTATAGTTCATGTTTACTAAGTTTTAGAATGTCTCTGATAGAAGGTCTAAATTAACCTTCCTATTTTGTAGAAAATTCCTCTTTTTCTTGATACTTAAACATACCAGGGCCAGGCACAGTATTTCTCGTTGTAGCCTCCTTGTAGTTTTTGGAGAGATGAAGAATAAAACTTGGCAGGCTGAATTTTTGGTGTAAAGTATCCTAATCAGATAACGCTGTCGGCTCAGATCAGTTAACAGTGTCCTATAGCGGAAGCGACAGCTTTACCCTTCGCTCTTAATGCTTAGTAAATAGTAGATTCTGTTGTTCTGAAGGTCATTCCCTGGAAAACTAAAGACTAAAGCTAGAATTCCCGGCTCCAATTCTATAGGTGAAAAAGAAAAAATAGGAGAGTGCTTATTTTTGCATGTAATGAAAATAGTAACTTTTTTTCTCTTATGGAACAAATAATGGCTATCAGGCTCTTCAAAACTGTAGCAGTTGTGGACTTTTATAAAATCCTTATTTCAAAAAGCACAGTTTTCTCTTTTTGTTAGAAGGACATGATATCATAGATATTGGAATTATAATATGCAAATATAGCTATAACAGCAAGACTAAAGAAGTAGTTTATACATAATTAAAAGTATTGTTGCTTCTTTCTATAACTTTTGTCATTAAATCTGAGTTACTTCAGACTCTCATCTGAAAAAAATGGGTTATTTAATTTTAGATTCTGCAATCTTAAACAGAAAATACTGGTTTTCATACATACAGAAAACTTCTGTGAATGCAGTATCCCTTGTGTGACTCCAATATTACAAACCACACTAAATCGTAAGAGTGGGACAAGAATCTACAGAAAATCAGAAAAGGCAATTTAGATTTAAAAGCTGTCCAGTCAGACAGCTCAGATGAGGGGAAAATGGGAAAATCTCTTCTATTAGCTCATACTATGAGAAAGAACATCATTGTTTTGTCAAAGCACTGGTCAGTAAAAATGAGCTATATCTCGGTTTTCAGCCTGTCACCTGCCTTCTCATGAAGTGGCATGTGCCCCTTCAGTAATTCTCCATTTTCCTGCTGGTAGTTAGGCACGTTAAGATAGGTCTGTTGCACCTCTGCTAAAGAATAGCAGGTGAAGAGGTAGTCAAAATAGATGTGGATATTTTTTTTCTGAAGATATATTATGATCATGTCTTTGTTTGTTTGTTTTATTCTTTAAGGCATAGTAGATGCTCTCCACAGGGAGACTGTTTACTTGTGGATACATAGGAAATCCCGATGCTCTGTGGAGGTTGTGTCATGAAGAAACTATTTTTTCAGGGAGTTTGTAATTTGTTTGTGAGAAGTTCTGTGTGAGAAGCTGTTGGTACAAATGGAAAATGTGTCCTTTTTTTCAGTACTTTAAAACAGGCCAGTGAGGTGTTATTTCTTGTCTCACTTGGTGAACTACTACTACATGAATACAGACTGAAAATTTAATTTCCATCTCATAAATTCTTTCCAGATTGTTCCTGCTAGTAACAATCATGTATCTTAACAAAATGGTTTCAAAATACATGCCAACTTTTATCTTGAAAGTAGAAGCTTCCAGTAACATTTGTGTTCGGGTCTATTTATAGGACATAAAAAGATTTTTCTTAGACCACTTATAAACAACATTCATGACAATAGAGTAGTTGATCAGTTAGGTAAGTAAAATACTAAGCATTGTTGAGAGGCACTAAAGTACTGTAACTTGACTTAATTAAACATTTTTTCCCCTGCTATTTTTAAGGTGGGGAGTACAGAAAAATTTTGCTTCAGATGCTGTCTTGACTCTGTATGTGCGTCTCCTATTCTGATTGTGCCTTAGTTTGACTCAGTAGCTCTAACTCCCTTTGGGCTCTAAAAAAGCCAATGTAAAGGTTACTTAAAATAAGCAAGTTTCATGCATTGACCTATATAACACATGCACGACTCTCACCAGCCTTCCAGGCAGTTTATTTAGGAGTTACTGTCTGGATCAAGTCTTTAGTTGCCTGCTTAAACTGACATCCTGAATTCCAAATTGCTTCCTACACTGTTAAAACATTTAAAAGTGTGTAGAGGAGGTTATTATGGGATGGTGTTATAAGAACAAAAACCTTTATGTCTAAAAATCAGACAACAGTTTCTCCTAGTAATAGTAATGTCATTCCAGAATTGGTCTGGAAAGAAGGCAAGGAGGCAAAATTACATCCACCCAACACCCCCAAGTGGTTCTCCTCAGGGCTCCATCCCATCTCCATCTTGGATTTGTGTTTGGAATTGCCCTGACCCACGTACAGGACCTTGCATTTGGCTTGGTTGAACTTCATGAGGTTCACACAGCCTGTCCAGGACCCTCTGGATGGCATGTTAAATAGTACTGGTCCCAGTGGCAGTATGGCATCCCTTCCCTCCAGCGTGTCTGAGGGTGCATTCAATTCCAACATCCCTGTCGCCAGCAAAGATGTTCAATAGTACTGGTCCCAGTACCGACCAAATGTATGTACATGCTCCTGTGGACTCTCACAAATGCTCTAAATGCATGGAAAAAATTATTGGCTGAAAAAAAAAAAAAAAGTTGAGCTGACATTGGGCTTAAAACCAACATACTTAACTTGATTTTCTTTATCGGTGAAATGGTACAGAATTCATCCTAAAGGTTCAATTGTGCGTTGATGTCCTAATGTGCTTGTGTGTGTGTGTGTGTTAAAGGGATGGTATCACAACTTCATGAGCTGTTTTACAGTTCTTCAGGTGACAAACCTGTGAAATGTTACTTACTCCTAAACACTCACGATAGCCATGAAACCATATGATCTATTACTTTATGAAATTGACAAATTCCAGAAAGTAAAAATAGAAATTTATGATTCTCTTAACTGCTTTTATTTCTCAAGCTCAATTAGACTAGCTTGTTTTTGCACTATCCAAGATATAATTACATTAATTATTTTTTTCAGAAGACAGTTTTTGACAGCAAACTTTGCTCATAGTGCCAGAAGGCTGTTCTTGCCTTTCGTTACTGCTTGTTCTCCTAATTAATGTCAGCATTTGATGGATAATGTATTTAATAATGTCCAGGATACTCAAAGACAGGTTTCGATGAGATGAATGTGATTGTTTCCAAAACTGCCCGTGTGTTACTGCTAACACCACATTTAACTGTGTGTAGTATTTATTTCTGCTTCTGTTTACTATGTGTCTTCTAATACATTAGAGGAAAAGTGTATACAATTGGAACAAAATATTTTTTTTTGCATGAAGAATTGGATAGAACTTTAGAGAGAGATATAAAAAAGTTAAAAGGTTTTTTGTAGTGATTCAAGAAATAAGGGTCACTGAAAATTATAGAGATGGAACATGCATTTAAATTGTTATGCATGGTATTATATATAAATTAATAACACAAGTGCTACATATTTGTATTTTATTTGTGGTTGGTTTTTTATTTTTATGTATATTTATTTTTAGAAGTAGATAATGGGCTGTACGACACAGGCCTGCACACAGGTTCTTGTATGTGTGGGATGAGGATGGAAGCACAGAGGCAGGCCAGCTGAGTAGCTGCTATTGAAGCCATTAGACTAGACAATTTAATTTGGAAAGCACCTCAAGGAAGTGGTAATTCATTTTGAAAACCAAATTGGAAAGATCACGTGATTATTTCATTACTCAAATTTTTTTTTTACTGCTGATTCTGTACTTGAAAAAAATATTAATGAAATAACCTGTATTTTCTCTAAAAACAGCAGGAGAAGAATATGTCAGGCAACAGACAGAAAATAAGAGATAATAAATATTGAGTACAGTCATTCTGTGCTTGAGAAAGAAGAATGTTGCTCAATAAATTTTATTAGCAAAGAATTAAATTGTAATGTGTGCCCATGGATTAGTGAAGAAAATTACAGATTTTTTCATCCCCAACAATTTTGGTCTCAAAACCCCCTAAAACTGAGAATGGATTATTCACATTATGAATTGTCAGTGATGTTCTTCTTGAGCAAATCCATGTCTTATTACTAGTAAATACATTTCATTAGTTTGCATTTTTAGACAAATTTGGAAGAAACAGACAGCATTTGATACAATGGGCTCAGAAGACAATTTTAAATGTACATGAAAGAATCTTCATCGCCTTAAATTTAGATTGTTGCTTTTGAAATTAGGATTGTGAAAGAGTTTAAAATAGATTTCACTATCTAAATTCCTCCATGCTTGGCAGAACAGGCTGTAATTGCTTGCTGAAATTGTTCACAATGCACATGGAGCTTCTGACTGCTTGGATTACTCACAAACTCAATTTATCCATGACAGCAAAGTGAACGCTGAGAGGTCTCTTTCTCTCTTCTTCCTGAAAAGAATAGAGTTTCTGCTAACTTGGAGGACCAACTGTCAGTATGGAATGGGATTTTCAAAAACCTTGAGAAATGCATTTGTCTTAATCAACTGGGCAACACCCAAATGCCATGAGAGGAGAAAGTGAGAGGCGACCGATGCTGTGGGACATTGTAGTTCAAAAGGCAGTTTTCAAACAGAAGTCACAGGTCGAGCACCGAAGGAGAAGACAAGGCCAAAATCTGTTGTCTTCAGCATTCAAAGAAAAAATTCATGTCTCTACTGTAAATATCGTTTGGAATGATAATATCTTGCTGTCTGCCTCAAAATGGCAGACAATTGTGAAAGGAAAATTTATACAAGAGAAGCTGCTTTTTAACTGGTGCTCTTGTAATTTTTGATCAGCTTCTTAGCATTATTTGATCCTGTCTTTAGCACATGATCAAATTTTAGCAATTTTACCAATATCTAAAATGGATGTCAAAGAATTAACAGAACTAAATATTCTTTCAGTTGTAAACTCATATAAATATTTTATTCACTTTTTAAACTTTTTTCTTTTTTGTCTTCATGGATGTACTTGTTTCCTTGGGTAGGTTTACATGAGGGGAAAATAAACTTTTTGCAGTGAGAGGGAAAAAATTAAAGAAGTCTGTTACTAGGACAGAAAATCCTAACAGTGGAAAGTGAAACTTTAAAACTTGGTTTCTAGAGTATAAGCACTATGCTCTCATGAAAATATCTGTTACCTGGTTTCCCAAGCTATCAATGAGAATAAAACCTGAAATAATATTGCTGCTTAAAAGTGAAGAATTATGTGATGAATTGATAATGATAAAACCAGTACCTATTTTTCAGAGCAGAAGATATTATTTCCCTAATAAGATTCTTTATCAGAAAGAATTTTTGCTAGCTGTGTGCAGTGACTGGACATACATGGAAATATTTTACAATGGTTGTAGATTTCTGATAGTGACATCTTTCTGTATTATTACTGAGTTGGTCAGTTGGTCAGGTCTGGAGAGTTCAGTGGTAACTTCAGGTTACATCAGACAGGAGAAGCACATAGGAATAGAGAGCCAGAATATTTTGCAGGCAAGGGGTTAGGACGTGGTTATCATCAGCCTTCAACAGGATCTGCAGTAGCTTAACTGTATGTTAAGATTGACTTTCATTACCATGTGAGACCAAATCAAGGCGAGGTGACCTTTGGCATGACCCAACATGTTTGTTCTTCTAAATAGTCATCCTTACTTGCAGATCTTAATTTTCAGTCTTCAGTGGATTTTTCAGTGCATTTTTATATGTCCTCACATTTTTGTCTGCTTTTAGTAATGTTGTAGTACAGTATTAGTGGTTAACTGAAAGCTTATTAATGTTTAAATGGCTAAATGACAGGAAAAGGCTCTTCTACATTCAGAGACATTAAATCAACAGTGCTCTAAGTTTGTAAAGAAAGAAATGTTTATCTGATTGGAGATGATTTCTGGTATTTTGCATCCAGATCCTTGCCTGAACTCCCACTGAAGGAGGAAATAAAAATGAGACATTTGTCATTCTAATAATTTATATGTTTTACTTTGGGGTTCTTCCTTTCCTTTATCCTGCGTGTTAAGTATGACTGCTTAATTGTGTGTGTTTATTTGGATTTTTTCCTCTGTAACATCATTTCAGTACACTTCTGTTGGTGAGGTCTGTGTGTATACCTGTCAGAAAAATGACAGGATAGTGTAAGTTCTGAAAGCTCTCTGTGCTAGGTAACAAAACACCAATGTTGGTGGTGCAAAAAACATTTGATGAGAGCCTGACCACCATAAGTTGCCTTTCCAGCAAAAATGTATAATGCTGCCTGTTTCTTCAGGTGTTGGGATTTATCAGTCTAACTTGGCATGATATGGCATCTTAAATGGATAAGATTCCAATTCTCACAGCAAACCATACTCTGACAAGGAACTGTTATATGCCAAGCTGAATGGAGGTGGATCTCCAATCCTGCAGTGTGGGCTGATTATTTTTGTTTCTTTGTTTTAATTTTTGGGTTTTCTAAGGAAATGAGAACTTTGCTGTCATTTAAAACTGTACCTCCAGAATCATGTTCCTTACAGTGCTGGGCAAAACAGCCCTGGGATTTTCTGTAGGTTTCAGATCAAACAGCTTTACTGTGACCTGAAATGACCTTGCATCATGTACTAAAAGGTATCTGGAGTAGCTGAAGTTGGGTCTTTTACCAGTAAAATCCATAGAGCACTGAGTGTACTTCGGGATGCGTATTGGAGAGAATTTCTTGAATTAGCCTGTTAGTTGGCTTATCCCTGGTATATTGCTGCTAAAATAATGAATTGATTGAGGACATTTTTGAGGAATATGCGTTAGTGAATGAATTTGTATAAAGCTACGTCCAATTCTTGAGTTTACTGTTCTCAGTAGTACACATGATCCTGCCTGTGCTTTGTTGTCACTGCTGGATTTCCAGACGTATCGCCATATTGTTCTGATGCCTAAAGTCAGAGGAAGTTTCATACATTGCCTGACTCCATATAAGCTAGTAATTTAGCAATACACAGATCTCTACAAAAGGGAAGGAGGTACCTCAGAGGAAAAGTCTGGCCTTGGATCAACTCTCTTTTCCCCCCACTATTGATGTTAATTACTGGCTGTGGCATTCACAGAGTCATTTTAATAGCATGTGTAATAGGTGCAAGTTAGGTACTGTGTCAGTGATTGCACTTGATAACAGGCTTGGACAAAAAAAAAAGCATCTCCAGCTATGATAATTATGTCAATGTTGATAAATCCTCTTTCTTTTCTGCAAATGCTGTGCTTTGCTTTGCTGCAATATAACCACCCCACTGCAGTTTTGGCTTTATGTTGGGTTTACTCTGGTATGAATAAATCTATTCTACATCTCCTATGGTAAGTTTACTGTGTTCATTTAGTATTAAAGTGATAAAATGGGACATGGACAACAGACTTCAGTGCTGACAAGTAAAGACTAATTCTCCAGATGCAAAAAATACAAGTTAGGCAATTATAAAATGTGCAGATACTGTCAATTCTATGCATTATTGTAAGATAGTAGAAATTAACTCGCCTCTAAAGAAAGAGTTGTGTTGATTATCCAACTGGTAGTCTCTAACATGATTTCTTTTTGTTGTATTGCAAAGTGTTGTGGTACTGACACAATAAGGCTTTGATAACCACTTCTGCCACACTGTTTTCCTTATGTGTCTTATCAGTGAACTGCAAAAAGATTTAGATTTGAAAATCGACAAAATCAAACGTATTTTAGTAAATACACCATGGTAAAAATATAATGTCTTAGGTGATTGCTAAACACCATAGATTCTTTTACTAGTCATCCTTCTGAAATCAGAAAATAAAGATCTCAGGAGGAGATTTGCTCTTTGAAGTTTCACTCGGGAGATTCCTCGAACATCCGTTTCTTTAAAAAGCAATAAAGGCTTTATATTTTTAGGAGAGAAATCACCTGCCTTGTGGTGATGCTGGACAATTACACAGAGTATATTGGGGGGGTGCTGGGAGCATGAAGGGTGATATACAATAATTAGTGCATTTTTTTTCCTGGAGTTTATAATGGAGAAGTATGCCTGCTGTCCTGTGTACATATGAACATAGAATACAGACTGGATTTTGAGCAATTTTAGCTCCTCAGCTCCTTAGGCTCAGGGAAGCATCAAGGGTGATCCTTTAGCATTCCCCATTCCATGTCAGCAGGCTGTCATGGGGTTTTGTCAATAACAGGCTTCTACCTCTCCAGCTGAGGATTTGCAGAATTAGAAGTCAACACAGCTGTATACCTATGCCGCTAAACTATGCCATGTTTGTAGATATAAATGCTTTTAGTAATTAGTGTTTAGATACCAACTTTTAAAGCATTGTAGAATGTGTTGTGAAAGGAAAAATATGTGCATTTTTTTGGGTTTTTTTTACCTCTGTGCTTTTCATCCTGTATTGTTACACTCTAGGGAGTAGTACTGTCTGGGGCAGCCCTCTGCAGTAGAACTATTGGTTCTTTGCTGTAGTATTGGACAGCAAGAAGGAAGCACGAGGGGAAAAAAATGATTTTGTAAAAGTCAGTGTTACTGGTGGGGGAGAAAAGGAAGAAACGACCTATAGGCCTGAGAGAAAACAGAGCTGCAGATAAGGACAGGAACTACTATGACCATGAAGCTGAGGAATGGTTTTACATTTATTTTGCCTATTAGGAGAAAAGACTTAATCCAAATTCAGTTTGTTATGTTAATCTTGTTCAGCAATCATACACATTTATAAACGTCCCAAAATCCATTAAAGTTGTAGCGAACAAAGAAGAATAAATTGGCTTTTTAGTATGTGCTATTTGCTAGTTCAGGGAAAAAAATCAAATGAGTAACAGCAGACCTGCTAATAAATTTGTATGATTTCAGCATAAGCTGTGTTTGCATCACAGGAGTTGTATGTGTGCATGAACAGAAGAGGAGAAAAGTAGTGCTTGAATGGCCATTTCAAGGTACCTAAGCCTTGTTTAAGCAGAACTGAAAATGCTGATGGTCACATCTGCCGTTGGAAAATCTGAAAGCAGTATCAGTCCAGCTACTGCAAAGATGAGCCACAGTAGTGACAAAAGGCTTGTTTTTCAAATATAGAATGGGAACACATGAGAGACGTGGAAATTATTTCCTTATTCTTAAGAAAGAGCAGGTTGTAGCTCCCAAAGGTCTGGGGAAAAAATACACTCTCTTCTGTTTGCAATTCCGTTGATAAGAACTGAGGTCAGGAAGGGAAATGAATCCTCCGTACCAGTAACTGTCCACCTGCTTCAATTATATTTTTATTTATTTATTTATTTGTTTCTTCCATATCCAAATTGCTTACTAAGTTGCAGCTGTTTGAGTGGAATGGGGATGGAGCCTCCGCTGATACACAGGAGTTTGTATTTCGGGTTTTGCTGAGTAGATGCTTGGTATATTTCCACTTCCCTTAGCTGAAAAACAGGTTTGTGGCAAGGAGAGTTTGAGCTGTGCACACAGCAGTTCTGTTTCTTGAAGTAACTATATTTTTAGAGAAATGGTATTGAAAATACCCTCCTTTAAAAAGAGGAAAAGCCTTTATTTTATACACTCACATAAACCCTTAATGAGAATTGTCTCACGCGTATAGCTATTCTACTGAAACATATTTTGATTTTCACCTGTGCTGTGAAAGTTGGTTACTTGGTCTAATGAGTGAGAAATTATTAAAATAATACCAAGCGTGTGTCAGAATGGTCAGGTGCTAAGAGGAAATTTAAAACTATAGTTTGACACTATAGAAGGGTTCTGCTTACGCTCAGGTACTTTATTCGCTGTCAGACTCGTGTTGCTCTGAGACCTTTTGATAGAGATTGTAATAATATTTTGCCCTCAGTATGCTTTTTCTATTGTGACTGGTTTCTGTAATGACCTGTAGTGACACATACGAGCTTGATTTTTGAACCAGGAATGCATGGCCATGTGCTTGAGGCTGGAAAAGCACAGAATAAATGCCATCCTTTCTCTTATAAAGTGAACTTTTGTATTGTTTGTGCTTTTACTGATCAGAATTGGGAAGAATCTGGTTCCATCTTCTTGACTTCCTCCCGTCAGGGGTTTGTACACATTGGTAAGTTCCCCCCTGAGCCTTCTCTTCTCCAGGCTGAGCAGTCCCAGCTCACTCAGAGTCTCCTCATGTCAGATGCTCTTGTCCCTTAATCATCTTCATGGCCCTTTGTTGGACTTGCTCCAGTTAAGTCTTGTTACTGAAAGTGAGAGGTGACTCCAGGAAAAGAGTTGAAGTGTTACTAGTTATCATCCAGGCAAGTGTTTTGATTCTACAGACCATAAAATTTAGAAGCACATGGTTTTCTTCAATGTAACATACAGTTTAAAGATAGTAATTGCATAAAAGGTTGCAATGTAGAGTACACATGGTTGCCTTCACACCATGGTCATTCACATGCCATGGTGATTTAGTTGAGAGGCAGAAAAATACCAGCAAAGAGCTATTTGACTTCATTATGAAGCAGAGACTGGAACTTCCCTTATGTTTAATGACAAATTGGATGTCATTTACTTCATTTTTTTGGTTTGCATGTGTTTGCAAATGCAAACTGAACTGATAAAATTATGGACTAATAAAACTGCAGTATTTGTTTAGAGGGGATACAATCCTGCCATGTCCCATAAATAGGCAGTTATTGTTAAATTCTGCTTATAGTCTACATATTCAAGGAGTATGAGGCCTGAAATAGGCTGGAAATTACCACAAAATAAAGGCTTTCAGTTGTCAGTGCCTTAGTTGTCTCTGTGATCGTAGGACTTCCTTTGGCAGAAAAGGACTTGAATGTTAATGAACTCCAGGAAAAGCTCTGCAATCAGGGTTACATCCATCCCCAAATCAGGATCCTCTTCAATAAAAGCAAGAGTCAGCGTTTAAAAAAAAGAAGTCTGGATTGCAGGGACCAGGCTGGATAAGTCCTGACAGAGAGAGGAGGGTCTGCTTAGAAATTTTTTATTACACTTTTCTAAACCTAATATATGTTGATAGTCTGATAAGTAAATGTATTCTCTCTTGTTCTGTACTGCTTGCTTTTATGAATGGTAATTACGTTGTTGTAGCTCAAATCAGAGGGTCATTAAAAATCAGGGGTTTCTATTTTGGGGTTTGGATTTTTTTGTTTGGTTGTTTTGTGGTTTCCTTGTTTTGCCTTTTTTGGTTTTGTTTTTGTTTTTTACTTTATTAGAGATAATTTTACCAAAATTCATTGCTATTATGTAGATGTTATGTAGGACTGTGGCACAGTTTATTCCCTGGGCTGGACAGCTAGTTGCATTCCTGAGCAATTAAGTGCTACATACCTTCCAGCAGGACAATTTAATATTTGATTTTCTACAATTTAGGATTTTGATTGGAGGAGAATTTTGCTAATACTAACTAACCTAATAAAACTCTATTTATTTATTTCAACTGAGAATGTGTCATTATGTCAGCTGTAATTTCCATGTGTGGTGCTCACAGGAACCTGTAAGATGTTTCTCCACCCACCATGTGGAAGCTCAGGTTCTACCTTACCAAAGCCTTTAAACCCCAGGGGTGGAGGCTGTTGCATCCGCCCCCTGTGCAGCAATACCAGTTACTGAGAAGGGGCTACAGAGTGTTTCAGTTTCCAGTAATTTGTGTCTTTGCTGAGTTCCTCAAGCACAGAAAATCACCTCAGAAACATAAATAAAAGGACCTACTAATAGTAACTGAATCTGGTGGCATTGAAAGATATGTCTGTAATTCAGTGACTATTAACCAATGGCTTTACTGGGGTTTCTGTGAAAGGAAAAAGAAAAGAAAAAAACAAAACCAAAACAACCCCAGGCAAGTTTATGGCAGCATCTACTTATGCTGCACATAATATATTTGCATATATTTTCCACACACAGCATATGGCCATTATTCAGATTGCAACTGCAAAGTGTTAGGAGCTTATGTTACTTATTGCTAAGTATAGCTCAAATATAGATTGCTGTGCTGATCAGTTTGATGAAAGTTTTCATTTTTTTTTCATGCCTCAACGTTCATTATTCCAAATCCTGCCCGTTTCAGTTATGGAAGTCGAGTCATTTGCATTTGAACATTTTGCTTCCAGTTAGTACCCAAATATTTGAAAGAAAGAGTGGAAATAAAATACAAGGAAAATGCATTGTGTCTCTTAGTGCTGAAGTGAAGCTATGGTAGGAAGGTGAAGAGGTAGGACGTTTGTTTCAAGCCTAACAGAGTGTTTGCTTTAGAGTCTTTAACAATGCTATACCCTTATTTGCCAACCTGAGGTTTTGATGTGCTATCCTTCATTTGTTTCCACAAGACTTAAATACAAAAAATTTGAAAGTTGCCTTCATTATGTGATTTCTAATTTTTCTGTTGCGTTTCTTTAAGTGGAGTAGCATATAAAAATAGAATTTTGCATTATGTTAATAATCTTTTATCAATTTGCATAGTAGTCTATGGATTCTAGAAAGTGTGAGTCAACATTCAGCTACCAACTTCAAAGGAGAAATATTCAGTTTAGATTTAAGGAGAGTGTATGAGTCAACTCATCAGCTTTCTGGAATGTTCTTTTTATCAAGGGAGAGCAATGCTGAAGCTCAGGATATTTTTGAAAATAGAGATGGTATAGATAAGCTTAACTATGAGCAAAGTAGGGCCATGTTAAAGCATACGTATCTTTAGGGTAATGCAGATTTTCAGTTTCCTGTAGTAAGATATTATTAGAATCTTAGACTTACCCAGTAACATCAAGTCTTACCCAGTTTGCAGAAAACCAATTAACTTACAAATAACAGACCTGTGCTGAAAGTTCACAGCAATGAAAGAAAGTAGTGTGCGAATAACAAGAGAAAGGAAGCTGTAATGGTGTATTTACATGTATAAAATTTATGAAACTACACAAGCATATAATTGATAGATATGTAAATGGATATAGATATATATATCTATAAATTATGTCTGATATATAGGGAAAATAGCACTCAATGCAGTGCTATTTTATTTTATTTTGAATGCTAATACCAGAAGAATGTGTCAAGCCTTGGTTTTCTTGCCACGTTGAAAGTCAGTTCCTGGTTTATTTTACTCAGCCATTACACAGAAGACTCTGCTTTGTGGGTAAATGAAGAGATACTCATGTTAGTTCAGGGGCAAGTGAGAGTGAGAGAAATAGGATGGGGTTACAGCAGGAAAGTAGCTGAGCTGTAGAACTAAAGCAGCAAAGATCACAGTGGAGGATAAGAACAGCATGTTTGTGCTGGGATAGGAAAAATGATGATACAAAACAGAGTACTTAGGTGGAAAGAAGGATGTGTTGTTACTGTATTATAGCAGTTCACATTTCAATCATATATTGTATGGAAGAATAAGAAGAGAAAGAAATGTCTCAATGACAAATGTATCAAATTTGCAAGGAAAAAATCTTGACAGAAATCTTTCTGTGATGCCAACCACAGTAGAGGACGAGCCTATATTGGAACTAAAAAACCCAAAGAATAAACCACTAACTGCCTCATATTTTGTCAATGTCTTAAAAAATGAGGCGTTAAAACCTACAGAGCTCACCAGTGGTAAGTGCTGTGGGGAAAAAGATGAGTGCTTGTCTCATAGACAAGGTCAACACTTCAGAACGTCAATTCTTGGCGTATGCTTCTTTAAGGTGAACTAATATCTGCAGTCCCATAGAGCCTGGAAAAGCCTTGTGTGGGAAGGTTAAATCTGTCGGTCAACTCCACTGCAGGTCACTGTCATTTCATTCTACAGTAACCTGTTGCATAGGTTTAATTTTATAGATAGGAGGTTATGGCTAACTTAGTGATTTTTTTTTCGAAGTGTATCATTTGAAAGAAAGACCAACCCATTTTAGTTGTTTTTCATTCCATGTCCTTAACGAAATGATTTAATGGTAATATGCTGTGAATTAACATTTTTCTTTTTTTGGTTTATATACAATTGAAATCAATTTCACCTGTAATTCTTTTTCTAGTCGTAGTTGTGTTGCTATCTTGCAAAGAACATTTTAGAATTGTACCTGCCAATAAGTTATATGATGTCTTCGACAGCTATGATACTCTGTGTGTGGTATAGGAACAGTGTATATATTTACACATTCTGTGTATCTTTTTTGTTCGTTTCTCTGTAGCTTTTTGCTGGTTTTTTAAATTTGCACTCTCATTTTCCGTGGATTCCATGGATTTCTATACTCCTCATGGATTTCTGTCTTCAGATGCTTTACTCTTTCCCTGATATTTATCGCTGATTTTTTTTCTTATTTTTTCTTTCTTTTAATTATTCTTTAAATGATGTTGCTTTGCCAGTCCTATTTTTTCAGTCAAAAATGGAATTTATTCAGGCAGTTTTTGAGGTCTCTATGAAAGTTATATGAACCTGGCTAATACCAGTATTTTACATTGATTATATTTTTCACAAAAGTACAGTAATGAAAGGAATTAAAGACAAATGTGTAAATTAGTATAATAATCCTGCTAGTTCTTGAGGAAACAGTATTATTTTACAAAATTAGGTGCAGTAGGAGTAACAAAATCATTTGGATTAATTTTGCTTGTCAAGCAGCAATTCACACCTAATTAATAGTAAACATTTATTATCAAATGACAAGTTGACGTCTCAGGAAAACCAGTCACAGCAAAATGGAATTAGGACTTCAGGTATCTGATGTTTATTTTCTTTGCACTTCTTCTTCCTTCAGGATTAATTTTTTAGTTAATTTCCTAAATGCCACTGATATTTGGTCACTTTTGAGAGATATTTATATCAATTTCTCTTGGTATCACAGTTACATGCTACTGGAAATCTGTAATTTCTAGGGAAGAGTTCAAGGTGGAAAAATTTGAAGATTACCACACCTTTCCTTTTCACCCTTAACCCATCTCTGGGTTTTGCAGGACCTTTTTCTGTGGAATACACATGTCTGTACTCTGCTTGTGGTAGGTTTTTTTTTTTTATTATTGGTATTTTGGAGTGGTTGCTAACAGAGCTCATTGCATCTAGCAGGAGATGAAACTGCCTAAAGATGTGATTTAATATAGCACACGAGATTGGCAGTTGTGCTCATTTATTTAGATCTGGTAATGTCAAAAGTACCCACTGAAAGTTTATCGTCATCGTCATTTTTTAATAGAAACTTGCAATTATTAATAGCAACAGCAAAGGTTGACACCCTTCAGAATCCTTCCAGCAGGATATTGTGTCAAATGCTGCATTGACTTCGTGAGAAGGGCAAATCCCATCTGGCATGTCTCTTCACTGAAAAACTACCCATTTCTCAAAGTCATAGCTTCATATCTGGAGAAATTCTGTATTCTTTATGCCATAACAAAATCTTTGCTAGTCATTAGTGTCATTAGTGTCTCTATGTTGCAGATATTTTCAGATTCCAAAATTTGTTAGTAATAAAAAATAAGAGTTCCAAAATACTGATGATGACAATGTGTGTGTCTGTATCCATTTGTCATCTCCTCTGAAAGTATTCTGCTAAAAGAGATCAACATAATTTTGAATGTAATAATGCATACTATTTTCAGACATAAAAGATAGTGCTCATTAGACTCATTTATCAGTGTTTGACTTGCTTTTGCTCCAACAGTCTAAGCATATTGCAATGGTTTTCCAGAGACCTGAATCAACTTTGTGGTATCTAAGGTACTGGAAGTTTTGATTTGACAAATATAGCCAGCCTACCTAAGTTAAATAAAAAGTAAAATCTGTTTTTAAGAGGGAAGTTGTGCTGTGGATGTGGCTTGTAGAACAGAAAATCAAAATCTCAAGTGCTGAGTAAGTGTAAAAGGTATTGTTTTGACAGACAGTTATGGAGCTGAAATGATCAGTTGCTTTCAGGTATAATGTTGGATTATTGAAGTTCTGTGTACTGTGGAGGATCATCCCCAAATTTCATTTTCTTTTTTATTACCTTTCAAGACAGTTAATAATGGTCACATCCTTCTTTTAAAGACAGATATGGTTTGTACATGACAGCTCTTAAATCTGTCTGTTAAAGTCAGGCAAATTTAGGACTTTTGCTGGAAAATACACATTTATCTTTTTTTCCTTAATTTTTCTTTAGCAGAATACCTTTTCATTTTTATTCAAAAATTGTTTTTCCAATTGCAAACATGTTTTCTGTGATAGGAAAGGAATGTTTGATTTTGGAAATAATATAACAGCTGATTTTTACAGGTTGGGCTAATAAATTCTTTTTGTTAGTGCTAAAAATGGAGTTGAAGTGTTAAAAAACAAACTGCAAG
>BJBW01001765.1:0-31482 GCA_004320125.1 Scolopax mira | reverse complement strand
TTCTTCCACAGGTGCAGGACCCTACGCTTTTCCCTGTTGAACCTCATGAGGTTCTTCCTTGCCCAGCTCTCCAGTCTGTCCAGGTCTCGCTGGATGGCAGCACGGCCCTCCGGGGTGTCAGCCACCCCTCCCAGGTTGGTATCATCAGCAAACTTGCTGAGGATACACTCTGTCTCCTCATCCTTGTCACTGATGAATATATTGAACATGACTGGACCAAGTAATGACCCCTGGGGTACACCACTGGTTACAGGCCTCCAGCTTGAACCTGCTCAATCATTACCCTTTGGGTCCTGTCACACAGCCAGTTCTCAATCCATCTCACTGTTCCCTCATCCAGTCCATACCTCCTAAGTTTTCCAATGAGGATGTTATGGGAGACAGTGTCAAAAGCCTTGCTGAAGTCAAGGTAGATGACATCTGCTGCCCTCCCTTCATCCAACCAACCAGTTATAACATCATAGCAAGCTATCAGATTGGTCAAACATGATTCAGCCTTGGTAAACCTATGTTGCCCACTTCCAATAACTTAAACTTGTTTGGAGATGACATCTAGAATCAGTCTCTCCATTACCTTTCCAGGGATGGAGGTGAGACTAACTGGTCTGTAGTTCCCAGGGTTGCTGCAGTTCTGCTACAGAATGTTCCCAGATCTGCTGCAGGATGCTCTGGTAAGGTCCACTTGTTCAATCTAACCCTTCAGAAACAGAGTAGGTATTTTTCCAGTGGATGAAAAAATATCAGCCTTTGTCTTGCCTTCATTTTGAAGAGACATTTTTGAATGCATTTGCAGAGGATTGCACCAGATGTTTTACATCCATTCTGTTTTTTCTCGAAGCTGATCAGAATTAGCATTAAGACTGCTGACCATGTTTCCACAGCATAGATCATATAGTTTTTGTGAATCAGTGCTCACACTCTATTCTCTTTGTTTATATGTTGTGGGTATTTTAAATGAAACTGCTACAATTTAGGTTCTTTCCAGTTAATGTGTGTCACTGAAAGATGTTATTGTAGAAAAAAAATTAAAATTGTGTTTTTTAAAAAGTTATATCTTTCAAGTCCTACCAGTCCCTATCCCTAATACAAATTCTCCTTAGTCATGCTGATTGCATTTCAGTCTTGGCTGTTTGAGAGGAACGAGTGCAATCAGAAATACTAAATGCTGGGATTACAACAAAAGTGAATTAATGCTTTAGGTGCATTTGTTCAACATAAAACTGTTATGATATATTTTATTATTGTTGAGTAATATACCTGTATTTAAGCTTCCTGAAATTGGTGGTTAAAATACAATTTTTCTTCCCAGGAAAAAGAATGAGAAAATTGGCCTTGTAAGGTTAGTTAATATGTCCTGCTACAGAACCCAAGACCAATAGGCTTATCAGAATACAGTAAGTGATGAAAAAAAACTAAAAGAAAACAATTTTGCTTGAGTTATTGGAACTTGTATAAGAAAAGAAAGCAGGAAAGATTAGTTTCATAAGGTTGGCTTGAAGCAACATAAAGCAAGCTAAAATTTCTGGGTTACAAGCACATAGGGATATGTAAGGACCCTGAAAAGGCAAAGATGCAGCCGGCGTTTGTAATGCAGTATTTATAATTAATGTGAAAATGGTTAGCATCCCCTTCACCTGCCCTCATTACATCAGTAAGATAAAAATAAATTGTGCATTGCTTAAACTCTTCATTGGCAGAACAAACTATATTATCATGGGACTTGAACATCAATTGGCAAAAACTGTATATATTATTAAATTATAAGTCTAAAAATCCCTTATAAATAGAATGTCTTGTGAGGAAGCTAGTAGGAATGAAAATAATTTATGTTTTATATTAATGATAATGTATAAGAAGCCATAGATCTCTCTAGTTAGTGAGTACAGAAGCTAAATCACACTGATTATTTTTGTATAAAATATAAGCTGCACCTGTGAGGCCTCTCTTCAATAGCAAGTTCATTGTTTTCATTGCTATAGTAAATGATTAGAAAACTGCTGCAGCACATTGGAGTAGTTTCCAAATGATCAGTTAGTTGCCCATGCTCCCAGTAATCCCAGTTACCAGGACAGAATGCAGAATCACAAGATTCAGGCCTTGGTCAGGGTCACATGTGAAACCTGGCATCCAAATTTGTCTTTCTTCAACTGGAATTGATGCTTTAGCAACAAGAACAATCTTTCCTCTATTTTTACCTGAGTATTTCTCCATTGTATCCTAGATCAGAAGCCCAGTATGTGCAGAGTAGACATTTTAATGCGCACCACATTGTATCACTCAGAGTCCTTGTCTCAGAGCACCTAATTTCTACTGAAAAGTAAGAATTTTGATATAGTTGTTTGTTATGAATACTCCAGCTAGAGCTTATTATCATCCAGCTGCAAAATGGCAATGTGTGTTAGTATGCAATGACCCAGTGAATTAAACAGTGCAAGTGTTTGTCCTGTACATCTATGATATCTGCAGTATCCAAGGGCTGTTCTTTTATCAGCTTAGAAACTGAAGTTCTGAAGAAGTGTAGATTTCTCTTTGAATAGAGTATATTGCAGAAAATGTATTACTTCTGAGATTTGGGATCCATTTTTTTTTCTTTTTTTTTAAATTTATTTTCTGGCTGCTGCTTTCATGATGGTGCCACTTTCAACCAGTATATCCAAAGATACCAAATTGCAGAGTCCTTCCTTTGACCTCAGGCATCTTGAAACCTGTGTATTTTGGCTAGTATAACTCAGCAAATGATGTAGTTCCTTGGAAATTCTTTGCTCATTAATAAATTCAGAGAAATAAAATGAATGTGCTTGTTTTCTCCTGATAGGACTAGTTTATCAGTGGTTAGTTTGCTTGTTTGTTTGTTTGCTTGTTTTCTTTTTTCTCTCCCTTTAGGGATGCAGTTGAAGCTGGTTTCTTTGTCTGTATAAAAATGTTGTAGGCCTGGTTAGTCAATTTTCTCTCTGTGGTTCTGGGGAGAAGCTAGGAAAACATGGGCAGTTTGAAATTGGGTGTTGATACTGGGTGTTTTAACTCTGCTGAGTCCAGGGAGGAAGAGTAAAGACTTTCTGCCAGAACAACTCTGATTTACTATCTGGCCTGTTTGCCTGTTAGAAGCTTAGACTGTTGACTTGCATGTTTGGTTGTTGGTTTTTTTTTTCTCTTAAACCTCTTTGCCTCCATCTCCAATTTAATTGCAAGTTTGGATGAACATTCTGAGAAATATTGTTGGTAAGTTATTTCTAGAGACACAGTTTGGCTCGAACGAGCGATGTAACCTCAGCCTCACCTCACTAATGGAAACAGTAGTTATCATTATGATAATTACTTTTAACACTTCTGTGTCTCTACAAGTCCAGGTAACATGCAATTATATGTAATTTTTCCAGTTAAGGCATAAAAAAACCCCTCTGACTGTAAATTCAATGATTATTTGTAATTCTCAAGGATAAACTCTGTATCTGATCTTTTGAAATCCTGCTTCTGCCTAGTCAGTGATTCCTCGAATTGATTTTATTGTAATTAATAAGAACACCATCTAATCCCCTTTTGCCATAATATTCTTGTTTTGCATATGCTTTTCTGATAGTCTTCAAGCCAGTTTGTATCTTTATCCCACTTCCTGTGCTAGCCAAGCCAAATCATCAGACAGCTGGAGCCATTCACATTGTAATTTTTTTTAGGAGATAAAAAATAGCACTAGTTCAGCGGCAAACTGTTCCACAATTTAAATGCAAAATGCCCTTCTGCTGGGGAGCCCTATGACAACAGGAGGGAGACAGCACAGGATCCAACCCCACAGGTGGGTGCTGAGCAGGGCAAGCCCGAGAGCAGTGGCATTGCTCTGAGCAATGACTGGGCTGTTTTGGGGCTCCTCTGCAAAGAAGCACAAAAAATGAGGAAGTTACTGATCTGCTACTATGAACCAGTGCTAGAACAAAGGCTATGCAAGAGCTTCAGGTCTTGAGAAAGGTTTCCTTAGCTAATTTTGGATTCATGCTGTGGTCAGGATTTGGGCTCTTGTTGCTTATTTTTGAGGCATCTGCAGAGAAAAGCAGCACATGCTCTGCTGTGTTATTCTGAACTTGTTGGCTTTGCTGTCAGACTAATGAGTCTGTCATAGGATACTATGAATTCTAAATGGTAGCAATTATTTGGGTGAAATAGTACTAGAAGGTGTAAGAAAAAATCATATCCTATTTTTAATGTAAAGGGGAAAAAATTTCCCAGTAAGATATAGCAGCATCTGCTGCCTTCAGGTTATCATACAATCACAGGCCTCTGGGTTTTGGGGCAGAGAAATGGGCCTTAACACAATTAAAAGGATGATGCTGTTGGGATCTGAAAAGCTGGCACTTGTGAGACCATTTTCCTGAGTACTCTGAAGGTTACACTTTTTTTTTTGAGCATTTTTTCAAATACGTGCTGGCTCATTGAGCATACAGCACATTCCTGAAATAATATCCATTCTGGTACTAGGTACAGCCAGGATAACAACAGTGATACTTCCAACCATTGTTATGCTTGCCTCATATTTTGGATGTATGGAACAGTGAAAAACTACTGATTTATTGGCAATTACTAGCCTGAGAACTTAGATAAAATATGGTTAAGTGTGTTTTGATTATTAGGATTGCTGTATAGAAGGTGAAAAACCGCAAGTAGATGTGTTTTTTTGTAAGGAGATGATACTGCCATCTCTACTTATACTGACTGATAAAGGAATATGTCTGTTTGCTCATGGTTCCCAAGATCACCTAATGACTTCTGATGAAATGGGTAAAAAAAATTCCTTAGTTGGCAAGGTGGTAATATTAAGGATCTTTTATAGTATTTTGTTACTATTTTTAGAGCACTGTGAAGAATTAACTGAAAAGTAATGTCTCTGGTTGAGAGGTGAAAAACATAGCGTAATGAAGTCTAAAAGAGCGAGTGGTCAAAAGAATGTTTGAAACTTCTGAGATTTCTTTGGTGGAAAAAATCACTCTAAGAATAATATATGATGTTGGTCTTTCATCATGGGTAACCTGGCTTACATAAGTGAGCTTAAGAGTGGTCACACAGAGGAGTACCTGGAAAGTCTCCTTTGGGACAGCTGGAGGAACTCTCCCAGGCACACACTCCCACAAATAGCTGTAGCAGACCAAAGAATAGGGATGGGAGCAAACAAACTTTGCCAGGTAAAGATAATTTGGTATAAATGGCAAGGGAGCAAACACTCTGAACACATAAAAGGGAAATGAGGATGGAAACCACAACAAACATTTTAGAGGCAGTAGCAGCAACAGCAGTTTCCAACAGTCTTTAACAGGACCATAGCAATTGTTCAGACAGCTTCAGTAGAGCAGTTGATTTCCAGAGGGGCTAACCTTTGTCAAAATATCGAAGAAAGCCTTGAGTTAGTTTGAAAGGCAAAAAGAAAGGGAAGGGGCAGCTGAGTCTTCAGCTCAGTAAGTTCTGAGACTCATTTGCAATCAGCTTCTCTGCTAAATAGATATCGGCACAGCTTGTTCTCTCTAATGCTTAGGAACCTCAGGTTTCTGCAGCTCTGCTTGGTGCAAATTTGTATTTTGAAAGTGAATGGCAATCTGTGAATGTGGGCCGTTACAGACAGCGATTAATGCTCACCTGGTCATGATAAACCTTTCTGCTTCTGAACTTTTAGTTTGCATATGAATTTTATTTCTAACCTTCTCTCAGCATTCTAGAGGGATAATAACCGGGAAGGTAGAAACTAAGCTTCTAAAGTAATTACATCAGTCTGGGTACCAAAGCTTCAACAACTGCCCTTAACATTGTAGAACTTCAGATGAAACTTATGCAACTGACATAACATGTTCAGGGAAATTAATTGCACTGACAGAACTAAATATGGCATAACAAAGAAAGATGGCTTACTTAGAGCTGTGTTAGCCTCAACAATTCCAGGCTCCAAAAATGTTTATTTTAGGTTAAAACACAATTAAATGGAAAGAAAATTGAGGTCTTTAAGCAAATATGAAATTTTAACTGCAGTTAATCAGTTCTGACAGCAGATAGTGCCCTCTTTCTTGGCACACAGGAAGAATTTTTATAAAGATATCTACCTGTACCTCCAAATACTGTCAAATGTCATTGACAGCATAATTAGCAAACTGTCATTTTATATGATAAAGCTGTTCTTGCATATCATGCTTAATTTTTTTAGTGATGTCCATTTGGAAACCAGGTTTCAAAACTCTGCCCCTAAATTTTAAACCTTCTTGAGGGCAGCAGTCTTAAGAAATAGTTGCTTGTAAGGAGAGGGCTCCTTTTTTGTTTTGGGGGCTCCTTTTATTTGTCACAATTTCTTCAGTAAGCAGGAAAATCTGTGAACATCAGGTCTTCTGTGGGGCCATGGTGGGGTTTCTGGGGGCTTAGGGAAGCACAGTTGTGCTTGCAGGACAACCGGGGATCCCAAATACCCAGTGGGAGGTGCAATGTATTGTGAATGCAATGTACTTGCCTGTGTCATGTGGTGCCTGCAGGAGGGTCCAGTCCCCTGTCCAACCTCACCTGTGGTGCAGTGTGTGTCTGGTGGGGTCTGACGGGGAGAAAGCAGGTTGCAACATCATGGCCAGATGCTGAAGAGGTTTTTGCCAGCTGCCTGCATGGCAGAGACCCAAGACTGGTGGAAGGGAAGGATGTGGAGACTTTTGGTGTACCAGATGCAGCCAGGGAAGGGATTTTGATTATTGATCTCCCTGCTTTTGGGAGCAGAGGTTTATTGAATACTTATTTCTATACACAGCCCAGTATTACAGTGTGCAATTCCACTGTTCTTAGTGCTTTTTGCCCTGTTTTTTAAAAGCAGCAAGTGGGAAGGGAGCTCTTCTGACAAAAAGGAAAAGTGTTTTAACATTGGAGAATACATTTAATACATTGCCCTTTCATTAAACAGGCAGAGAATTCACTCAGTTTTATTGATGCAAAGGGCCATGCTTTTATTACAAGAATAAGGTATTGTATATATGCATGGGAAGCTGTTCATGTTTGGGAAGTTCTGCTTTTATAAAACTTTAATTGCTTTTTGAATAGAAAGCTTTATATGGGAAATAGAAGGACTTGAAATATACAGGCCTGTGCAAGGCTGCGACATTAATGGTCAGCCAAGGGAAGACAGAATGAATTTGGGAACAAGTATTGAATACTGAGAAAAACATGAAGATACGTACCAATTGTGTTTTGAGCCTGGCTTTCTGCCTGCAATTCTTTCTTACAGAGTCAGTTGTCAAAGGAGAAATATAGTTTGTTAAGGGTTGAAGATTATATTCCATAATATGTTTGAGCTGGGAAATGTCTTCATGGGTAGATTTGCCTGTGAGCGTTATTGATAATGTGCCTGGGAAGTGGTTCTGTCAGAGGCCGCTATGACATATGGGATCATATGTGGTCCATGATCTGTAACTCCTTGTGACATGATCGCCGAAAAAGCAGTTTCTCTGCAATCTCTATATTGCATTTTGTTGCCTGTTGTAGTACCCTCCCAAGCTGGCACAACTCTTGGGATTTTTGTATCTCTGGTTATTAGCTTTGCCTTTTCTTATCAAAGAAAAGAGATTGTTTGAGAGATGTTGAAGATGATGCCTGCAAGGTCTGCTTTGGCCCAGGAAATATCAACATGCATTGGAGTTTCATACAATGCATCTGGAGGAGTCTTGGCTCTTCTTCTGTAGGGTTTAAAATCACCTCTCTTCAGGTTAAAAACAGTATTTAAAACTGCACAGAAAATACATGAATATCCCATCTGGGAAGGGGTACGGAGGAGTCTTGAGGTGGAATAAACCCATTATCACCTTCCCATGTGCCCATTTCAGTCTTCATTTCTTCATTTCATGCCCATTTTCTTCTTCCACAGACTTATAGGAAGAGTGTGAAGTTTTGCATTTGCTGCAGTGTGTCTATTGCTTCCATGGCACGGAATTGTGTCTTACTTCGATGTGCTGACTTACATGGGCATCTTGTTGCTGTAGAGTTGAATTGGTTGAGAGACCTTATACTGTGGGTAAGGAATTTGCCCACTCCCTTAATGATGAGTTTCTATGGTGTCAGCTCTATCAGCAAAACATTTCACTGACCAGACTGTTTATCCTTACATGATGTTTCTATAGAGATGTTGCCTATAGCAACGCCAATGCCAGAAACCTATCAAGGAGTTAACTCTTTGGACCTACCACAAATATTCAAGGATTTCAGCAAAAGATTAGTATATTATCAGGAGGTAAGAAGTGTGTGCAAGGTCTTAAATCCACAGAATTCCATATGTTTTAGTGTTTCCCTTTGATTACGGCCAGGTGGGAATTTTTGGGTTTTGTATGGGACCCTATTACCTGTGTGGAGGCATATCAGCAACTTGACTAATACTTTAACCAGCCAAACCAGTGTGGTGTTACAACAGTAACTCAGTTTCAGCATTATTTACTTGCACTGCACCTATGGCTCCATTACTAAGGTTCACCCTCTTTTGCGTTCCATTTTCCACTCCCGTTTGCCCATTGGGGTTTCTTTTTTTTTTTCCTGTTTTAAACCACTTAAAAATAATTCAATTCCCACTGCTTTTTTTAGAATATCCTGAACTTGAATCAATGAGCTTTTCTCTGGAATGAGAATTCTGCCATCATAATACCAAAATTGAGCAAAAGACATTTATCATTCCCAAACAGAAGCCAAGGAGAATTGCAGATTGCTTTCAAAGATTTGTTTGTTTTAAGCAGAAAGGAAGTTCTAGAGATTCTGTTTATTGTAGGAGAATAATGGCTTATTTTCAAATCTGTACACAGTTGGGTTTTAGTTGTCACACATTCAGGTCCATTTTTGGGAACAGATATTTGTTACTCATTACTTGGACAAATAGACATCTTATTAAGACTTGGGGTGACTGCCTGTCCTCTGGAAAATAATACAAAATGTGAGAAACATCCAAAATAAGAACAGGGGAAACAAGTGCTACTAACACCTGGCAGAAGATATCTGAGGGGCTAAGAGAATGGCTATGAAAAACCACATGCTCTGCATTGCCTGGTTGCATGCGTTTGGAATAAAAACACTGCAGAGCTTCTATATGGATTGATGTTGCCATTTGCTGTAATTTCTAGCACTTATTTCATCAAATTAATAGCTGGAGCTTTTCCTAACGTTTTCTTCCAGGGAAAAAAACAACCAACAACCACCCTTATCTCAGTGTTTGCATGAAGCTGCTTAGGAAAAAGAATGCCTTGTATTCTAAAAGCAGAGAAGGCAACTAGAGGGAGCAGAGGCAACCTGGAGGTAAATAGTATAAACTCAATTTGTCCACAAGTGACAGGAGTTTGGCAGACTGAATCGGCTGCTCTTATTTCAAGTACCTAAGGCCACCCCATGGCTTTATGCAACTGTCAGGTCTGCTCTGCAGCTTAGATATAAGCGAGGGGCAATGCAAGACGAGAGAGAGGTGGACAGGCGTTTTTTTATGTGGGTGGTCTGCACAGAGCACCTGTGTGTGCAGCGGTCATTCATGGAGACAGATTATGAAGAGGAGGTTCAAATAAATAACAAAGTTCAGAGGCTGCAGTTCTGCAACCATGAACAATGAGTTACAGTAACCCAGATGTGATTATATGAAAATACAAATAGTGGATTGTTACTGGAACTTGTATCTTTCTTCTTTTAGACCATCACACACTATGCTGGATTTTGTGAAAAAAGCACTCGGGGGAGATGTGACAGAAGAGAATATGTCTCATGAGCGCTGACCAAGTTGGGGTCAAGAGTAAAACTTACTTATAGAGGGGGGAACAAGAGGATATGGTGGCTGATAAGGCAGCTGGCTGCCATTATAAATGAGACTTTATAAAAAGCTATAAAACCAATTACCCATTCCCCAAACACAGAGCACAAGCCCAGGATAGGCTGTTACTCCAGATTGTGCTCTTGCTACAGCAACATAAAAGTGAGTAACAAACTAGAGACACAGACTACTATTAGCATACAGGGCTGGAAGTCACTATAGACAGTGACTTGTACTGCATTTACAGCTGCATTTGTGGGAAGTTGTGCTTAGCCCTGTGGGGTAGGGCAAGTGTTCTTGAGTCCTAGTGCTGGGGCCAGCACCTCGTGGACTAGCAGCAAAGCATCTGCCTTTCTGTCCCTGGGATAGATATGATGCAAGTCTTTCCTTATGGTAACCCATGCCTGGAGTGAACTGGAGTCTGAGATACCCCAGGCTTTGCTAAAGCTTCTGTCTAATGTGTTGTAACTCTAAGCTATTGAGAATATCTGGAGAATAATGTGTTTCAGCCAAGGGTACCCATCTAGTTTTTAAGTCTTCTGCCTACCTCACTGCTTGCCCTACCCTCCATGCAGGCACACAGTCATGTCTGTCGCTGAGAGCTGCAAAGAGAGAAGGGAGATGGTATGTAGTACATGCAAATGCCCTTTGTGATGCAGTTACACCCTAGGAGTTTTAAATCTACCCTTTCTACTTGGAGTTCTGACTGCCCACAGTTCCACATCTGGTGTGGCTGGGCTTGCAGATCTGAGACTCCAGCACGTACCTAGCTCATATACTTGTGGAGAAGTATCAAAACTGCAAGTATTACTGTCTGACCTGGATCCATTGCAATGTCTTTATGCTCAGCAGGGAACACTTTCATTCATAATGTGTTTATTCTGGGAGCCTATTTCACCTGTCCTGTGGCTCTTTGATACAGCTGGGACATCACAAAACATTTCAGAAGAATAAGGGATTGAGCTCTAGCACCATAGGCTTGCAGCCCCCAGGGCTCTGCAGAACTCTAGGACTATAATTGTGAACAAAATTTGATACTTAGAAATCGAGTTTTATTTGGCAACAGAAATTTACTCCACACAAATGACTAAAAAATAAAGAGGTGTGTGATTTATTAGGTGAAAATTTTATTAGATAAGGTTTGCTACATGCAGAAGAGAGAGGAGAACAATAAAGCATGAAGGAGGCATAAAGCTGAATTCAGTGAATACATAAGCTGTTGATGAGTACTGTATAAACCTGAGCCTGTCTCCCATTAAAGCATGGATATACTGCCTCATTTCCTAACAGACAAAGTAACCTGAAACTTGATGAAATGTCACTCATCCTTGAAAACTGAAAATGTTTTACACATGTTTTAGCTTTAGATGGAGATATCATTGTGTCCATACTTGGACTCTTCCTATATAAATCCAAATGCCAAGTGTTTCAGGATAGGCATAGGGACTTGCATTAAGAGGGGGAAAATCAAAAAGGAGGGCCACACAAGCTGCTGCAGATTGCATAGCATCCAATACGAAGAGGAGGACAAAGTTCTGATTAGGTTAAGGATTACCATATGTTTGGAGGTTATTATTCATTGTACCAAGTCAGTTCAGTGTAAGGCTACAGTGAGTGTCCAGAAAAGCAGGACATCCAGTTGAATTCCTGAATGTTGCAATGTTACCCACTTAAAAATTAAGTTCCATCCCAAACAGTGTGTGGGTGTATTCTCTCATTTATGGATTCTGACACCATGCAGAATGCTAATTCATACAGCATTAGGTTTCAGGTTGCTCAGGAAAACCAGGTATTGCAGAACTCGGTTCCTTTATACTGCAAAGATGGTCTGTTGCAGCCGACATAGAGGACTCGCCATTCAGTTCTGTTGTTTAAACTCCAAGCACAGTGATTAAGGCTGGGATTAGGACTGGGAATAATGTTTATTATACAGAAAATTACATTTGCCTATATCAGCTACAGACAATTTGATATTGTTTGGCATATATCAAAAGTTTGGATGTAGATGGTGAGGTTTGGAAGCCCATTCAGCATCTTGGAGCTGGACTCTCTGGACCCATGGCTTCATACAAAGTTGTCTATACTGTGTCATCAAGACAAGGCACGTGCTAGGTACTTAACCCTAAATTAAACAAACTTTTCAACTTTAGTTGTCATGGTTTCATGTTGTAGGAATGCATTTTATCTCAGTTGTAGAGATAAAAGTCAGATCAAAGTCAGAGGTTTGGTGTTGACCAGGACATGATGTTAGCTTTACATACTGGTAGCTTCAGTATTCAGTGAGAAATTAATAACCTCTCCTCCAGAATATGTACTCATCGAAATGTATGACTGAAAGTAATAGGAGCCACCAAACATTGGAGAGTGAGCTTGACTGTTTCCTCCTATCATCTAGGCACTAGATGGTGACTAATGAAGAGATTTTGTTCCCAGCTCTGTCTCCAAGACAATATGATTTCAGACAGATTGGTTTGCATTATTTTGTTATAAGGTTCCTGTCTGTGTAAGATGGATTAATGGAGCAGGTGGCTAGGAAGTTCAGTAGGAAAAGCAGAAAGATGGTTTTGGAAGCATGAGTCACTGGTGCATATACACCCTTTACTTCTAGAAACGGATTTTTGGCAAGCCTTCTCAAGTGTTCTGAAAGAATAATATCTGATGACTTTTGTTACATACCTGCTTTGTTTTCAACTTTACATTCATACATGCTTTCATTTTTGTGAATATACCAAATGTTTGAGATATAGTTTTATGGAGCATTTGTTTTCTTACTATGTGGGGTTTAGTCTCAATGGTGAAAGGACTCAATGCTTTTCACTAGGAAAAGAAGCATATTTTGTAAGCAGATATTGTCTGTCTCTTTTTTTAAAAAAAAATTTCCAACATGCTGTTTGTCACACAGAAGATAGAGACTTATTTCTCTAGTATTCAGCATTACTTTCAGTCTGTAACTGATTTCAATAGCTACTCTAATTTACATCAGATGAGCATGTGACCTATAATAAATTTCAATTTTAATGCTAATGGTGGACAATGTGAAACCTATAAGGATGACGTCTAAACAGTATTATGCAAAAGAACTATGAATAATAGAAAAGGGCAAATAAAAAGAAAGTTAACGCTTTCCTTTTTACTTACATTTCAGTGTTTCTAAATGTGGACGTCCTTTTAAATCTATTTACAGAATATTGAATGTCAGTTGGAGAAAGGTAATTTGGGTTCTAAATATTGATGTTCAGAATTTCAGACATATGCATATGGTTTATGCTATTAGTGTTTGCTTTGTAACTGTTGCAGAAATTTTTAAACTGGGTAAAGGAGTAGTGGTTTCTAAAAACAGATCTGCTGATGGGAAGGAAGTATTTTGAATTTTTACCCTTTGCACATATATTAGAATATATTTTGTTATCATGCTGTGGATTTGGGTTTTTTTAGCATTAGATTTCCATGTAATCTGTTGGAGATTCACCACATTTTAATGAGTGAGTGAGTAGAGAGGCAGAGGAACAGAGAGGGAGAAGGTTCGCAATGGTTGAGAATTACTTCATTAAAGACTTCCTGCTCTCCAGGTTTGTTACTTGGAATTATCAAAGTAATGTCTTATAATCAGATACCACTTAGAGCATAACTGGGAGTATTTCTTAAACTACATAACACATAACTGTAAGTCTTCCTACCCTTTGTTAACAGGTATCTCTAGAATAATTTATCTGCTTTTCTCCTTTTTAAAGCATTTTCTCAGTGTTTCTTTATTGCGTTTGACCTTTAGTGTTAATTTTTATTCATTCAGAAATTTCCATGATATTTGTCTGAAAATGACAGGTTCAGGAACTTAAAAATTAATAAGTGTTTGCTTTGATTTTCATTTGGCGATCTGACTGGCAAATCTTATTTCACAGAAACAATGCTTATGTAGGAACAATTATACTTGGAGTATACTCATCAGAAAATATATGTATGTTTTAAGTATCAGTAAAGGGAAGATGTGTAGTCATTAGATGTTTGGATCTGAGATTTTTTACTAGCTAAAGGAAAATCATAGCTATATTTCTCTCCTTTCAGCCTAGTTTAAGAATTTGTCCCTCCTCTTTTTATGTTTTTCATGCTTCAAAGAAACCATTAAAAAAACCCCAATAGCATGTAGTTACTTTGATTTTTCATAATGCAGACAAGGAGCCCATGTGTATTTCCTAACTGACCTTATAAATATCTCTGGTATACTCCAGAGTCTACAGTGGTATGGATGATTATAAAATTATGATGATGCTTCATCAGTGTCATTCAGATTATGCACTAGAGACATGATACTGCAAAGCCCACAGCTGAATCATTAGCCCAGTTTCCCTATAGTTCTACTTTATACACTATTAGGGGACCTGGGCTCAGTTCTCTCTTGTGCAATAGATATATTGTGTGACCTTGGATGAGAGGTGGGCCATAGTTTTTTCCAAAGTAATCCCTTATTTTTGCATGTCCATATTATTGCAACAAATTCATTTTGTTCTCTGAAATTAATTTTTTAGAAATGCTGATAACCTGCAGCTCCCAATGATTCAATGGGACTTGTGTGTAATTGGTGCTTCTGTAAGACGAGGTCCCAGCTCCAGCTGGACTCTTGAATACAGGAAACACAGGAGCACTACAAAAATCAATAGCCAGTTTGGGAATGTTGGTCCTCAGTATTTTTTGCTTCCCAAAAACCAAAGTTGGGATAATTATTCCATTGGCAGTGCTTTCAGAGATATGAGAGAAAAATGCTGTCATGAGTATTGTTTATTACTGAAATGTCATGAGTGTTTGTACCCAAAGTGCTATGGTAACTGGTACATTGCCAAGACTCAGCTACCAAATCTCCACACTGTCTTTGGAATCAGAATCTTATTAGACTAAAGTGTTTTGTGATAAACTAGTTTGATAGAAGCAACAAGATTTTCACCTCTATTGTAGAATTTAACAAGTATCAGGGAGAAGAAAACGGGTTCAAACCCACAAATTTTGGTACTGTATCTCCAGTACACAATGCTTTAAAACACGTTGCTGGGGCTCCTGGGTGGAAGTTCTCTTCCAAAAGGGTGTGCAACCCATTGAAAGTGCAGGCCCTGACAGCCAGCTTAAGGTCCAACAGTGCTGCATTATTTGTGTCCTTAATTGTGTTCATAAAATGCTTAACTGTTTTCCTTCTGGTATCAGGAAACTGCTATGTGGGCACTATTTCTAGAGATTTCATTTTAGAAATGGAGGAGTAGATTTTTCAAAAACACTGTGAAGTTGTGCATCCTCCTCCCACTGTGCTGTGGGGAGAATTCACTTTGTAATTCCCACCTGTCTCTCATCAAACCCAGGCGCTTATTGGGGTAATGCAGTTGTTCAGAAATTATGCTTAAAGTGTGAAGAAGGGATGAGTTTTAATTGAATTTTCACTATAATCTATAACTTGGGAATAGTGGCATAATTAGCCTAGTTTGACACAAAGATATTTCTGTATATGTATCTGAACAAGTCACAGGCATGGGGAATATCATCTGCTAGCATTTCTATCAGAAAATGATACCATTGGAAAAAAAAAAGATAAAAGCCAATAGTTAGACTTCTTCCTTTGCAGTCCCTGAGACAATGGTGTTTTTCGCTGCATTTTGACAGAAAAACAAAGAATGCATTGATGTGGATATTGAAATGGAAAGTTCAAACTCTCCTTGCATCCATCCAGTACACCTCCGATGCGTCTCACTGAAAGCCCACAAACATCCTGATTCCCATTACTTTGACACAGGAGATTACTGAAAACTGTAGCTTCACCTATACAAGTTTTCCAAATTAACAAACATGGAGTCTGGAAGAACTATCAGAACTGACACTTTGGCTGACAGCAATTCTTCTGTCAACAAAAGAATTGTTGGTGCAAGTGAAAATGGCAGGGAGGTTTACAGGAAGCTTCTGTTAGCTTAGGCAGAAGGTCAATGGCTGAAGTCTGTGTCTACCTCTATGGACTTTGCTGCAATGGTTTTGGCTTGTTCTTTCCATCAAACTTCAGTGTGTATGAGTAAGGTAGCCCCTGGGTTGGTCAAGGTCCTCAGAGAGTAAGACATATCAAGAAAGGCCCAGCTTTGCATCGCAGGGAATGAAGTGCTTTATACCACAGTACCACTTTTTATGAACTCTGAAACGCGATCCACAGATAGTGTCAGATCAGCAAACCTGTGCAGACTCCTGGGGAGCTGTTTCAAGTGATGTGGAAAGGGAGGAGAACTTGTAGGGAGTAGCTTTGCAGAATTATTTAGAATTGAATATTTGGTAGGTCTGTAGCAAATAAACTTAATTTTCCCTAATGAAATAAATGAGACACTTTGAAATTTGCCCTTTTGAGATGAAATAGGAACCTTTTTTCTGTATAGTTCTGTCTTTACTGTTTGAAATGTAGAAAGTCCTGCAAAATTTAGGAAAGTAAAATATCTGCTAAAAATGCCAATAACGCACCCCAGTGGAAAGCAAGAGCACAACTAGGGAATGCTGAAGTGAATCAAAATACTAATTGTATTTTGAGTTTGGTATTGAACATATTATTTGAGTACTATGGAGGTGATCAATGGAGAAGTACCTTAGACTGACAGGCTGATTTTTATATTGTTGATTGCTGTTCTCTCCCCTCAGCTTTTAGTGTATTCCTTGAGTGTTTCTAGAACAATGAAGGAAAATAAAAAAATACATTAAGTCCTCCATTATTTCCAGTTGATTTATCTGATTTTTGAACTGGACCTCCACTGGAAAGTAAGCCTTACTATTTGAGATGTGAAGTATTTCCATGAAGGTAAATATATGGAGAAATGGGGGTTTTGCACTCTGGTCATGGAGGTGAGATAGACTACAAAACAATCTCTATTAAATAAATTATGATATTTTGAAAATTAATTATTCTGAGGGACCTCTGAATAAGGCTGCTTCTCTCAGCATCACTTATAAATTCATAAGAGACAATGGGTAGATCCCTGAAATCAGTATTTCCTGTTGAGAAGTCTTTTGTTCCTGATGACACTGAGATAGCGTATCATGCTGATTTACGGTAACAATTAAGAGGTTGGATTACAGAAGCCTGTTTTCATCATTGAGTCCCCTTGAATCACAGCACTTTTAAGTCTTTCAGCTTCTGTATCCCAAAAGACTTTGATCTTAGAGAAGGGATTTAGTGTGATAAATTTAGCAAAGAATGAAAAATGCCGGAAGACTTCTGAATAGCCAGTAGTAAGTTTAACCAGGATCTTGTGTAATTTGAAGGATTTATCCTGCCTACAGGAGCTCAGGCCACGAAATCTTTTATTTTCCAGTTTATCACCCCTGTCACTTACTGTCTCAAGCCCAGATGTGATGATTTGCCCCTTAAAATTGGATTCTTTATGAAAGTGAAGCTTTTTCTTCCCTTCACCAGGAGTCACTTCTTCCAACTGTGTAACCAAAGGGCCAGCTAGTCTGCTGAAGTGACTCTAGCATGGACACAAAGGGCTGTGATAATGTGAAGGTTGTTAAGGAGTGTTTTCTTTTTTTTGTTGTTGCTTTTTTTTTTTTTTTTTTTTTTTTTGCCTGGCAAGGGCAAGGGAAGAGAGGAAATAAAGCCAATGGGGAATTCAGTGTGGGTTAGCCTGTTAGCCTGGAGATTTGAAAAAGATAAAATTAAAACATCTCTGCTATTTGGTATCTTCTAACAGCACAAATATTGGTCTTCAGAAGTAACTTTGAGATAGGGATAAAAGTCATGCCTGGAAGCCTTAGCACTGTCCAGAGGAGGCAGCGAACTTTCCCAGGGGTGAGGACAGCCCCTCTCAGCTCAGGGGCAGGGGAAAGCTGCGTTCTTTCAACTGCTGCCTGTGAAATGCTTTTAGAAGCATCTGGGCTCACTCATTTGGGATTGACTCAAGCCCATTTGCTTGTATCAGCAAAGAATCCATGAATCTAAACGTTCCTCAGTCTCTGCACGTGCTGCGATGTGAGCCAGCATAAGTGCCTGCCTGGAGATGCTTTTTGAAAGAACTGGTCTTTGGGAGATGAAGGTGCTGAGACCATGGGCGTGCTGGGCAACATACACATTGGCAAAACCATCAAGGATGAGACAGGAATGCTGATGTAGGTGGCAGCCCCCAGTATGCTCTAAGGTTTCAAAGAAAGTGAGAAGAGCTGCCAGGATTTCCAAGTGAAAAATGTTAGATGTATTCATGTAACCCACTTGGCACACAACAGTTCAGAGGGCTGGACTGGGTGAGCTGGGGGAGCCCTGGTCTCAGCAGGCTCTTTTCCCACATGAGCTATTATTCCAAGAGGCAGAACTGAGTCTGCAGAATTTCTTTCTAACTTCAACTATATCCTAAACTTTCCCTTTTCCCTCCACAACATCCAAGAGAATTTGTCTCAGTTTACCTAAAGTTTGTTGTACTGAACAGAAAAAAGTTTCAGTTCTCTGGAGTCTTTTCCTGTGTTATGTAGGCTTCTGTCACTTGAGCTCGTTATTCTTGAGGAGAAAATATCATTGTGCCAGTAGTTGGCTCCTATTGTTTCAGATTAATATATACTGAAAAGTCTATTTAATGGCTTGATTTATTCCCCCCCACAAAGAACTAGCTCTTTCCTTTATGGGAAAGTCTGTGTAATTAGCAGGGTTCCATAGAAATTGATCGAATGATCTCCAAAATTATAAGCTTACTATGGTTTTTTTAAATATATGACAGCACAGATATAGTGACAGCTGCAATGGGGGATGATGCTCCTATAACCTTCCTATAACCCAGACTCTGATCTGTCTGCGCCTGTTCATTTTGAAGGAGGAAAGAAGAGGACAGATTCCTCTAGACACTCAGATGACACTTTCTTTGCTGTTTCCTTCAACACTTTCTTCTAGTGCTCTTGTGAGAGGGGGGCCATTGTTTGAAGTAGATAGCAACACTGACCCATTTTATAACATCAGATTTCACCTGGAGATTTGAAGGACACTTTTTCAAATCACACTTTCTCTTCTGAAGCTGACTAAAGGGAGCACTGGGTGTGCTCAGCTCCAACAAAGATTGTCCTTAAATGGCAGCTATAAACAATATTTTCCCTCTGATGAGTTTGTATATGCTGAGTCTGAGCAGATTTGTAGCTAGAACAGGTCTACAGCCAAGGTTGTGGAGAGGAGGCCATTTTTATCTCCTTTGGGGACAGCTTTGTGCTTGTTTCGACCTCCATATTTTTTTGACAAATACATTTAATGAGATTTAGAATCTCTTCATTTCGCAGAATTCCTGTAGCAACTTGAGTCACACTGATTTTGTCAACAGTGAGGTTTCTCCATTAAACTGTTTTTTATGTGTCCCTCTGAATTCTTTGGCCTATTTGTAGACAGTTAATGCTATCTAATAGGATGCAGTTTTGGCAGAGATGTTTAGCTGTTCTGTAAATCAACACCTTTCATGCCTCCTTGTAGCCCTGATTTGTATCCAGAACATCCGCAAACAATCTTTTGTTGTAGATTTGTTGTAGATTTTTACCTCTTAGAGATGCTTTCAGTGCAAATTATTTAAAAGTTGTCCACAGTCTTTCATCTGTGTTCTCTGTTCTTCATGCAAATTGCAGCCATCTCACATACTTAAAATTGTTTCTGTTGCCAAGGCAGGGTGGAAAGGATCGAGAGTTCTTGATTTAATAACTCCCTTCACTGGGGGATAAATATATTTGCCACTTACTACACTATCACTAAAAGAGCAATTTTACTCTTGAACACTTTTACAAACAAAAATATCTTTATTTTAAAATGTGAGTGCACCACAACCATAGTGTTTTGCAGCCATTGCAAATGGAGATGTGATTGTGGTGTGGAGATAGCCACTCAACTGACCAGTGTTTTGGTTGATAGCCATCATGAAATACTTTTGGGGGACTATATGCTGTCCCATTTTGGATCTCTGGAGGAGGACACTTCAGTAAATTCATGAACTCTTCAACAAATAGCATATTTTGCTGTATGTAACTGATGGATTGTAGGTATATAGCAAGTATTACCATACGTTCAGTTCATAAGGGAACAGCTAATTGTGCATTTCCCTGGCAAAGCTCTAATCTGGCCAAATGTTGACTATAAAGCATGACTTTTTGGACTGCTGTGGATGAATAGTCCCGGTTCATTTAGTTAAATAATCAAGTAGGAGAAAAAAAACACACAATAAAACCAAAAATCACAGAACGAAGAACATCCTTTACTGGCTACAAGGCCAGGGCATAGGTGTTTTATTTTGTATCTAGAAACAATACTTAGCTGCTGTGTTTCTCTAATAAGGCAGTGGTTTAATAAACACAAATCATACTGAGAACTTGGAATGAAGAAATATATCATTATGTTTAAAGAAAATTAAACAAAGAAGATATTAACATGTCCACTTCAAGAAAAATGTTTCAGTATCTTAAGTCCAAGTGTGAAAGACTTTCATTTGTCTTTATTAAAATGAGCTATTATTTCAAAGCAGCAACAGTAGAAACTTGTTTTTACCTTTGCCAACATTTCTCTTGCTGAGGACATTAACCTTTGGCATGCAACAGTACAATAGCCCTATATAAACCCAGAGATGGGGTAAGCATTGAAAGCTGGATTGTTTCTTTATAGAAGACTAGTATATTGCATTCCTGCATTGTACTTATAAGGGGCTTATCCCTTAGAAAATATCTTAAGAAAGAAAAAGCTTTGTGGTCTGCAACAGGAAGGAATAATAGTGCAGTTTATAGGTAATCATGCTTTCTTCTGGGTTTTACAGAGCACTGATTTCTCTCTTCTCATTTGCTTTGCTTGAGTAAGCAATTTTTCATGTTCTTGATACTTCCTTTTGCTAATGATTTTCCCAATTTTCAAATCTTCCCTTCTAAACCACTTTCTCCAGCTTGAAGGCTTATACTATGCACAGCCAAAGAGGTAAAGTCTCAGGTCTATTATGCTGGTGAGGGGAAAAACCACAGGGCACAAGTTTTGTAAATGTAATGCCTATTGCCTTTTATAAGAGGGGCCCTTATTTGAAAGTCTCTTTCGTGACTTCAATTCCAAGCCATTTGAAATCAATTCATAAGCAGTAGAAACTGCATATGTGTCCTTTACATCTCTGATGAATTGGACATGTGATTAGCATGGGTTTATTTTCCCTTTCATCTTACATAAAATGGTTATTTACATTAAAGTCTCTGTACACTCCCACCGATCACTGTGCTTTTCAAAAATGTGTCTGATAACAGGACATGTGGGACCATGAGGAATGCAACTGTGAGTCCCTATGATGTTGAGCAAGACATTGTGTCAGGCAAGATGCTGAAATTGATTGTAAAGAGCCACAGAAGAAATACAAGAAAGCAGCCCAAACCTGAGCTGCAAATGTTGAAGGTTTAGCTATTGCATTTCAAAGTAGCAGCATGTCTGACTTGAACCCTTTTGTTAATCCCTTATGGTAATTTAGAACTGAGCTCAAAATCAGACACGATTTTGAACTGCCATTTTGTGTTCAAAGGTAGGGTTTTTCCAATTCAAAAAGCAGACAAAAATATAAAATAAGCATTTGTTATTTAAATTGTTTTCTCTTTTTCAGCTTTAATAGTTAAAACAGACTTTGGAATTTGAAGGTATTATTTAACATTTATGAAATAATAAAACTTTATGCCTATAATAATGTTTTGTAATACCATATGAAATATGCTACCACGGATTAATGAATCTGCTCTTCTGAAAAGTATATTTTATTATTTTACAAATGTTTCCCTTTTGTAAACAAAACTAATCAAAAGATACAAGACCTTTAAAAGGATTACTACAGGTGCTTTTTATGAATGCTATGTCTTGAATCGTTTTTTTTTAATGTTAAATCAAAACAGTCAAATACTATTGATTTCCGTCTTTTTTAGCCTCCTGAAGGATTAGCTTAAACGTTGCTTTAAAGAGCAAAGACTCCATGGTAGTTTATTGAAAAGATGTTTTTAGCAGACATTGCATATCCATTTCATGTTCTGCCTTTTCTCATGCCATTTTACAATCAGTATGGATTGTAAATATAGAAAATCTTCACTTCCGTGATCCAGCCTGACAAAGCTAAATGAGGGCCTCTTCCATGACAGCCTGACAAAGATAAATGAGGTCCCCTTATTTGTTATGGTTTGGGTCGGATCAGTTGTCCTTAAAATATGAAATGACAACTGGCTTTTTCTAATGTCTGGTGAAGCTGTAGAAAGAGCCATAGGTGATCCTGACAAGTCTTGTTAAATGGGAAAGTAATTTTCTCCTATGACTTGTTTAAATCTCTTCTATAAATAATTTTTTCCCTTCTCCCCTCCATAAATTCACTGTGTTCTGCCTTAGCTTGGTTTTTCTTTAAGGAAGTCGAAGGCTGATGTTCTCCTAGATGTTCCTTTCTGATGTATGAGTCTCACTTCCCAGTCTCTTACCCAAGCCATTTCACAGTTCTGCCATGTACAATGAAGAAAGAAACAAAAGATGAAGCATTTGCCTTTCTCACTTACCATCCAGGGGACGATGTGTCTGTTAAGTGTTAAATGGAAGAGATTCAATGATATCTGTCTCTTAATTACAGTGGACAGTTAGAGTTGGATATACACACAAGACTTTATTATAATAGAGGGAGCCTGAAGAAGTAGTATCAACAGACTCATTAGTAACCACAGAAAAAAGGTGTTAATTAGGGAATGTGTGATCCTACCTTCAGACCAATTTGGGAAAAAACCCATGAATGATATGGAGCTGAGCTGCCAGTGATATAATATATCATAATTATTGTGCACATTGCACTGGCATTAATGTTAGTGGCATAGCAGGGTGGGATGCTGGTTAATAAGCATTAGTGTCAAGTCAGGCAGTTCAAGCCCTAAAAACTAAATGAGGAAGCCTAATTGCCTGTTCAGATTCAAATAACATGCACTTCATTACCAAATTCTATCATTAACAGCCTGAAAAACCACTTGTGGCTGACAAGAGAAGGGACAGATGAATTGTCAAATGTAAGGAGGGAACCAGCTGGCTGGGGATCAGGTACAGGTAGTGGTACTGGTATAACAGCTTTTACGTGGTTCAGAAAAATACTAGATTTCCTATAAAGAAAACATTGGCTGTCCTCAGAAACGTATTTCAGCAGCATGTCTTCTTGTTTTTCAGCATCCCTCATGGTACCTCAGCCTCAGCTTTAGGTGGTGTTAGTTTCTCAGTGGAGCTACCAGTCATTGAAATGATTTCTGGCAAGCTGACAGTGTTATGCACTAATATATAGAAAATCCTGACCTGCTGTTATGGCCATCTTTGGTGGTAGTGCCGCAGTTCAAGTGATAGTTATCTGTTGCTGGCATTTGATTGCCCGGTTTGAGTGTCACTGTATACAGTCATGTATGTATACATATATGCCACTGTATACAGAATGGATGCATGAAATAGTGATCAACCAGCATGGATATGTAGATTAAAGATTTTAAAACCATAGCCTAGTGGACCCAAACCCTTCTATGATTTACACTGGGTTCAACATAAATTATTTCTTTCGTATCTTTCCATTTGATGGTGTGGCATTTGCATTTTATTGCTGGTGATAGAAAAACTTTCTTATGAGCTGTTACATGCCAGAGGATCTTAAAGGAGAGCTGGTATTTGGCTAGAGGCAAAATATGCCCCCTCCTTCCCCTTTAATTTTAGAACATAAGTGAATAGGCAGAAGAAGCCAGACTTTTTCTTGGCTAAGTGAACTCACTGAACCAACCAGCTGAGTTGCTTGTAATTTAAAGCATGAGAGGGGAGAGAAAAGATTGACCTGGAGAATTTAGGCCAACAGAGTAAGACCTGAGCTTTAGTTTGTCTTTCATGACCTCATTGTGGAGCAGCAGTTGGTCCATTCAACTTGGGGAAATTGTGGCAGGGCTTACAGATTATGGTATCTGGAAAAATTTATCTTTCTTATTGAAAGGTTGGTGCTCTTTAGCCAAGAAATGTGATCTAAACCTGCCTTCTGAGCTGTGTTCTTCTGTGTGTGTAGACAGGACATTGCACAGTGTGAGTGTGGCTGCTGGAAAATAAACCCTAGTCTTTTTCCTGTGTAGGTCCACATTATTGTGTCTGACATTCTTCATGCTGGGGTAGTATTCTGCTGTACTGTTTATTCGTTCCATTTCAGGGCCACTAACTTAATACAAAAAAAGTCTTCTCTTAAAAAAAACCACAAAACCAAACATGGCTATTGCTGTTCCTCAATCTTTCCTTTTTTGCTGTCTTTTAGCAAAAACCTAAGCAGCTTTTTTGTAATTACACAGTTTTTCCCCCTCACTTTCACAATATGCTCTTTACAATCAAGATTCAGTGTTACTTAGCCTGCTTCTGAAAAGGAAAGCCAAAGTTGGATTAATGCAAAGAAAGAGCAGAGTTCTATTCTTCCAAAGATGATTACTTCGAAAACAATTACAGTTGAAAAAAAGGGCTGTCAAAACACTTTCACTTATTTTTCATGGGTTTTAAAAAAATTGTCTCTTCTCACAGATAAAAGTTCTGGCTTTACTTGCACCAGATTACAAACTCAGAATGTAAGTTGGACTACACTTACCTTATTCTTTCCCTAGGGGGGCTCAGCACCAGGGTCCTCGGAAGACAATACAAGAAATTCTACAATAGGTAGGGGTGGAATAATCTTGCCCAAGGAGGGATTTTTCTGCTAACCTTTAAATATTTAGAGTTTGGCTCAGAAAGTAGCTTCACAGCATATGTCAAACTATGTTGATGGAACAAGCTGCAAATTTCTATCCCTGAGAACCAGGTCCTTGATCTCAGCTATGCTGATGTACCTCCAGGTAACTGAACTGCACTCAGCTCAGCTAAAAACACCAATCAGCTTGAAATCAGACTCTCTCTGTCAGTCTTCCAGAAAGGACGTGGGTGTATATAGTTTGTGATCCTTTTAACCTTCACTAATATTCTTTGCAAGAGCATATTCTGGGGGGGTTTCCCTTTAATGCTGTTCAGTTCCGGTGCTTATATACTGTTAGTCTCATGCCAAATGAAGTACCTCAATCAAGCAAGTGCTATTCCTAATCAGAGCAGGCATCCCAGGTTAATTCAGTGATTTCCTTCTGGGCAATGAGAAGCCATTAGCAGGTTCATGCCATTTTGCCCTTATTTAATTACACCCCAAGGAGAGAACTGAGCTGGCAGGATAGCTAAAGGCTGAGGTGACCCAGTAAGGACTCCAGGCATGAAGGCATTTTAATATTTCATGCAAAATCCTTGCAGCAGCCTGTGGCAGAAGGGGCTTTGGTTTCACTCAGTGCTCACAATGGCTTCTCTTCATTGCCACGGAAATGTCTGAGGCTATCGTACAGAATCATCAAATATGTATTAGCTTTTTGAGGTCCAGCAGCTCTTCCCAGACGAGGTGATTGAGCCAGATAGAGATATGATGCTGTGACCTCCCTTTATTTCCTCAGAGAGGTTCAGTGGCTCTATTGCCACAAACGAAACAGAGCATTTGTGTCTGGAGTGATTAATGAAACCCACAATAATAACAAAGTCCGCTATACTGTGAAGGCATATATTTTGTCTCAGACCTCCATGCATGCGGGTGGTGGGAGTGCTCTCCTTGTGCCATTAGCAGGATGCTTTTATGGTGCTGCCAAGCCTGTGCCTGGTGTGACATCTGCTGCTGCAGGGCTGTGGTGGCAGGAGCTGTCCTCTCCATGGAGGGAGCTCTCTGTTGTAATCACTTGAAACATCAGGGAGAGGACTGGGAGATTTCTTCTTCCTTTTGCAGTCCTGCTTAGGACCTATGACTGGTTTCCTCCTTCTTTTTAGAGGAAAGTGCTCTCTGAGAACTATTCAAAACAGCCGCATTCTCCCACCACCACGTGCACACACACCCTATTCTGCAGCTCCTCTCGGCTTATGCAGGGGTGAAGATTTTGCGCAAGCTCTGGATTTAGGTGGACTCACCTGGCTGATCTGGTGAACATAGGGACTGAGCAGCTTCCAGTAGAAATGCAGCTTTGCTGATTGTGTCTATTTAGGTCCTGTGATGATCTACTCTTATGCAGATATACTTCAGCATTTATTAATTTTATATCTATGAATTACTTTTTGCACTTAAAAAGGACTGTTGCAATAATGGGATTTTAGTAGGAGAAGCATGGCTGAGAGAGGGAGAAAGGAATGTGAGCAGAATGGGTGGGAAGTAAGTTGAATATTTAAAATCAGGGTTCACACCAAGATTTGTGCCATTCATTTCAACTAGAAGTTCTGCTTACAAATCAATGTTCTCAAGAAATTTGATAGTGTGCAAAGACAGAAGTCATTTCCTCCAGCAAGGAGTTTTAGTAAAGCAATTAGAATGCATTCATAGTTAGAGTGAAATTTCATCTTGCCTTGCCTATGACTATTGCAAGAAAAATTCAACAATGAGTTTGCATCTAGTGTTGCAAAATTGAGATCAAGACATTAAATACGTCAGACCTGTGGTATCTCAAGATTTTAGGGCTCTGCACAAGTCTATCTGCAGTCCAGTGTGAGTCCACTAATGAAATCTGATCATCTGCAAGTGAACTCTCCACATGGCTGACCATTTGATTTATACAGATAGTCATCTCAAACTGAAGCTCCTTGTCATGTCATTTATTTAATCATTTAAACCTTGCTGTTCTTAAATATTGACATACTGAAAGCATACCCAAATTCTCCTGCCATGGGTAGAGATGACAGAATCATAGTCTTTGCTGTAGTATTTCATGTATTTTTAGTTTCAACATTTTTGTTAGAAATGCCTGCAAACCCACATAAATTTGAGCAGTAAATCTATAATAAAATATCTTTGACTTTCCTCAACTATTTTAAAAATAAGTAAATACATACTTAATATCTGAAACTTTCTTTTGAATAGAAGTCTGCTAGGATTTGGGTTTTTTATGGCTCGTAAAATCTTTTTGGTTATCTTTGCCTATTATTTAACAATGTCATTATTTCAACGTGAAGAATCAAAGTATTTCAATGACACACAATTATGAAATCCAGAACTTTGCGATCTGTGGTGTCTTACACATGGCATTCAGACTAGAAACTCAAAAAAAATGGCCACTTTTAAAGACAAAGACCTTTCTGTGCGTAGGAATTTAAATTTGGTGCGTCTTAGAAAAGGTCAGTCGTTTCTTTAGACTAAGTATTCCTTGTTAATGAACACAGCATTTTTAAAAGAAAGACTACCTCTTGTTATTTCTAGCATATAAAATACAGCCCTAGAGAACAGATTACACTTGTTTACAACTGTTGCCAACTTAGTAGGCTATGGGCATAGTCTTGCTCTCACTGAATTCAATAGCAAAATCCTGATGTATTTCATTGCTTGAAGAGATATTAACTGTATGCAACTTTTTATTTTAGTGGTGCAAGATAAAAAGGTACTTTTTTTTTCTGCTGTTGCACCTCAACAATCACTACTATGAAGAACTCAGCAATGATGGCTCAGTAAAGGTGTGATCGTAGAATTCATTTCCATATCCTGTAGCCTGAGACTTTGGCGGGAGCATGTTTGATTAGCACTAACCAGCCAGCAGTGCCTGTTGCAGTCAACTGGCTCCACATTTCATGTGGCTTCAGACACCTCTGGATGTGTGTTCACTAGAACGCATATAAGAAAGTCAATAAAAAGTAACAAAGCAATATCCAGAAATCACAAGTGCTTGATACTTCTCCAGTTGAGTAAAGATAATGAGAGAAAAGTAGAAAAAAGAAGTGTAATCACAGTTTTTTAAAAATTGCAGAGATAATTTGGACTGTTTCTATTTCTATTGTAAATATAAGCTTAGGTGACTAAGGGTTTTAAAGTGTAATTAACATTTTCTCCTGATAAGCTTCATACTGTTTTTCCTCTCTTATTTTTTTCTGCCTTTTATTTTCTGAGCTTGTTTTCCATCTACCGTCCCAGCAGAGAAAAATAACTAGTAGCTGCTAAATTAACACTCACAGATGGGCAATTTTTAATAGATCTTCATCCTCTCCTGGTCTAATTAATGTTCCTAAACTTCCACTGTTGATACAGTGATCCTTTGCAAAGAGTGCCAGATAGGCAGGGAAAGTTCCTCACCTATAAGGATGCCATTTCAGAGTACCCAAGCAGGACAAGCAGAGCAGGTCTGGTGATGGCAACCAGGGTCTGTCACAGTCCAGAGGTGATGAGGCAGGGACAAGGTCAAGCCGGGATGTTCAGTCAGCAAGCCAGGGCTGAGACTGGCAAGGTATGCAGCTTAAATGCAGCTCCCAAGCAAAGCCAGAGAGGCCTCTGACCTGAAAGCTTCCTATAGCTTTCCTGCACAGCTCTTCACTAAGCAGTCAGAACCAAGGTTATGCAGCTGCACCACATCTAAGCTGTCTTGGAGCACAGGCAGTCAAACCCCAAGGAAGGGGGAGAAGTTGGAGGATTCCTCTGTCTCATTCAGGTCCCTGGTAGTTGGCTCCAGCCCTTCACATCTCTTACAGGTCAACACAGGAAAGATGCACCATCCCTGCAAATTACTGCCCAGGACTAGGGGACCCCAGGTCTCTTCCCTGTAATAGCTTTTTTGAGGTGCTTTAGTCTGACGTATCAATGGACAATGCATTGAGTAAGAGCATGTCTCTCCTTTGCTATTGGTGATTCATTTTCTGATGCTGACTCAAAATCAGATTAGACAATGCCACATCAGAAGACTGAACAGACTGGGACAAAGAGTCTAGGAACTGGGGATGAATTTAAGAGATAAATGCTGTCTTGCTTAGCAGGGCAATAATTCTTGGCTCTACTGATGGAAACAGTAGCAAGTAGCTTGACAGGGAGATTGAGATGGGATGGGGGACTGGAGAAAATGGCTGATTGAGAAAGGAGACTAGAAAATTAAAGTGAATGGAACAAGAGAGAGCAAACTAATCTAAAGTGCAGAGGTGAAGCATCTTGAATTCTCTCCTGACTTTCTATCCTGACAAATGTGTTGTGTCATTATTAAGAAAAGAAGTGTTCAAAAGTACAAATAGTACTCAGATGCACAACTCCTACTCATTTTCATTTTCTGAAACTTTTGAAGCTACTGTGGTGTTAAGAGGGTCTCCCACCATCTTATCAGAAACCAAACCTATTAGTTTATCCAAAGCCAGCTGACAGCAAAAGAGTCTCCCCCATTAATTTCAATATGTCTTCTACTGAGACTGACTATAATGTCAGTCTGCTGTGGCAAATTACTGAAATGAAGCTGTCAGTCAGTATTCATAGCATCAGACTGTATTTCATGAGCTGGGAGATACATCACCCAGGAAGTCTGAAAGCTCAGTCAGCCAAATCAGCTTCTACATAATTATAGTAAACCTGTCGATCAATATTGTGTGCATTTTTAATACCTTCATATTGAGGCTTCTGATCTCTCTGTATTAATGCTGATAATAGCTTTGCTTCTCTCTGCAATCAAATAGCTTATGCCTGGGGTCTCTTCCTTCTTGCCTTGTGCTCCCAGTGTTAATTATTCTTTCAGCTCTGGAAAGCAAATAGGGGGTTCTAGTACTTTATTTTTACTTACTTTGAAAGTAAAGAAGGAAAAAGTCAACACCAGGAGGTAGGCTGATAGAGTGCAGACCCACATAGACTTTATTAATGCAGTCCCTAGTAATAAGCCTTCATAAATCCTTTTAAATATTGAGGTCTAAAAGCAGCATCTCGCCAATAACAGCTCATTATTCACCTGTCATGAAAATGCATTTACCAGTTTAATCCTTTGTGTACAGCCTTCACCAGAACTTGGCTTCAGCTCCCTGCTTTCCCCTTTCTTGCTCTCCCCACTACGTTGCCTATTACATGTTGGTTGTTTCCACTGTCACAGCTGGTCCAGCTCCAGCGTTGTGGCAGGATGCACAGTAAAGCTATTCCTGAGGAAGTGGTTCGTGCAATTCACAGTGGATGAGAGGATTGTCCAGGCTATAAATCATCATCATCATAGCTTAATTTGAAGACTCACATATTCGAGTTCCTAAGACTCGAATTTTTAAATCTGTTAAATTTTGTGCAAGTCAAGCTTAAAGACGCCTGTAGCCAAGGACTTTAGGGGCCATTTTAGTAGTTTCCATGGTCTATCCAAATACTTAGAAAATGAATTAATAGGGCTTCTTTTACAGAGTCTGATTTACTGAGTCCCTGACAACTGACTGCAGAGCGCATCTCCATCTTACAGCCTTGCCTGTCATCACTGCCACCCATTGATGCCGTGAAAGATGAAATCAGGACTCAATAGTCGTATGACTATGAAGCAGGTATCCTTTATTACAGCACTGGACGCACAGGGGATCACTCCTCCAAATGTGCTTGCCGCCTGCGGCATTTCCTTTGAACTTATACAATGAAGTATTACATATTCACAAAGCACCTATACATATTCAGAATCTTTCCCCGAGAAGGGCAGTCTTTATTCCAATGAGTCTCCGCCTTTAACTCCTCCCAGCTGCGCAGGCGCAATGCTTCCTGATGGTCGTGGGCCGGGGTCTCGGGGATGAAGGCCGTATGTCTTCCTCGCTGTGCACTTTTCACCTTTCTGGATGATCATTTTCTCAAGACAGCTGGGTTCCTTCCTTGAATCCCTTATCTCCCAGCAAGGCCAACATGACTGTTTTACAGCTTCAACACATTCTTTCTTGTTTAAACATCCTAAACAATGGCTAAGGTTATAGATACACAGTTTAAGCTAAATGATGGCCCCACTATTAACCCTTGTGTGTTAGTTCCCTCTATCAGACATAGGTATTCATGCAAGGAGTCTTAACATATTCCTTACTTTCCAATAATTCATGACCATATGCTACCTTCCTCTTGGAGCCCCCTACTGTTTGTCAGAGGTAAGACAACATTGTGCTGGCCTCACGATTACTACCTACATGCCTGCCTTCCTGTCTTCTTTCTTATGTAGCTCTGCAGGGGTTAGGCCTCTGTGGTCAGCCAAGTTATATTTGATAACTCATACTTAAGTAAGCAAACCTTCAAGCCATACTTAGCTTTATACTTTAATTCACCATACACATTAATATGAATTGTACTTTGCACAGTATTTTAGCTGAAAATCAGATTTAACCGTGACTATATTTTATGAAAGCCTTTGGTTACCACAAGGCTTGTATTTTCTACAAACTACAGTGTAGGCAGCCTTCTAAATCTGTTAAAACCCACCAGTTTTATCTGGGCACAGAGGTCTGTGAAGGATCAGAGAGAGTTGCTTGGCATAACAAACTACAAGCAAAAGTGGGCAAAATCTACAGCTGTTCATCAGAAAAAGTCAGTTTATAATTACCCCTCTCCTATTAACTATAAAACATTAATGAACTGCACAATGTATCACACTCGTGCAAATGCCAGTCTAACTTTCCTAATGAATGCAAATCCTAATAATCCAATATATGTCAGAATATAGTTATAGACTCCTGATCCTCTCTATCTGACATTTGATTCTTTCTATTCAGATCCTAATTTATAGTAAATCTCTTTGGAGGCTGCTGTGGCTCATACCATTTGTATCAAGGCTAAACTAGCAACAGGGCTAATATCTTCTAAGGAATCGGTGTAATCAAAACAAAATATTATGCTGATTTTGAAATGAAAAATTAATACATATTCACTTTCTCTGTTGTCAAACTATATGTAATGGGTTCTTGTCCCGGTTTGAGGTAAAACCAACCATTTTTGTGT
>BJBW01001764.1:178174-310995 GCA_004320125.1 Scolopax mira | reverse complement strand
TTAAATAAACTGACTGTATATTTCTCTATATTGTGTTTTTTTTTCCATTACACCGGATCCATAACAAGTTCCCTTGAGTTCAGCAGCAGTTGGACTGGATGAAAAGTAGAGGCAAACAGCTATTGCTATTTTCAAGGAAACACTGGGAACACATGCTTTGCTGGCTTTTTTGTGTCTAGCTTTTCCTGATGCTGTGTGAAGAGCTAGAATACAATGAAGTAAAACATTGGAAAGCCTTCCAAATTCCAAATTGGGATTTTGACTTCTATAGCCATATATACATGTATGTATGTACATGTATGTATGTATATATGGCTATAAATGGTGGAAAGACTGAAAAAAATTGTTTTTTGAATGGTTCAGTTTTTGTAAACCAAATCATACATTATCTTCAGCTGTATTTTTCAAAGAGGCACCCCAGAGTCTCTCTGCAGTGTTTTCACTTAAACATAAGAAGCCGCATGAGAGAAGACTCACTTGCCACCCTGACAACTCAGAGAAACTTCACTGACGTCTAGAGGACTCCCATTGACCAGAGGCCTGAACGTGGTCTGAACTTGCTCCCACTGACTCCTACCAGCTTCGGTGGTAAATCACGGAGGCGTGCAGCATGAACTGCACCCACCTGCATGAAGCAAATCTGTTGTCTGACTTCTTTAGAGCTGGTATGGGGTTATTTTTTGGTCCAGAGACCTTTATGACTTGCTAGTTGAGAGATTTTAGAAGTGAAGTGTAACAAGGAGCTTTGAGCATGAGGTGTCACAAAACTAAAAATCTACAACTTCTCTAAGAAAAAGCTGGTAGCAGAAGAAGAATATACATCTATACAGTGTGCACACATGTATACACATATACTCCTGTTTCATGCAGAAAGCTTTCTAAATAAAAACATACAAAAAATAACCAGTGCCATACATTATGTAAACTCATAAGGTGTACTTTCAACACAAATTTGAAGCATAAATTAAAAGAGAGCAAGAAAGAGAAAGACAGAGACGATAGCAAAACATTTTAAATATAGAATTTGCACAATTGGTATTTTTGTTAAATAAGAATAAATAAATTCATTACATCCGTTCACATACCAGTTGTAAAAACAATAAATTATTTTATTTTATTTTCAGTGCTGTGTTGCTTTTTTCTTTTTTTTTCTTTTTTTTTCTTTTTTCTACAATTGTGATTAATCCACGAGATTATTCCCTCTCCCCCTTGTGATAAAACTGTTTCCACAGGAGGGCAGCTAATTTCAATTTCTTGTACACAATCAAACCAAAAATGACAGCTTTTTTCCTATCGGGATTATCTTATTTGAGAAGCAGATGCTCTAAAACCCACTGATGCTTAGGGGTCCAACTCCACCTATGGGTGCTGGAGATGTGTCCCCAAAAATCAGCAGTGAATTTAACACTGAGGATTGTTTCTTTCTATGGAAAGAGTAATAGTCAGGGTTTCTATCCCCTAGATGCATTTTATGAATCCTGTCTGGCAACACTCGGTAGTAATGTAAACAATGACATAACAGTGTGAGTGACAAAGAATTTAGGTGAAAACAGAAGTTGAAAGGACAAAGTCACATACCCTGTACCAATTTTTCATTTATCAGTTACACGAGACAGCAATAACTGACAAAAGCAAGGTTTGGAATTAGAATCTTACAAAGAATAGCTAAAAAGCAAGTGCAAACTAGAGCAGACTGACCTAGTATAATCTCACACTTCCAGGGTTGCTTCCTTGGTCTGTCCCCTTTGCCCTCTCAGCATCTAAAGGCAACTGCTTTTTGATCACGCCAATTTGCTTCATTGCTACACTGGTGAAAAGGGAAAAATCGCTATAGTGGTTTGTTTTTTATAAATAAACTCTTTCTATGAAAAAAGATACTCGATCTAAGAAAGCTTTGAATTTATACCCGCGTATGGTATTACTCTTCTGGAGCCTGAACAGCATCCAAAAGCTTTACTCATCCTGTTGAATATATAATAATAAAAATAAATACTTGCACATTCTGTCTCTATTGTGATAAAACACAGGAAAAGCAAACGCCACTTCATACAGCAGCTGTATGTTGAGACAAATGTTAACTCTACGCTGAGACACATTAAGTCTCCGTACTTTTTCTCTCATGATGGTTTCTACTTGTTACGAGCTTTTTTGAGAGGTTCTAGAACATGTTTAATACATACATATAAAAGTATAAAAATTAGATTATTTGAAAGGAAAATAAGACACTTCAAAATGATCTTCTTAGGTAGAAGGCCTAAGAGAAGAAGGCCTTAATAGGTAGAGAAGGCCTAAATCTTTACTTTCTAGAACTCTGCAACTATTCAGAGCCTCGATCTGAGTTCTTAGGGTGGGATCACAGATTTAAGTGGGGAATTTCCCTCAAGATCCATAATTTTGCATAGGCTTACTTCTAATAAAAGGTCACACCGTTCTTGGAAGCTGAAGATGACTAGTAACATTCGTTGGTAATTCATTTTGACAGAGGAGGAGGCCCTGCCCTTTTGCTGTTTATTTAGAACAGGGTACACAAATAGATAATTATCCTGGTTTCATACTTGTAGATGGAGCAACTCTATGCTGTTTTGAAATCATCACATGCTTTCTTAGGATTCATACAAACATGCCACACTTGCAAAAACATGTTTTTGTCAGCCTGGAGTGAGACCTGCCCTGCTTGCTACACAGGCCAGCAAGTTTCCTCTCCTGATCTCACGATTGGGATTTTCAGAGGAGCCTGGGGTATTTCAGTGCTCGAGTACCACTCACTTACAGCTGCGAGGCTTGTCTGAAAATCCTCCTGCAGTCTCATACTCGCCTGTGTGGATGAATGGAGGAATGAAAGACAGATGAGATTGTTTTTTCAACAACGTATTACAACCGTTTCTTTTGGTACCTATTATTCTAGGGCTTAATTCAAAGCCTGCTGATACAGAAGGAAGCGGATTTCACAGGGTTGCTGTTACCTGCATAATGTGAAATGCCCATCCTTGGTCACATAACTTCTACTAGGAAATAATGGGATTCAGAAGTTGCTGCCAGTGAAAGCAATTACCTGCTACTGCCTGTACTGTGGAAACAGTCTTATTGATACAGGGCAAGTCCTCCACATCCTGATGTGGTTTGACTTCCTAGTGACCCCTCTTCCTCCCAAATGCGGTAAATATACAAAACATGAATGCCTTCTGTAGCTTTAAAACAAAACAAAACAAAACCAAAACCACACACAAAACAATAAAAAAAGACAAATAGTTACAAACTTTTGCTGGTAAGATGAATACCAGAGTTAGACATGATGGACAAAACAGTGATAAAATATTAACTGCTTGCTGTGTTTTTTTGACCTTTATAGCCTCTTAAGAAGATCTAGGTACATTACACATTGTTAGATTCAAGGTGGAAGCCATAGAGAAAATAACAGAGAAAGCAGTTGAACACAGCCTCAGAATATCTGAGTTCAGAAGACACTTGATTATCTTACCTGTAATTTTTGGTTCTCTAACTAGTTTCTAGAAAATACAGTATGCCTTTGTTTTATGTAAAGAAGAAGCTAGCAGCTATTGTTCATCGACAACAAGGACCCCAAGCTGCAACACAGCTGGAACTAAGGAAAGGTTTACAAGCAAAGTGGACACAAATTCCTTCTAGCAGCCAAATCCTCCTTCTGTGTGTGTGTCTGACACTCACAGGGCGAGGAGTCACTGATGGTGCTGGTATTTCAGCAATGCACATGTGGGAATCCCTGGTCTGCAAACTGCTGCACTGCTCCTTCTGAGAATTTCTTGGTGGAAACACAGTATTTGTCAAAGAATAATGATCTGCTGCCAGGATATTCCTAGCATGAAAATATGTTTCCTTTTGTCAAAACCAAAAGGTATTGCTTTTAAAAACCAGCAGCAAGCTTTTTGTTTTCCAGTAAAACATCTGTGGCCCTTTCTGATGAATGGATCAAGTCCACAAGGGCTGCAGAGTACTTTGGTCAATCACTTTGCTTATGTAGTTTGTCTTTTAATATTTTAATAGAACCAAGTGATATAAAGTGACATACCAAATGAAAGATATTTACAAAACAGTATAAAATAAGCTACTGTGGTATCATGGATACATGTGATGTTTTCTAAGGACATACTGTATTAGAGGTAGGTGAAAAAGGGGAGATGATTCTGTAACCTTCAAATATCCCAGGATCCTCCATTCACTAGTTTTTCTTCTTTTGCATTACTTTATTTTATATTTTTGCAGACACAGAGGGCTTGTAACAACTTTAATGCTTAGTTTTTTGACATATTAAGATTACCCTACTATTATTTAAAGCAGTGCACATCTTCATTTGGTCCAAATAGGCAGATTCTGCCCATAATTTGAGACTGTATGTAAGTACATTGAAGCCTTTGCTTCTCTCTGTCTGGGCAGACCTAATACCAGTATGTCAACAATGGCTTACTCAAACCTCTTTTAAAGAAGATCACAACCACAGGTTAACATTTTTTCAACAAGCACTGTTTGAATGCTGATGGTCTCTGAGAGAGAAGACATCCCTTAGCTAATTTTCCATGCCCGTCTTTGCACTGGACAGTCCTGGTGTGCCATCCTGTGTCACATGTTCGAGAACAAGAAAGCCATGGCCCCGTAACCCAGCGGGGTTGTGTGAGCTGTGGAGTTACTTTGCTGCTGCCGCCACCACTGCTGGTGACAGAGTTAGTCATTTGCCCTTGCTTCTTTGGCACGAAGAAACTGTAGCGGACATCCACTGGTTGAGTTGGATCAGTGGCCAGTATCTGCACAATAAGGACCTCTTTTGTGGCGGAGTGTCCCATCGCGTGCAAGAAATCGTCTTTGTGACTCCAGCCGCTGTAGTTCATGACGGTCCCGTTGATATCAATGATTGTTTCTGAAGTGGAGATCATGTATTTTCCATTGACAAGGTACTCACCATTTTTCTTTTTCAGGGCCAGGTAGGCAGTGAACCTGCTCTGGTCCTTAGTCTTGAACTGACGGACTTTGATATGGGTTGCCCCTTCTGGGATTTTCACTATATCTGTGTAGCCCTTGCTGAATGAAGCAAAAAGAAAAAAGAGCATTCAATAGCTAGTGTGAAATAAACCTCAAGTCTTACTGCAAAGCCTAAGGAAGTCACTGGCATGACACATTTTGCTTTGTTTTAGTTTAGGCCCTCTGGCTTGAGGCTCATCTAAGATTAGATTAACCAGGTTCCACTGCTTGTCTACTGTATTGTTTTTTATGGTCTTGAAGAAATATCTACTGCACTTATTTCAAATTGCTTAATCTTTAGCTCTAATAATGATTTTACGTGCGTCAGATACAAGAGGAATGAAAAATAACAGATAGCTTATATATTTCAGCAAAGGGTGGGAGACATGAAATATGATGGAAGCTTTGCCTGCCAAAGAAAGATAATGAGATATGCATTGGTTACAGCTGTTCCTTGCTGTCTTTGCTATAATGATGATTAAGGAAAGCATGAGCAGAGAAACAGCTGGATGGAGGTACCTTGGGAGTATTGAAAAATAATCTTGATCATTGAGAAAAAATTTGTTTACTTTGAAATTCATAAAGCTGAAGATTAATTGTCAAGTGTCTAATACAAGGTGCACCCAAATGTTTAATTTGTACCATCACAGAATTCTCTCAGTTGCTACTTATGAAGCAATTTAATGCAGATTATAAAAAGATATTTAACTCTTCTATGGAAAGTGTCAAGCATTCAAAAACCTGCAAGTGTGCTGGAACATATCACTATCTCAAGTATGTTATTTATTTTAACTTTACTGATATATAGAAAAAAATCTTAAGACCATACATATCTTTAAGATACCAGCTAGACTTTGGAGACAAGCATTTTCATTTCTAAACCTATGACATAACCATTCTTCAAGTATCTCATGTCTGAAAAGTTTAGTGCTGAAAGTTCTAGAGAAAAAGAAATGAGAAAATATTCTAAAAATAAATAAGAATGAAGGTGTCTCCCTTGTCTAAAGAACAGACAGATAATTTTGAGAATTTTTTGTCTGCACACGTAGAGACTGCACAGACTGCAGATTAAATGTTTGTGCTACTCCCCCACTATTTCCAGCTGTTATGGGACAATGACTAAAACTCTATTGATTTAGCACCTCTATAAACCTGAAGGAATATGGTGCAAAAAACAGGCTGGAGGGGACTCTGCTTTACAGCACTGCACAAATAATTTTACGTAACAGTTGCCAAAATAACTCTGTTATTAACATCGAACATGTTATTAAAGTTGCAAAATCATTTGTTTAAAAACTAAAAGAAAAGCTGGAGAATTTAAGTCATCTGCACAAAGAACTTTAACACTCCACGTGCACAGAGAAGCACTTACAGCCTTAATTCTCCTGTTTCACAACTTCTGACTATTTGGTGTTACGGCCTTTTAAGAAAGTTCTTAGGAAACAAGTTTTCCAGAAGATTATGTTTTGACTGCTTTAAAAGAAAAAAGTACAAACAAATGTTATTATGGCAATTGTCTGCAATGGGAGATATTAGTTTCCCCTTGTACATCTAATAATTTCCTAGTACATTTTAATGTACAGGTTTCTACAGTTTGGTTTCTAACAGACAGCAATGCAGGAGCTGCTATTTTTCAGCAGAGAAAAGACAAATTTTACTACAATCACTGTTCTTTCATATGTATAAACAAGTTTACAGACAATAAAGTTTTCACTATTTTAATGAGGGGGTTAACTGAAAAAGTCAATTACTCACATAAAGGAATTGTCTCAAGCAGTATTTCCAGAAAAACATAAATCCCCAGTGTTAAATCAAAATCAAGTTAGACTGTGCTTGTTACTTACAGGTTGACTATTACTTTCTAAACAGGACAACTTTTGGAACAAATTGAGGTTGAATTAATATTTTACTCTCTGACCAGTCTCATTTAAGTTAATGGCGTGATTTGAGGAGTAAGATGGTAACTTCATAGGAATAATTATAATAGAATCTCACCATTTCCAAATATATCTATGCTACAAATCTGGCCTCACTGAAATTAATGGAGTCCCTTTAACATTTTTGCTGGAGCCTGGATTTCAGCACAAGGATCACTACTGAATCACACGAAGAATATCTCACACTGTCTTCTTCATTTAGACAACCCAGACATTTCACTATTTACAAGTTGGAAAAGATTTGGTTTATATAATAACTAATTTGGATGGAAAGTCATTCTTTTTGGCAGAGGTGTTTTGGCATCCTTAGGTGAGTAATCATTGGTTTACCAGGAAGAAGATTAGTTATGTTTATTTTTAGAATAAATTCACTCTCAAAGCCATTTTTGGCTGCTATTAATCAGTATGTCGAAATGTATAGAAATAAAAGGTCACTTCAGGAGTCAGATTTCAACTTCTGGTAGCTTTCAATATGCTACGTAAGAATTTGGAAGATATAAACCAAAATCAAGTTTATGTGCATTTGAAAAGATAGTACACTAATGCAGTCACAGATATTGAGCAGAAATTGTCAAGTGAAGGTTTCTAAGAGTAGATCACTCCAGCAGTCCTGTGAGAGCTTGGAATCTATATAAATGATAATTTATATACGAATCTTTAGAATTGAAGAGGAAGGGAAACAAGAGTTCAGACAGAAGGCAGACTTACTTGACATTGGTATCTCGCTACAAAGCTTACTGATGCTCTCAATATGGTCAAGGAAAATCATTGAGGTGGTTCCTTTTATTTTACTTGTATTAAGTTTTATTACAGTTAAAAGCTGAACTCTGACAGAAAGATGTCTTAAGGATAACTGCTATAAATATTTTGACTTAAAAAAAAGTCCATCTGGAGATTGATATTATGCCAATGGATGTGAAGGGATATAGCAAATACCCCGTTTAAACCTATGTTTATTTTTGACATCTCATCTAGTCGTCTAAGCTCCACATATACTCAGCAGTAAGAAAATGTATTTTTAGGGTATAATCCTTCTCAGTTATGAAGGCAGACTTTTACAGCTGCGCTCTGATGCTATCTGCTTCTCTCCATTAACTACACAAAGAATTAGTGTCATTAAATCAGGTGGGATGTCCTCATTGTCATTCAACCTTAGATAAGATGAAACACATTCCCAGCATGTACTTGCTAACGCAGCACCACCTGGGAAATGCAAAGCTTTGGACACACCCAGATTATTCTGACCCCAACAACATTCTGATTCAGTCCTCTCTTCCCTTTCCTCTAGAAACCACAAACCATCTGACCAGCAGAATTAGCGAGTAACACCAGATGCTATGCCTTATTCTAGGCAAACTCGATTACTGAGTGCTCACCTGTATCACTGGCACTTTGTGTCAGAAAGGGACTGGGTAGAGCGTTTTGCCAGTTGATTATTTGCCAGTTTCAGGGTATTGTTAAGAGGCCAGCTGTAAACATCTGGAAAGTGCAATAAAGCACAGGCAAGGTACTTTTTTGCTCGGTCTTCATGTGAAAGTAAGTTGCATTCAGAGACAGCAAGAAAGGAAGCACATGGCTGAGTTACTGTTTGCACAACAAGGTAGATTTACTAGTACTCAAGATCCATACCTCTTTTTGGTAAAGGTTCCCATGACTTTTGTGCAGCTGGAATTGTCTCCTCCACACACCCCGCATTTGTCATACTGGAGCTTTGAACCAATGATGCCATCACAACCAGTTCGGATGCATTTTCCCCGGACGCAGACTGAATTACTGTACGGTCGACATTCCGTACCATCAGTTACCTAAGCAATCAAATGACTGTTAGTTAAAACTACCATGGAAAAGATTTGCTTTTGTGAATCTGTCTGGCAACCCAGCTTTACCCAGTTACTAATTTATGTCACTCATACAGAATAGGGCCTGCCCTGACAGTGCAGACTGAGTTTCTCTAACATTCTCAGCACAAAAACTAATGAAATTTAGCAAAAGGCTGAAAGCAATGACAGATAACTCCACCATAAGGCACTAAGTTTACCCTGGCTTTAATGATGTTCTCACACTTGTTAGCAATGACAGTTCTTGTAGATAGCTGTGCATTTGAGTTATCTACATCTAAATGTTAATTTTCATAACATTTCAAGGCAGAGAACTGCAAATGTAGGAGTGGAAGACATTTCAGTCTGCATTGCATCTGATAGTATAGATGTAACGTGTGGTCAGTTTGTTCTAGTTGGCTAATTATTTTAAATTAATTGTCTCCATAAGAGTTACTCTGGACTCCCTTAACATAATTCAGGGTGAGATTACTCTTTTGCTCATATTACACCTTGTCCTCCAGAAAACACCAGAATGACAGATGACTCTCCAGGCAGAAAACCCTTTATCCACTACTGAAAACAAACTAGTGCAGAGCTCACTAAGAGGCCCATATTTTCCATGAATCTATGTATAGAGATGTGGAAAAACTTCTCTCATTCTAGAGGACAGTTCTGGTCCTGATACATAACCAGTGGGTCAAACCATTAAATCTAATTACACAGTTAAATCTTTGAATCATAAGATTAACTTCTTTTCCCTTGTATGGGAAGACTTCTAAGACACAGGACGCTTCTAAACTGGAGCATGAAGTCATGATTGGATCAGAAGGTAATAAGCATTACCTTCTGAGAAAATACCACATAATAGCCAGTTCCTTTGGCTCGGCAGGTAAGCTTGCAAACGTCTCCGGGAAGTACTCCAGCATACTTGGGGACCCATTCAACAAACGTCTTGACACCCTTTGCGTCAGACTGATAGCCATTCCTTGCTTCACACTGCTCTTGTCGGAAAGATTTAGCTGTAGAATTATTCACATCATTAGTGACTATTTCAGACCACGCTGCAAATATCATTATGCCCATCTATTATTCCAATTTCTTTTCTGCATGACTTTTAGGTTACATCACTTCACCTCTTTACTTAGAACTGGCCTCCAAATCCTTCAACTGTTTTAGATTGGAAATCTTCCCATGACATAATAAGCATTAAAGGACTAAAGTTTCCATTACGGTTCATTTTCCAGGACTGAAATTTCTTTTCATTCAAGAGTTCTTTCTGTATGGCGTCAGGGTGGGGATGGGGGAAGAATTACGGTATCGTATTTATGATGAACGTCTTGCCTTGGTAAAGACATTTTGGAGGAACTATGATGGACCTTTGTTGTTCCCTTTCATGGTAGATGTTCATTATTTACTACTAATGAACACAGAGACTGGAGCAGGAAGGCACTTACCATTTGCTGGGCAGGGTGTGACGTTGCAGGAGCGGTAGATGGCCCTCTTGCCGGTGCAGTATCGGCCGTTGTTTCTAGGAGCTGGGTTATTGCAGTGACGATAAGCAAACTGAACTCCTCCGCCACAGGTACGGGAGCACTGTCCCCAGGGTCCCCAGGACCCCCAGTTACCATGGCTTGAAGCCTGAAATATATGGAAAAGCAGGAGGTAAGGACATCACCTCAAATGACATCAGTCATTTTAATCAGGGATAACATATCTTAGGAGCCTTCTTTCCCCTAGTGGAGTTAATTTCTGTCTTTTATCTGCACATTGATGACATCTCGTTTGACACTGTGCATGCTAAGGCAATACTAGATCTTGCTCTCCACAGAAGCCTTCAGGCTGTTTCATGGAAGACACCCATGCACCAGAAATAGCGCCCACAGTCTCACGTTCTGCTCTCTTATTTTTTGCCATTCCTACCAATAGGGCTCCTCAAAGTAGCTCCAGGGGATTCGGCTCACAGAATATGTTCATAAGGCTAATCTATGATTAATTAGATGCAATTACTGTGATGTGTAGGTATTGCTCTGAATTACTGGCAAGAGATGGGGTTGTCAGATATAGTTTGCAACTCTGCTAAATTGGCTACCTAGAAAGAGGATTGCAATAGCATGTAGAAGTACATAATTACATGAAAAAGGCTGCTATAAGGGCTGTAGCTTGATTGAATGACTCTCATAGTTCACAAATACCTTCATAAAACTCCACAGGTCCATACCTTTTCTGTGGGTGTAACAGAAAGGGCAGGCTACTGTATACTCTGTAAATTTAGAAATATCTGAACTGTGCAGTTGACTGTTCTCATGAGCGTGGGGACTCTTCAGGCACAAAGTTGACAGAGGTGATTCTGTCACTGGAGGTACAAACTTTTCTGCTCTAGAAATTATATTCTGGATAAACGTCTTCCACCTTTCTCTTCCCTTGAAGAAAACTTGCAGTCCGTTGACATGAAGCCAGGAAGCTAAGAATAGGTCCCTGACAATCCTTCTGTATGACACAGAATCACAGAATCATCTAGGTTGGAAAGACCTTCTAAGATCATCTAAGCAACGAAAAAAAAAACCAAACCAAAAAAAAAACCCCCACACCTGACTTACTGAATGGGCAAATCCTCTACTCTAAAGGGATGCTCCCAGTTTTCCAGGAATGAAGGCTTTCACACTTCAAGAAGAAAACATGGCTTCCTGAAACCCAGCAGAGTTTTTCCTGTATCTCTCAACAATAACACTCCGATTACATGCTAAAAAATAAGGCAGCTTTCAATCTGACTTCCATAAAGTCCTTTTCACTCCCACAAAAATCAGCGCCTTTGAGGATCATGCCTTCTAAAACTCCCTAGGGTCACAGCTGGTAACTTACCGAGTAGTATTTCTTCTTGGTTTTGTCAACACATTTTCCCTGGAGGCAGATCCTCCCTTTTCCACATGGTGTTCCCTCCACAGCAGGCAGCTTCTTAGTCAGACAAACCATCTGACCTTGGCGTACAACTGCACACCAGAGGCGAGAGCACACGTCCATACCGGGACACACCGTGTATTCAGGTCCAAACGCCAGTTTGCACTGACGAATGGCATCGTAGGTTTGTCCCGGAAGCTCCTCGGGGCCCAGGATCTGCTTTCTTGGTTGGTCCAGCAAACAGTTTCCTAAAAGAGCAAATCAACCTATTGTTACTCATTTCCTATTTTTCTCTGCAGTGCTGCAAATCTGTCATTCAAGTCAGGCATTCTGATAATGACATCGAACCTCATTCAAAGGATGCTGACGTGAACGGAAAGGCTCTCTGGGGTGTCATCAGGTTTTGGACAAGCTCATACTATTGCAACTGTGCTCACACCCAGCAGCATACCAGGTGTCAAGCTGCTTATTTCCAATCTGAGGGTGTAAATGAGTCTAACTTGGGTCCCATTTGGCCTTTTTCCTTTATTTGAATTGACTCTGAACACATGCCACTCTATTTATCAGTTAGTGATTTAACAAATTATCAAGTCTCATAGCAAAGTAAGCAAAGCTATCATTTGAATTTTGAGGCAGAACGTCAGAAGTGGTAAAGCGTCTAAAGGAATGCCAGAAAAATCACCCCCCCCCCCCCCCCCCCCCCCCCCGCNNAAAAACCCCCCCCCCCCCCCCCCAGACATGTAGCGAATGAGGCACTTAAAAAAAAAAAAAAGAAAGAAAAAAACTCAACAGATCAAAGGGAAAATAAAAGCTGCATATCAAAACTATTGTTGGCATTAAATCTGGGCTGGGCTTTCCTTTTAAGGAATAATACTTGGCTGCTTCTGGAATTAGTTTGAAGAGGGCTATCCATTTTATATAAAAATAAATAAATAGCAGAAAGAAAAGAAAATAAACATAAAGGATTGTATATGTGTTTTGAGATATATTGCAGAGATCAAGATTTGTCTGGCACACTCTAAAAATGAGAATTCACATTTAGGTTACAGAGGATCTACTGATAGGTTTTGTTTTGTTTTTTTTACTATTTAAACCTTACTTGTTGACATGCAGAACTATTTATTCAGTGTAACCTCTTTTACACTTCATGAAAGGGATATGTGGTCTGGGCAAGCTTCACTTATCCTTGGCCAAAATAACTTACCACAATTTACCTCACTTTGGAACCTTTAACAGTATTCTTCAGTTGGATCACGGGTGAAAAAAGCTATCTATAAAACCCTCACTATTTACACAAAATGGAATAGAACTGCAGGCTATGGCAGTGAATTTAAACTAACCAAATACCCCATATCTCAACAGCTTGGGTTTTCCCCACAGAATACATACTTCCTGCAACTGTTCTTTTTTTCCTCTAAATACTGAGGCAAATTAGCCCCAAATTAGTCACAAATTCTTTCTGTATCATCACTTACTACCAAAAAACTCTCTGTCTTCTTAAACCTATTCCATCTGTCCTCTTCTGACCCTGATTTACCCTAGCCTTATCTTTAATCTGGATTATGCTGATTTTTTTAATGTAGACAAGGTGTGCCACTGCTAACAGATGAGACAAGTGCCATGAGATAAAGATAATTAAAACTATTTCAGCATTCAAAGCCTGTTGCAGTGTAAAATATTAGAGATATGGTGAGGATAGAGGAAGCTCAGAGTTTTTTTTCTGGAGTTTCTGAAAATGACATCATTGGCCTAAATTGCCATCAAAAATAAACTTTGTAATGTAACAGCGGAAGTCCTACTTCATATAACTTGTGATGAGGGAGGAAGTCAGTACAGTGTTAGGAAGGTGATGGGAAGGCACTAGCATGTCAGCATTCGGTAGTATACACTACTATTGTATATATCATAGAATCACAGAATGGTTTGGGTTGAAAGTGACCTTAGAGATCATCGAGTTCCAACCCCCCTGCCATAGGCAGGGACACCTCCCACTAGAGCAGGTTGCTCAAAGCCCCATCCAGCCTGGCCTTGAACACCTCCAGGGATGGGGCATCCACAGCTTCTCTGGGCAACCTGTTCCAGTGCCACACCACCTTCACAGTAAAGAATTTCTTTGTTAATATTTAAGCTAAATCTCACCTCTTTCACTTTAAAACCACTACCTCTTGTCCTGTTGCTACAGTTCCTCATAAAGAGTCCCTCCCCATCTCTCCTGTAGGCTCCCTTTAGGTATTGGAAGGCCATTATAAGGTCTCCCTGGGGCCTTCTCCAGGCTGAACAACCCCTGCTCTCTCAGCCTGTCCTCACAGGAGAGGTGCTCCAGCTCTCTGATCATCTGCAGTTTATCAAGTTCCCAAGTGGAACTATTATTCAGTATTTTAGAACAATGTGAAATAACACTTATTTCTCCATGACAGACACTGCTGCCCATCACTGAGATCTACCATGACTGACATGTCTGGAAATATAAATTCAGAGAAAAAAGAAAAAAAGTCACATCTTTGCAAATACTTGATCTGTCAATCATTGTAGTTAACACTTATATGAATAACTTTCACATGTGAGTAACAAACAGGTTTCACAAGTTTACACAGCAAATATAGCATTATTTTGCCCTCCAGAACACAGGGCAATGAGATCTTAACTGATACTGCCCTTAGTAAACAAATGTGATTTCTTTGAAATCAAGTGTTCTACCTGATTTAACATGATAATTTCAAAACTGAAGATAGCAAAGGCCCCTAAGTATTCCCCACAGGAAAAAAAAAAAAAAGTCTTTACATTTATAGATTGTAGCAGTGTCTACATTTAGACAGGTTGCAAACACAGTTTACCACCAGCTGGTCCAACCTCCTGCTTGTAATGGTCAGAAGATTTAAGAAGTTGGAGAATGGTTTACCTTGGCCCCCTGGTTTAGAGGGCTGAGGGGGCTTCAATTCACTACATTACATTGCAACATACAGAGCATATATTTACTGCTATTCCCATTTTTTGTCCTGAGTACCAAAGAACATCTGTGTGCCCTGGAATAGAGCAACATTGCTGGCTGATGACAGTATTAATTAAGCCATCTCATTATCTCTCCTCAATGTTATGGGCAATATATCTTTGAAATAAAAAAAGACAGAATAAGATCTGTGCAGGAGGTAGATAACTAGGATATAAATTAATTAGAATAGAAATAGTCATCATTTCAGATTGCACAGAGCACCGAGCATTCTGAGTAAACACAATAAATTGCAAGCAATCCTACCACAGCCTAACGGTTGGCATGACAATAAAGGCAATTAGTACCTTAGGGGAGGACTGGCTAAAAGCAGATGGAAATAACTGTCACTGTCTCTTGGACACTAACTGAGCTTTTTCTTCCTAAATGTCAAATTGCTGTCTGGGGTCATCTCATGAGTGTAAAACAAATGGTGATATCATGACAATGATGTTCATAGTTCTCGGAGTGGGCCTTGGGAGACAGGGAATCAGCACCTTGATCCTCTCCAGACCTCCTGGTTGACCTTAGACAAGACATTTATATTGGGATTTATTTAGCTGACTTTAACTGTATGTAATGCTGGTGTCTGCAATTGAGTCAGCTGTCAGATGTTTCACTACTCTGGCAAAGGAGTTTATGGTGTAATTCAGCACCACTAATGCAACTGATGAGATCAGTCAAACCACTGATGCCATTGATTAGACCCTTCTGCATTACAATGGGAACATAAATGCCCAGTTAACAAGTAGCTGCCTACATAGTAAATACACACATTTTATAAGATGAGTCTGCTCCCCAGCATCACTTTCCAAATTTAGAAAATAGGACCATCAATACTTGACAAAGTGTTGTTAAGGAATTAGAGTCAAGACTGTGATGTTTTCTGTTATAGCAGTATGGGATGAATATCTAAATCTATATGGGAAACTTACTTACAGCTTTGATAAGAGATTGACTGTTGTCATTTGTTGACGTTTGTAATAGAATACTGCTCACAGATCCAAACTTCTGAATTTCACTCATATTTCATTATGCTTACCCCTAAGGAGCAGCAGATGAAGCACTTTATTTATCTCCTCACACCAATGCTGCCATGCCCTGTTTGTCACAAAGCACAACTCACAACCTCGTGCCCATTCACACCAAGAAGCCAAGTGCAAACTGTTTATGCTGCCTATCAGAGAATGGAGAAGTCTCCCCTTGTTCAGTGTTTCCCATATAAGTTTCCTGTGACTATGCAGAATCTGGTTGCAAACATCCTAAAAGAAAGCCTGGTATATGAGTATCTGTATTCTTTTGTTACAACTGCTGTTTTGTGCCTTCCTTATCTATGCCTGCAGCACTGCTCAAAATTACACCTGAATGGTTAAGGATTTTTCCCTCTGCCTAGCAGCACTTGAGAGGGAGAGGATTTTCTTCTTTCTATGAGAAGATTGTAGGGGAGCTCCTTCTTGAAAACAAAAAAGGGAGCAAAACCACTGCAACTACAGAACAGTATATCTGCACCAAATAAGAAAAAAAACCCAAGAACAACCCAAAAAGCAGTCATATGCTTATTCTGAAGGAAACACAGAAATACAGCATGTTTACACTGTTTTATTATCAGCCCAAAGCACTGTGAAGGGCAATGACATGCTCTACTAGGATCCTGTGGTTTCTAGTATGCTCAACGTACATTAAAAATGAGAATTATGGAGCTATGGATTCATTCACTGGCAGGAGTCAAAAAATAAAAGTAGATAACCAATATAACCAATGTCCTTTCAGCACAATAATTTGAATAAACTGGAATTAAAATAATTTACATCCATTTTTACTTCATACACAGTGTCTGTATTTTGTTAAGACAAGTACTTGAATTAGAATAAATAACTGAAAAATCACAAACTTCAACAGAAAAGCAAGGCTGCTACTTAGAAGAAGTCTCTGAACATGTGATCTATCATGAAAAGATATTCCCTAAACATTGTATATTTGAAATTACACCAATAGTATCAGTAACAAAATTGATTCCCAGAGTACTGTGGACCTCTATGACGTGAGGTTGAAATTTTCTATGAATGTTTTCATCACATCGATAACTCTGTGAGACTACATGCCTGAGTGGTAACTACTCATGAGTATTAGAAAGGGCAACATACTCTAACCCATCCGTTAATAGACTGACAGATCGAGAGCCCTTAGTGCTCAGCAAAGAATACATGACTTTGTGAAGTGTCAGCAGTTAAGGACTGCCAAACTTTCTTGTACAGGAAATCAGCGCTCATGATGAACAAGGAGACTATATGCACCTCTGAAGGATGTGAAACTCATAGCTATTTTTACTCCAAAAAACACCCTGGCAGAGTTATATTTTAAACCTGTAGGACTGATTGTTAACAGTCCTCCTTTACTTCCACATTGAGACTGGGTGCAGCTCATGGTCCAAATTTCAAGCATCACCCCAGGTATGAAAAAGCCAAAGGTGAGGTGGGTGGGAGAAATGGTCTCTGCTTTCTTTATTGTTGGAGAAATTGGCTAGCATCGTAAAGAGGAAAAGTCAGACCAGTCCACCAAAAAAAAAAAAAAAAAAAGGGAAACTATGAGAACAACCTTTCTTCTCACCTTCAGGAGGAGAGAACAGAAGAGGGAACATAGTTCAGAGCTCCTTGGGCTCTCTAGGAGGTCATTCATGGTTGGCAAGGGAGGTCCCTTTTTTTCACCCCAGTGAACTGTACTATACCTCAGTAACTAAACTCAAAAAGGAAAGTTCTCTTCATATGTGGAAACTAACTTGGTAATATTAAGTCAATGCCAGAGCAATATGGACCATAAAAGAGGACAGTACAGATTAATGGATCTAATAAAATTGAAAAATAAAAAATGAAGTAATTCTCCAGTAGAGGAAAACAGGAGAAAGTATTAAAGTATTTCAGAGTGCACTGAAATTAGCCGGCAAAATATTTAAAAGCAGAAAAACCTTTACATTCAGCAGACACATCATACTTTTTATCCATAAGCATTTCAGTTACCATAACAACTTGATCCATTCACTCAATTATGTCATCTTTATCTCAGCATTTTGGAATTTGAATGGTTTGTTTAAGAACTGCAGTTGCTGTGGGAGCACAATGAAGACTTTAAAATTCACGAAAGAATGAAGACTACGCTTTCCTATTATTGCTTTTGGAGAATGAAAGTTTTGTACTTGTTCTCCAAAGGGTAACTGACATGTTTAACAAATATTAGTCACATGACTCAGAAGGTAAGCTCCTGGGGCAGAAGTAATTTTTTATCATATACAGCTCAGTGGAGCCTTAATTCTTCCTTACAGCCCTTCTACACAGACATAATAAATACAATGGCATTATAAACACAATAAATATAATGGCATTATGAACATAATAAGTATCTTAAATGGCAACAAGAACACATACATTCTGCTCATATCCACAATCTAGTGTTAAGTAGACTATATCCCTCGTTTTAATTTCTGTGAGGAAAAAGCTATTTCCCTGTGTCCTCTATTTAAACTACTCTCTGAGTTCATACCTGTGGCATTTGGAAAGACAAGACTAATTTCATGCTTTCAAAAAATTATCCTCAACACACATTCCACCAACTCATTCTTTCCTCTTGCATTTGAAACATGCAAAGGGAAGGTGAGACTCTGCGGCCTTTTAGACCTTTGCCTTGTTTTGCAAGCACTTCCAAGATAGTCCTGAAGATGAGCAAGGAATGAAAAGTTGGTATAAAAGGTTCTTATTCAAAAAGCAGATCACAGTAAAAACTAACATGTTGCTGATGCAAGATGTGATACTACATACCATGACCATCATCGAAAAATTCTGTTATAGTTGCTGAAGTGCATTTGGACCAGGGTTTTGAAGCATCAATGCTGGTCAGAATGGAGGACATCAGGCGCTTATCTTCCATGGAGCCAAAGTTCTCCTCACAAAATTTAGAGTCATCATGGGAAAGCCCAAGCAAGTGCCCTATAGAAATGAAACAAATAAATAGAATGATGTGGATATCCATAACAGAGTTTACAAGCTAGAGCTCACAGTCAAAGTAAAATGAATTGTTTACTTCATTCTCGAATTTTGAACAGCAGCCCAAAGGAAGCCATTTGAAATGTGGTATCTATGCTTGAAGAGAAAAAAAACTGTGACAGTATACACCATTGGATATAGCAAGGAAGGAATGCCATCAGCTGACATGTCATCCAACTGTGCTGAAACCTGATGAAGACTAAAGTGAACTGTATTCCTTTGTGTTAGTAAACAATTTAGTTCTGTTTTTCCTAATAATGTTCAGCAAGAGAGACTAATACTTCACTCCGTAAAGATGTTCTGCAACTGTCTAGAAAAGTGCTACAGTGTCTTTCTAAATGGACAAAAATGCTGTTATTTACTGAGCAACTAAACAAGCTACGTAAATTCTAAAGTGCACTCCTCCCTGAAGTGTGAGTAGTCTCTACAATACACCAACGATCTGAATAATGTTTTCAAATAGAAGAAATCCAGCATTTTTTTTTAACCCATATGCCTTATATAAACTTGCTTTATGTTGTTTTCATCAGCTTTGGGGGAGATGCCAAAAGGAAAGAGGTGGAGGCATCGCTCACTGCTGAGCTCTGTCTGAGATCAGGGAAGTAGCTGTTTGACTGTAAGTCTGTGCTAAGGCTGCAGCAGATCAGAAATCAGGGTTTCTGTCCTGTGAGAGAAGCCAAGGTATCATCTTGGCTTCTTATTCACATGATGGGTTCTTGACCTAAGGATGGAGCTACAGGAGGAGAGACAAGAGGATCTTGATCTATCACTTCTAGTTGTACCAGTGATGACTGAGAACAATCAGTCTGTCTTCTACAACTACTGAACCCCCACTGCAGGGGAGGGGGGATGGAGAACAAAATGGGCATTTCTCTTTCTTTCTCTCTTCCCCGGATGTGCACACATTTACCAACATAATTCCAATACAGCTACTATTTGAATAAAAGGCCCAGTAGTATTATAAATCCTACTAAAAACTTATTCAAGAAACCTGGATTAACACTGATGAGAGTTAATACTCCTTTCCCCGTTAGTGTTGTTGCTAATTGCTATTGCAATGCTCTATCACAAGTACATCGATACAAAACCATAATGAATCAAACTTTCACACTGAAGGCACGTCTAGTTACTGGTGTGGTTTATATGCAAGATTTGGGCTTATTTATCTTCTGATAGGTAAAACCACTTTCCTTTGGCGAGACATTATATATGGGCCAGATAATGCTATTTTTATTCTACACTCAGACACAACTGAATATCAGTAGGTACACGTCAAGTTCCAATCTGACATAGCACTATATAAATACTTGCTCTGGAGAGATGACAACCTCTGTTTTACTTAAGCCAGTGTTGAGCAAAATAATTCACTAGTAAGATTAGTATTTTGAACCAACACATCTCTCTGACAGAGTAACCAAATAATCAGTGAATCACTTCTAACCTGTAGAGCAAATTCCATGGAAGTGTCACAGGGTAAGCGTTTAATGAATCAGCAGCTACTGTGCCAAGAAAGATTAGCTCTGACTTTGCCAAAGTCCTAGACACTGACAATAAGCGTCTTCAGGAAATGTAAAGTTGATGTTATTTTTGGCTGCCATTCTATACAGTGTTATCTCTAAGCTCGTATTCATGCGAATGCACTGAGTGGCACCAGGTCACACCTCATGTCTGAGAACCGTGAGCAGAGCTGACAGGTTAATGAACCTCAACACATGCCTAGTAGCAATATAACTAGAACCATTTTCTGCTGACATTAAATAACTCCTTGTAGCATGTTTCACCAATGTTCTCCTAAATTAAGCAAACATTTACTAGAGAGGGCTTTAGGATTATCCTCAAGCTTTTGACAGGTCCCTCGATATATGGCACAGCTCCCCATTTAAATCAGGGCAGCACCCAGAGCTTTGCAGAGCTGTTCAGGAATTTGAGCCAGTTCTTTGTATTTCACTTGAATCCGTGCACTTGAATATGCATATGCTACCAATCAATTACTCAGAGGTATTTGCGAAAAATTAGCCCACTGAGCAAGAAAACACCACGCCGGTTAGACCTAAGCCTCTCTACAGCAATCTCCTCTGAGACGACTTGCATGCTTAAAGGTTGCAGGAAGAATGGTCTTATTTTTAATGTCCCGAGACTGCTCAGAATTGCAATACTGCAAGAAATTACTTCACTGCAGCATGCTTGTGAAATAAGGTAATGAGGTTCCGTCAGTGAAAAAGGAGTTTCATTTCTAAATCATTGGACTTGGTACTAATCAGCTCTGAGTGAACAAGAAAAGATGGAGAATTGTTCTATAAAGCTCGGACGAATAACATCACATGGCACACAAGGCACAGTCAGTGTAGGACAGGAATAATAGTTGGGTGCGAACCAGCAATTTGAGAATTTAATTTTTCAAAGTGCTCAACATTTTATAGCACCATTAAGAACTACCCCAAACTCGGCGATATGAAGGATTCAGTCTTGTAGGGCAGAATTCAAGTTTCTTAACACCCTCCAATAGCACGCCCCAACAGTCCACCCATTGAATATACGACTTTGCTCTCTGTACGAATCCCTTTCTTGCATAACTGTACTTCACCTTTCCTAACTTCGTTCATCGGACGTGACAGACATCCCACATGAGCACACCACAGATGGGGCAGATGCGCACAGGCCATGTTAACAATGATGCTTCTGAATGTAAATAAAATGAAATGCTTCTCAAGCAGCTACTCAGCACTGAACATTTCATCCCAAATGCTCTGGCAAAAGCACAGGAAACTGAAACAGGGTCATCTTCTGGAAAGTGTCAAGCTACTGGCTTCACCTTTAATTAGAGTACAGCATAACTTCAGTAGTTTACAGTGATAAATGGGGTGAACTGAGGACATACCTCATTAACAGTGTCTACTTTGTCATATTAAATCAGACCATTGTTATGCATGATGAGAATTAAGTCACTTACTTGGCAGACTTCAGCTTTTGGAGGAGAAACTTCCAAAAGCGTTTATGAATCTCTCTTGTTTTAAAATTTTTCAAAAATAAATTTAAAAAAATCATGACAAGGAAAGAAGTAGTAAACAGCGAATAATTTCCAAAATAAATAATTCTGATTGTCTGTATTTGAGCTTCTAAATTAGCCACCAGTGAAATTAGTGAGGATAATAGCTGTTTATAGCATTAAATATATGGATTCTATCTCTCCACACCGATTTGCCACTTAATGCTTACAAACACTATGAATGCCACTTTCAAATAATTTTATGGAACTACACACTAATTATCACAATCTAAATCCCTCACCATCCAAACTTTGCCTTTAAAGGCATTCTGACCAGTCTTAAAACAGATTAAGGTGTATGAAAAATTTCCAATGGCTCTTAAAACTGTTTTTGCATTTCATTAAAAATAATCAAAATTCAAAATACTTCCTAGCTAGGGTATGCCTCTTTTAGCACAAAAGTGAGAACAAAGTACTTCTACACCTGCGCCCTTTGTCCCTTTGCATCCAGGAATTAAAGAAGGGACACTTCCCTTCCTACTTGAAAAGTCTCCCCCACCCCTCGCAGGCATGAACCTACTGATAATAAAACATATTCCTCAGGACTTTAGGGTGGTTTCAGGCATTTACTGGTGGGGTGCTTCCTTTCCTAAGAACCCAAGTGTAAAGGTTATAGGTAATCCTTCAAGTGATCCTGTATGTAAGCATAATTCCAGAGAAAGCTTTCAGCAAAAGCAAAGACTTGAGGAACACGAGCCTTACTAAAAAGGCTTTTAAAAACGATGCCAGTTTTAGCACCACACCATTTTGTACTACTATCAACTTCAAACTGGGCTATTGAAAAAAAGAAGAAAAAAAAAAAAAGCCTCCCAGCAGCTGTGTAAAACGATGACTGATAGAGAATGAGTTAGTAGATCATCTGATGTTTTCTACTTAATGAAGCATCTTACTGGTGTTGACAGTTCCCACTGAGTGAAAATGACATAATATAATTTTACCAGCAGGATGGTGTTTAGTTAAGTTATGCTGTAGGAATGCACAAAATGGTAAAAGAAACAGATGGCGAAGAGGCAGGGTTTACCCTCGTGCAAGTGAAGAGGAGCTAACCTTCTTGTAAATTCGTTGCTTCCAAACAACAAAAAGACCAACCAACCACCTTAATGGACTGACAGCCTTTCCTCACAGCCTCCCTTCTCCCCGTGAGATGATACTAAGTGTGACTACACCAGTAAAGTGTGGAAAGCAACCTGCAGACTTTGGAACGTCATCTGCAAGGGGCTCTTGGCACAGCTCGGTCTGTTTAGAACCTGAAGCAAGAAATGAAGGAGTCAACAGCAGTCATCAGCCCCTGGATCCCAGCTCACCTGCACTATCTGCATCCCTGGACCTCGTGCTGCACAAGCTGCCCTTACCCCAACAACTACTGAAGGCCAACACCTGTTACAGTCCAACAGGAAATAATACCCCCGATGGGTTCAAAAAATAATTCCTACACCTTGTAGGAACAGGGTGTATATTCCTACTATAAGGTGGGAATTCTCCAAAGCAATTATAACAAGTCACCTAAAACTTATACCCTCTCCAAATATCAGGACACAAAGAGCTCTGGAGGCAAATGAGGAGCTCACCAGAGCTGTGCCAGATGTGTGGTGAGGCACATTGCATTGCAGCTGTTTTCTTCCTAGGAGGGCTGGGAAGCAAAACCCAGCTTTTGCTAAAACACAAACCGTGGTGGCTCTTCTGGGAAAAAAACCTAACAACCTGGTTTATGGACATACACAGATCTCTAGTACTTGAACTGAACAGCATGCCAAAGTACAGCTCTTGCACTGAATTTGACCGCACGACACATGTAAAGTGACACAGCACGCTAAAAAATGCTGCAGGCATTACAATTTGTTTTCTTACAAAAGCTCAGTTCCAATGCAGCATGTGTTTTCCAGTGAGGTCATGCCTTTCACCTAATTTTCGGTGGGGATGACTAGGGTACAAAAGAAGGTCAAGTGATCTGCCCAAGGTTACCCAGTGAGTCACTGGCTCTCACGGGATCAGGAAGCTCCTGGCTCAACATTCCTTGGTCTAATGACCAGCCAATACCTTCTGCACGAGCCTCTCGTTCTATTTTCTGCTAAACAAAGATTGCACGTGGTACCTGTTTTAAAATAATGCTATTTCTTTCTGCATGCACTGCTTTTCTAACTTGTGCAAATACTTGACTTCTTGTTAAGAGCTGCGTACTGATACCACTCAGAAATCCTCTTGAAGTCATAGGAGTTTTGCATAAAAATGATGGACCTAAGCAATAACAATTAATAAAGTTTTGGGATTTTTTTAATAAAACAGAAGTGTTTTGAATTACGCAAGCTTGCAAAAAACACGGATAGAATATAAAACTGGCTATTCCTCTTTCTTCATACTTGAACTTTCCTTCCAATTTTCTTTGCTTTGACTGCTATCCATCACTGATGAAAGAAAAAAAGAAAAATCACTCTCTCTTTTAAATCTCGAGCCCAGAGGGAGTTTTTAATATTTCTGGCTTAAAAGAATTCTTCAGACTGAATGAAACAATAGTCTGAAGTGCAGCTTCTTTTCAGGAGCAGACATAAAAAAAAGCCACAATCAGACATTCATACACCAGTCCTGCAGACTTTACACAAAACAAACTTCTGCTGAAATGGCTTGTTATAACAGACTTCTGTGGGCGATCACAGATACATCACCCCCGTCAGACAGACAATTTGCAGGCAAGATTCTGTCCAGGCAATGCAGACGAGGCAATCAGAAACCACTATGTCCACAGAGACGCAAATAATCATTAAAAAGATGTGGTCTTGGAGGTCCATGCTACCTCTGCTATGCTAATTAATGGGGCATGTAGAAGATAATTGGGATGAAAAAGTGGGAGATGGTGATACCCATTTCACATCTGTCCAACTCAGAGTAACTCACAAAGAATATAATTCACGGTAGCTGATGGGAAATGAATGAACTCTGGGAGAGCAGATAGTGCAAGAATGTAGGAATTGCACTGCCTACTGCCTGTTTATGGGTCAATTCTGCCTTCCTCTCTCTACCAGAAGTACTTCCCCCACAAAAACTATGTGATCTTATCAGTAGTATTTACCTGCCAAAAAAGAAAGTAATCCCTACTTTCCCCTGCAATGTGGAAGACTGGGGATTCAGGCACACACAACTGAAGGAGGCTTTTTTTAGAATCATAGAATCATGTAGGTTGGAAAAGACTCTTAAGATCATTGAGTCCAGCCATAAACCTAACACTGCCAAATCCACCACTAAACCATGTCTCTAAAAGAATTTTTCATGATTGTTCTGAAACATTAGGCAAAACACAGTTTCATTCTCAATTCCCTTATGGTTGCAGAGATATACTAATATTTCAGTCTATATATTTGGTTTTAAGTTATGATGATTCAGGATCCATAGCAGCTTTTGAAAGCATAGCACTTGTTTAATCTAATTCTTCATGAGGTTACACATACACAAAGATCAGCACAACTCCAGAAAACCTCTGAAAAGTCGGGAAATGTTAGTGCTGTGTCTGAGTTGCTTCCTCAAGTCTCCGGTTAAGAACTTTGCTTTCCATCTCCTCCCTGCTCTGTCTGAATTGCTTCAGGAATGTTAAGAAGGCAAAGATCCCCAATCTACTCAGATTTGAAAGTACGTGGCAGACAAAAAAGATCAAGAGCTTTCAGAACCTGAGTATTCAATTTTTCTACATCATATCAATTTCTCCCTTCAATCTCTCCACTTTTTCATACAAACTGTGTCAGTTTCTCTATAAAAGGTTTGTTTTAAACATGGTATGTGCTGCAGGTGGGACAATTACATAAGTTAATATAAATATTGTCAGGCAAGAGAGGAATTTTTACCCAGTAACCTTTTGTAGAGCTGATGGGGTTATTTTAAAGCATTGGTTAAATTTTCTGCCCCACTCATCATTCACCTCTTGTGAAGGCTTAGCTTTGGCTGCCCATCTTTCCTCCTAACCAAAGGGGATATGTTCATGAAAGCTTAATTCAACAGCTTTTGGAAGCAGAAGTTTAGATAGAACTTTGAAAAAGGTTCAAAGAAAAGGAACCAAGCAATTTTCCTGATGCATGTCATCAGAGAAGGCTTGGATGAGTGTACTCTCTTTCTCTTCTTTGTTGTATTTAGAAAGCAAATGTACCTAATTATGATTACCTGGATATTTGCCTAAACTTTGTCTGTCATGAAGGAAACATAATACGAAAGTCAGACAACCTTCACCATTTTTTCATGTGCCTGTGAGATTCTGTGCCCTTGGCAATGTATCCTCCTTGAAATGAAAGGCTACAAAAGATTTGTACCTGTCAGGTCTAGAAGCTTGTCTTTATCTGCTTTATCTTGACAGCCTTGAAATCAAAGGGCTACATGTTCAGCAGTGGAAAAGAAAAGATGACTGTATTTAGTTATTTTTGAGTACATACAAAATGAGCACATGCGGGAAAATATGGAAAGGGAGTATTTTTTGACTCTTGTATGGACACCAAAAACAAGATTACCATATACATTGTTCTTGGTTTCATTTTTTTTTTCTGAAGAAGGGTCAGAATTTGTTTGCAATAAAGGTTACATAGATTAGACACGGTTGACATGGCCCTTTTTCTACAGAGGCCTACAACTCAAATACAGACTCAGGCTCTGAATAAATACTTACAATTCACTCAGAAATCAGCAAAACAGTGTTTTGATGTATTTCAGGGAACCACCTGAGTAGGAATTCTAGGAGATACCTCACTTCTAAAACGGTTTCTTTCAAAAAAATTACGCTTTCTAATAAAGCACTACACTTTGCTGACAGCACTTGTGGTATTTTTGGCCTCGGTGGTGTCAGATGCCACAGAATGACACCATGCTGAGAAAGATTTGGTATTAAACATGTTATTTTCTAGTTTTACTTTCTGTTTCTTGATTTCAGGTGTTACACAGTATAGCTGTGGAGGAAATTGTGATAACTTCATCTAACCAGAGAAGATGAGGCTGAAAAGAGACCTTGCAAAGCCATCTTGTGCATCCCTCCCTACCCCTAGGGTAGGATCAGTGTCCCCTAAGCCCCAGCTGTTTTACCCATCCGGCTCCTGTGAACCTCCAGTAACCGAGATTTCACAGCCTCCCCAAGCAATCCATTCCTGCCTTTAACTGTCTTTCTGGTTAGATGATTTTGGCTAATGCTTAAAGAAAATCTCCCTTGCTGGAATTTAAGGCTATTACCCCTTGTGCTGTCCCAGGTGGACACAGAGAATGATTTATTACGTAAATTTTCGCAATGATTTTTTTAATATATTTGAAGATCGCTTTTATGCCTCCCCTTTGGCCTTTCCTCCTCTAAAGTCACATGTAACAGATAAAAGAAAACTAATGAAGAGAGGTTTAATTAGTTCCATGTAGCAATTTTAAAGCTATATTCTAAAAATAAAATACTTGGAAAGAACATCAGTAAACCATATCACTCAGGAGGATAGAAGGAGTAATGGCATGCCAGCGCGGTTGCATAACAGAGAAATAAGAACTTTGCGAAAGTTCAAATGAACATTACCACTGAGCAAAAAGGCAGTGCTTTCTCTGTATCTCCTCTTACAAAAAAAAAAAAAAAAAAAAAGATTGATGGGATACATGTAACCCATTGAACTAAACGGGAGCTTTGCCTGCTTAAAGACTGCAGGAAGGATGCTTTTGTATTTAAGGACTATATTGAAATTCAAGAGATAAGTTTAATGTCTGGCTTTCCTTGAGACTTCCTTTGTGATTTTGGGAAATTACCTGTTGATAAAATGAGCAGTAGCTCCACTTATTTTCTCTTGAACTGTTCTCAATTTGTTTTAGTTGAAAACAAACTATTTAGGATGGTGGGCTGGCTGTGCTGAAACATGTGGGACTCCAGCACAGGAGAAGCCAAAGACAGCAGAACTTCCGACCGTGACTGCATTGCAAAATGCAACACCAGGCTACTAAACAAGGGATTGTCAAGTATTGCATATATCCCAATGCAAGAGATGTTAAAACTTCACATTGATTGACTGTGTCTATTGGTGATGTTAGATCATGCTTATCTTCATAGGATTGCTTGTAATTCAACACTGTAAAAGCAACAAATCTCCAGCCCAAAAGTACAGAGTTAGAACCTATTTATTTTTGTTTCCTGATGGTTATTTTAGGAAGGGGTATATGGGGAAACAATATGCTAGTGCTGAGTTATGAAAAATATTAAGTAAATTTTGAGATTATAAGCACAGCATTTAATGCTTTTCTTCAGATGTCTGTGAAGCAGGGAAGTGCATGAAATAAGGAATTTTTATTCTTTTTGAACAGAGAATAGGCTGATGATAACAAAGACTTGGAGAATGTCTACATACTTTGCCTAAGCCAGCCCAGATACCCCTGCAAAGCAATGAAGGAATAGCTGAAGGAGTTGCTGAAAGTCAAAAAAGACATCCCTATGCTACAACATGGAGTTGAACTAATGATTTCAGGCAAGAATCCAGAAGACTATTTTTGTGACAGCAAAGCTATTGCTGTCCAAACTGGTAGCAGCATGTCCCCCATTAGAAAATAACCATATATGGATTTACCATTAGTGGCTGTATGTCTTGACAGTCTATGATTTAAAAATAACATTTAGCTATTAGTAGTGCTTCCCTTTATTCTGAGGAGAAACTGGATTATCATGTTCAAAGTAACAAGGTCTCCTATTTTTTGCTGCATTACCCTCATTTTCTGTATTTGATACTGGACATGAATTATTCCTGTTTTTCACATATAAGTAGGACAAGATTCAGGTCCTACCTTTATATATATATATATATATATCTTTATATATGGATCTTCATCTCTTATTACCAGTTATCAGTTGTACTAAGAATTTCATTGCATCTATTTTTTTTTTCTGTGCTCTTGTTTACAGCTCTTTGGAGATTTTGCCTGTTATTGCTGCTTATTCATACTCTCCCCCTCAAAAACCTCTGGCCAAAATCCATCTATTTTACCTGAAAGAAAAAAATAAACATCTAACAGATGATGTGGTAGACACCCTGGCAACAGAAGCAGCAGGCTCTATTCTCTAGTGGGCTGCTTTTTGACTTCCTATGCACGGAACCAACCTGAGCCCCTGGGCTGTGCATCGTCCTGTTTGGTTGAGCTGTAGCTCCATTTACTTTGGTTACCTTCCAGAGAAAGAATACGATCCTCACAAATGCTCTTGGATCCTTCAGACAGGAAGCAAGAGCATTCAGATCCCCTTGAAGTCAAAGCGAGGACACAGCCATTCTCCAGATCAAGTCCACGTTAATGATGCTGCATCTGCTAGACGTGCAGGGTTAAGCAGCAGCAGGGTTATTAAAAAAACTGGAGATGGTGACTCTGATTCCTTTACCAGCTGACAGAAAGGAACACCTTCTACTTATAGCCCTTAGCATCCCCTCTGTCTTGCAGGGCATGTCCTATGCTGGCAGGTGAACTCCACTGAGTAACTAAGCTGCTGTAAAATCAAAGCTATGCCCTACCCACAGGACAGAGGGAACTTTTAAGACTTCTGAACTGTAGGAAGAAATCTAGTCTCCAAATAAAATAAAGCAAGGTTTTCCCCAAAGTGCTTAACTAAAGGGTATCCATGCCACACTTTTATTTTTCATCCTTTTTTGATCTTTAATTTAATGTAAGTACTCAAGCAATTTTAGCTGTGTTTTCTTCTCAACTTCTCTCACTTTAGGCCACACACACAAAGATAATTCTGTGACTTGACACCCCTCCAATCTTAAAATCTTATGGTGAGGAGAAAAAAAAAAGGGATGTTATTTTAAACAACCTCAGACTAGAGTTTTTTTGTCCATTAGGGTACTTATTTATCCATTTCAATTCATGCCTTTTTTACGTTGAAAATTATAGCTTTTACAGATTCCTTTAAACTTCTAGGTATGAAAATGGCTCTTTTTCAAAAACATGCTTCTAGATCACCAAAAATACTTGACTTGTGTTTACATTTGCTTTGTGTGGAATTCAAGGTACTAATATTTGTATTTACTGCTCATCCCATTCCTTATTGATCTATGTTCTTTCCTTTTTCATTTATCTAAACATGTATTTATTGCTGATTAAATGGTAGTTGAGATGCACTGCCTGCCTCTTCATACATCAGACATATCAACACTAGCATTCCAAAAAGGTTCCTCATCCAGCCACACCAACGCCCACTAACCTTCAGCACTTGTGGATGCAAGATGATAAAAGCAGTCCCTAAAGCAGACTGGCCTTTGAATGATAGGCTAAGTTTGCCAATCTTTGCCCCGCTTGTAGACTGGGATGCTCATGATGGGCCATTAGCTTCACATCATCCAGATATAATGCCACTAAACTCATCTGATGTGAGGCTGGATTTGATGCATTGCTGTACTGATCTACAGGTGCTCGGAATTAGTGATTCCAGAGGGCTTTTTCTTTCAATACTAAACCATCTTGTTTATTAAAATAACATTTCTGTCTTGGGGACTTGTTCTGCCACATTTTATGTTTTCATGCAATGCATGATCCTTCTCCAGCCACTACCGATTTCATTTCTTTGAGGCACTCTAAGAGCAGTAGGGTTAGGTTCACTAACTGTTGAAGGGTCAGGTCTAGCTGCTTTTTCACATTCTAGCTGCTTTTTCACATTTGGTGACCTCCGGTTGCTGAGCCAGGTATACATAAAGCACACAACTCTTGGGCTCTACCTGCTAGCTACTTGAAAATTGAACTACTGCAATGATACTCCCAAAGCAAACTTTACTTTGGTTTGGCATGAGGTGCAAGGCAATTCAGAAATTGGCTCTTTCTGAAAGTTCTCCTTTCCTTGTTATTTCCTTCCAAGAATGTTTTTTTTAAAAAAAAAAAGAAAAAGAAAAAAGTCCTCCACTTTGAATTGCTGTGTGCTCACCGAAGGGAATAGCCCTCATATTGAATGTATTTCCAGTGAACACAGTTCACAAAACATTAGTACATTCAAAATAATCAAGAAGGCAAGCAGTGTCTCTCAAGGAATATATCATGACAGACATAATGTCCCAGAGCATGAACTTCCTTCCTATGTTAAATTGCTGTTCACTGAGGTGGAGGCTGAAACAAAGTTAAGCATTTTTTTTAACCAAACAGTTATCACCTAACTACTATTTCACCTATTTCAGGATTCACATGAGGAACCTTATTCTAAGATGAAGGTGGAATTTCCATACACCTAGAAAAAGATTAGAATTCTGTGGGTTTTTTTTTTTTTCCCAAAAGCCTTCTCTGCAGGTAATACACTGTCCTCAGGAAAAGTTTCATAACAACAGAGCATGCAAGTAATTCAAGAAGGTGAATTATTTTTCCACAATTTATGCACTAAATGCAAGCGAATTACAATAGATGGGCCTTCTCAGGAGGAACACTCATTGACATCTTCAGACAGTAGCAGCAGTCTTTGAATTTTCACTTCAACTACTGCTTAGAAACGACGCTGTCAGAAAGGAAACACCTACTGTGCGCCTTCACTTGCCTTCTGATCCCTTATTAGTTAACCCTAAAGTGCATATGTATACAGCCTTAATCCCCAAGTGAGTATCTGGACCAGGGGAAATCTGGAATTAATTGCAAAGTATTTTGGTTACTAATGCAGCTGTTACAAGTGTTTGATTTGGCAAGGGAACAGAAAAGGCACTGCATACCAATTTCGTGAGCCACTGTAAAAGCTGCATGGAGGCCGTCATCTTCAATCACTGCACAGCTGCGCTCAGGAGAGCATATGGTCCCAACGTCTGCCATTCCCAGAGTATCACATGAATGATGCCCACATAAATCCTGCCCAGGAAGGAAAAAAAAAAAAAATCATTAAATTAATTTTTTACACCCATAGGTAACAGCAGGTTAGTCAGCAGCCCTTGACAAACAGCAGAACCTGGATAAAAACATCAATACATAGTTCCATGTAAAGATGTTAGTGCAGTTTAAAAGCATGATGACCCAATCCCATCTCAGGTAAAGAGTCAGTGAAAATAGTTTCATTGACTTTAACAGGATTTGGATACTTTCTGTAATTAATTATTCTTGATTTGTATTTCTGAAATACATACAGAAGCTCAGACTTGCATTCAGGTAAGTACTCAAAATACATGCTGTAAAAGCATTTCTTTATTGACAATAAAACCAGAAGAAGGTGAACCAAGACACAGAGAGAAAGCTTACTTGAACCACAGATCACCTTTCTTTTCAAAAGGCAAGCCTTATACTTGCACTTCAAGGAATGAGATTATTATATATTAAACCTCATGTCACACCCGTCAAATAGGATTAATAATGTATTACCCAATATGCCAAGTATTTAAGCAATTCTCAAAGGCTGCTTAAAGAGTCAGTGATATGACAGTGCAGAAAACCCCTTGATTCCTAGTCTTACTAGTGCAACAACTTGATCACTTTTCCTAATTGTAGATATGGGGTGTCTCCAAAAACTACACAGGTAGCATCATTCCAGGATGATAGTGATAATGATGAAAGCAGCTTTGGTCAGACATAGAGTGTTTTCATCATCAGTAATAACTTTTTAATGCTTCTACTGAAGCAGAGGGAAGAACACAAGCCTGAATGTACATATATATATATCCTTTTTTGTTTAAGAAGGAAAAACAGGTGCCATGACATTTGGAACACTCCTAGACATTTCACTGTGGTTGAATGAAAATGTCACTTTCAAGACATGACAGTATTATCAAATGTTATTATCAAAATGATCAAAGACTACCTTTTTCCCTTAATTTTTAAGACTCTCTTCTTCCCTTGAGATCTCCTTTTATAATGACTTTCTTTCATGAAGCCTTTCCTAATTAATCCATCTGAATAACAGATATCCTGTATGACACTCTAGGTTGACAACAGTCACTGATTATGAGTTTCAAATTTAGACAAATCTAATGCACAGGATTCAAATCCCACTGAAGTCAAAGAAAAACACATTGAGTTCACAGATACTATGACAGAGCACCTCATTACAAAAAGTAAAAAAAAAAGCGCAATTTTTTTTCCACCTCCCAAGTTGAAATTAAGAATTTTTCAAGCTAAAATTACATAGCAACATTACATATATGGAGCAAGAATTCAGGATCAGTTTTCCTAATTTCCAGGTGTCTGGGAATTCTTTTTGGTAAGTGCACTCTTGGTGCTACTTAATGTCAAGATTTCAGCGTTGTAGTACCAACGGGCAAAACAGTCTCACAAAAAAAGAGATGGAATAAAATTAAAAAAGTATTTCAATTCCCATATTTTCACCGGTATTATCCATGGTTTAAGAAGAACTTCCATGCTGTAGCAATGCAGTTAATGTGCAGGGAAATTTCTGTCTAACCCCACGGACTCCCACCCTTGACATCTAATTAGCTCCCCAGATTAACTCCCCAGATTCTGGCTCTGCATCAGTTATGGGACGGTACAGAAGAAGGACACCCAGTTTCAAGTACTTTAAAAGGAATGCAATTTTTTCCAGTTTTATTTGGGCAAATGAACTTATCATTTATAGAATCTTTGGACCAATATTGGAAAAGGCTCTGAATGGGATCATATTACTACAGTGTCTATCATCTAGGGCATATTCAACAAGGAAGATGCAATCTTTAAGCTCCTATTACTTTTGCTTAGGTTCATATCCAATTAGGCTTTTATTTATCACTTCTGAACCTGGCCCTTTCAGTCTAAGGACATGTTTTACACAGAGCACGTTCTATGTAAACATAACTGAAAGTGGTTTACCTACAGCAGCATGAGTAACAAAACCCAGAAAAAACATACGTGCGTAGTACCAATAAAAATACCTTTTCATGATGATATAATCAGCCTAAATAAATGACTGTAAGCTGTATAGGAAGTAAGATACTTTTTATACTAGTGTAATTTGAACTGAATCCACACAAGTAGTTGAATTGGAATTCTTACACAAGTACCCAAAAGCACATAAATCAGACAGAGAGCAGTTTCCTGGAACAGGTCTAAATTACACTCAGGTTGATAGTGCCAAAGATAGTATAAAACACATTAATTAATTCAGGCCTTCTCTTTGCATGCAGATTTTGTGTCATTTGGTCTTTTCTTGTATTTGGGTGTCATTATTACGTAGATACTTACATCAGTACTACTCCCAGTACGGGCACAATTATATTAGCCCTCAGATGTCTTATGTCAGTGCTTGATTTATTTCCATTTGCAATGAAGAAACTATGCCAGTGATATGGTATGAAGCCATACCAGCATATGCAACCAGACCTCACAACGGTTCTCCAGATCTGATGACACAAGTATAATTAAAAGAATACAATCTTTCTAAGCAGAGAATTTCACAAACTAAGGAAGAGTTATTTTTTATGGGATGTGTGGAGGTTGAAAAATTATGACAGGGATGTTAACCGTAAGCAGCCCTTTTGACTCTTGACTGGTTAGTAATCCTAACCTCAACATTTCCAAAGCTATGCACAGGATTGCATTATGCCACATTCATTAGACATAAAAAAAACCCTAGGAAAAGCTATGTACTTATACAAGCACTGAAGGACATAGCGAAGTTTGGTTACTTTTCATATATTACATGTTACTGAGTTTTTACCACACTGCATGCCTGGGTTTTCTTAAGAACTCCAGTCATAACAAACCATTGTTCCTCCATTTCCATCATTTCCCAAAGAGTATGACACGTGTCCTCACATCTCAACATCCCACTAGCAACTTCCAGGGCTGTGCTCATCTCTTTGACAGTTGTCTAGACAAAATGAAACAAGCTTTACACTTTCTTTATGAAATACCTTAATTTTGGGTCAGATAAAATGCATTTCTCGAAGGGTTGTGTTTGTTAAAGGTTGCTCCCAGGAAATCCCACACCAGAAGATAAGTGATTCTGAAAATTGTTTATCTGTAAAATTACCTAGCTCCTCCAATGCCCCAGGGACAGCTGTTTTCCAGCTGTGCTGCAGGAGCTAGGTAATTTTACATCATACCCAGATGGTGTGAGACCAATCATACGAGGAGAGGGAGAGGGAGAGGGAGAGGGAGAGGGAGAGGGAGAGGGGGGGGGAGGGGGGGGGGGGAGAGGAGAGGAGAGGAGAGGAGAGGAGAGGAACTGCCCTGTGGTCAGAAAGTGGTGGTCAGTGACAGAGTATAGCTCTATCCCCTTCACTCAATGAAGTGACCATCTCTGTGCTGCCACCTTGGCAAGGCAAGGTGGCCTGGGCAGCCCTGAAGCTGGGCAGCAGCCGAGGAGGCTTGTAAAGGGTCTTGGAAATATTTTCTGGCCTTAGCTTTTTTTGAGGGACACCTATGGGTTGCCCACCTGCTGCTACAGCAGAGAACACATTGGCTAGGCTTTGAGCAGAGAACATGTGCTGAGTCCTCTGGGTTTTGTGGCAGACTTCAGTCCCCCACGACTGCATGAGAATGCATTTTTTTAAGCTAATGCTGACATTATCAGTAATCACTTGGGCAGATTACAGAAGACTCATCTCCCTTATGTTCTCAACCAATATTCACATTTATTCTCTATTTCTCTTGCCTCTGCATGAGCTGAACTTTAATATATTTCTATTCATAGCATCACATAGTAGAAAATGTACACATAATTGAAGCCTATAAAGTGGCATCTCTGAGACAAGTACTCTGAGAATTTTGCTATCATTCCCTAGCTATGTGGTATCTCCCAACAGCACGGTTTTGAGTGACATTATTGAAAGGCACACCTGGTTACATTTCCACGGATTTAAATCTTTATGGGAAAATGTCTTTCGACTTATACCTCCCGTAGATGTACTGGCTATGGATTATTTGTTATCAGCATCAATAGCCAATTTCTAGTTTTCTTGGGCAGACTTGGAAAGCAGTCTCAGACTTTTATGAAATAATGATTCTGGGAGTACATTAAAAGTCTTGATTTCCCTTGAAAATATTTTTTTTTCAAAGTAGACCCAGATGTAATGATGCAATCTAAAAAATCTGTGTGGGTCTCCTCAACTTTTCTTACTCCAGCTAAAGCACTAAGAAAGTGGGAACTCGCATGACACTTAAAATTATTTTCCAATTATTATTTCACTCTGGTGTGCGGCTTCTATTTCAAAAGTTAATCACATACTCAGATCTGTCTACTAATTTAATTGTCTCCAAATAGCAGCAGAAGCTTTGAAGAGTAAGTGTTTCTTAGTATTTCTAAAGAAGAAATCCAGAGTCTAGCCCTTAATCTGCATTACAGTAGTTTCAAAATAAAAGAATGACTAGGAAATTAATTTGTTACACAGGAGGTAATAGATGTTAGGACTTAAGCTCTGGCATAGGAATGACTTAGGAAAAGTGAGCTGTACATCATAAGACTAGTAATTAATTAGACAGCTCATTAAAGGCCAAGTTTTCTTGGCATTTGTAAGTACGTCAAGAGCAGCTGGCTGTTTGCCATGTATACGTGGCATTGTTGTGAATGAAGATAACTGTCGCGGCTCCCTGCTGGAGCAGTTAATTTATTTTACCTGAAGCTCTTTGATTTGTGCAGTAGGCTTAAAAACAAGAATAAACTGTTTAGTGAAACCTGATATTAGGCCAGAGCCCGTGGACTTGATCCAACACAAGATTTAAGCACCAACACGGACAGTTGTGTGGAATGCAAGGGCAGAAGAACAAAAGTGGTCCACGAGTTTTGAGTTGTCTTTTCGTGGTCTTTGAGTTATCTACCCTTCACAGGGGCTTGCAGTTTGTGACCTTACAGGCCACATTTTACAGTCCTGAGCAGCTTTGCACTTAGGTTATACGACATACCACTTGATTGGGGTTGTGATGTTTAATGTTTCTTGGTCTTTGCCCCTGAAGGAACCCAAGCCTACAGACGTTCTCAGATCAGATATCTGAGAAACCAACAGGATTAGGTTTCCTATTGGGCACAGCTGCACATAATCTTCTTTTAAAGCACAGCTAACAGCTTTCACATCCCTGTGTGTTCACTCTCTTGCTTTTCTGGTTTCTTTACCATGGCTCATCAGTCAAAGCCTTTGCCCAATAAGAAGGTGATCCGGCTTCAAATTCCTTTGAGGGAATGAGGATACTTAGAAGTGCATTTCTTAGGACAGTGCTCTTTGGTCTACATCAGACTACGTTCTGTGAACGTAGTGAAGTTCTGCTCATGGTCGTGCGGGCAGGGAGTTGTGGCTCCTTCTGTTGCAGCCCACGAGCCAAAGGTTCCCCTCTCCCTGACTGCAGTTACTGCTTAGGGTGCTTGGTGAAGGGACCTCATTTTTGGTCCCTGTCCCCCCAGCCTGCTCCTCTATGTTACACAGAACGATCCTTTGGTAAATTACAGAAACAGCCTTCTCTCCGTGCTTTGGGAACACAGGCTGCTTTGCTCTAAGTGGTGGGCTCCAGTCAGCGGCTTCAGGTCACGATTTCTCGCTTTCTCACCATATGAATCTTGAATTACTTGCTAAACAGTGACATAGCTTTGGTCAGAGGGGTGGAAAGTTTCCTTAACACCTGGAACAGCTTACAACCTACCGGTTAAGGACCTCTCCTGGGAGGTGGGCGATGCAGACCTAAAATCCCTCAAGCTGAGGAAGGAATTAAATACGACTTTCTGACTTCCTGCAGCAGCATTCCCACCACAGGCCTGTAAAGGGAGGGCAGGGTCAGGCGGTATTTGGGACCCACGCATCCACACACCCCCCCGCACCCCTCTGCAGAGTGGGTGGAAGTGGGAATGTCACAGCAAGGCAAAAGGGAACACAGGGAGGAAAGCAAGGTTCACACAAGTAAGAAGTATTACCGGTATCACCCAAAGAGCACGTTATGTCTGGAAGTCAAAAGGAGCACAGGACTTCAGGAAAAAAGACCTTTTGAAAATAAGGGCTAACTGGTGAACAAAGTAATTAGGGAATCGTCTGTTTTACCCCTCAACCGATACCGTGACATTTAGAAAGAGAGCCTTTACAAGCCGAAAAGGTGGAAGGCTGCCCTTTTCACTTGCTGTGAAAAGTCCTCTTCCTGAGACAGTGGTGGGTCTCGCTCCTGGGGATGTTCAGGTTAGGGTACCAGAAAGAGGGTCTGGCTATCTCTGTGAAGCAAGAAAGCCAACTCACTGAGATACTGCTCCCATGACCGTATTTTGAGAGGAAAGATCAAAGCCTGGTTACCTTTCGAGGAAAAAAGGAGTGGGGGTATCTGCCATACTGACAAAAAAAAATAAATAATCACATCTTTTCCTCCAGTAGCTTAACTTAAAAATTTAGGTCATCTTCCTTTCAGATTTACTGTGCTAAATTGCAGACTGTGTTTTGTGCATTTAAATCTCAAATGTACAGAGCTTTTTCTGAATTCCAGATGAGGTGAATTTCAAGAAAACTCAACGTATGCATGATGTCCTGCTGGGCTAACTTTAGCACATGCATGCTACATTCGCTGGCTTCAGAAACTACCTCGTCACCAAACTGGTTGTTTAGGCATGTTCTTACTCTGCCCTTGCATGGTTTGGGGATCCTAGGCACTCATCACCCCAGGACATTCTGCAATAAAGTCATAGAAATAGAGCCTAAGTTTGATTAAGCTTTTACACTCTGAATGCACAGATTAACAAAACTTCTTTTCTTTTTTTTTTTTTCTCCTAAAATAAAGTATATGAAGAAAATGCAGCAGCATTATGTGAACTGCAGATTATTTAAAAATACTGGCAAAAGGCACATAAAGCTTTTAGACTCTGCATGGGGAGGGGAAGGGCAAACCAAGTTTCAATTACAAAACTGGTGACTGGTGAACAAGGAAGAATGTGTGGGTTAGCTTGCCTAACCCATCATTCCTCTGTGGGGAAACTCCATACCATCTCTAGATCAGTGTGAATCACACAACTTCTGCACAAATTATGTCTCACTTTATTTTCTCCAGGGATATTACCTAAATGTATGAGATTTGTAACAAAATTGGTGAAAACACTATGAAACTGGTAGGCACATCACATTATAATTTCTTTAGAGTACTAGTAATAAATATTAGTAAATTATATTCTATAGACCATTGGTACAATGACCTGCTTTACTAATGTGCGATAATAATTGTAGGAAGATGGTAATATAGAAAAGAAAAAAAAGAAGGAAGAGCTAAAGCCAAGGAAAGCATGTGCTCCACACAATGAAATTATCATCTATAGAGCTGAGATAATCAAAAGTTTGTTGTTGAAATTTAGCAGCACTGTCAGATTGACAGCTAAACTAAATCACACACACAAGACCCATGTAATTACTGTGCAGAAAAAGGCAGGACAGCGGCCTTTGGCTCTAGCATGAACTTTTTGTTAGAGCCAGACATGATGGTACTATCATGGATGATGCTAACAAACATTTAGGAAACTAATTTTTCTTGTTCTTGCCGCCTGTTATCTACTGTGAGAAGTATCTATTTTCATTTTCACATGATTCAGAATTGAGGGGAAGGGAGAGGAAGAGAACTGGATTTAGTCCAAATGCATCCAATAGTTCATAGGAAACTTAACTGAGGGTCACTAATGAAACAGATTGGATGAATTCTAGAGGACAACTGCAGAGCAGGCTAGATCTTGGAAAAGAACAGGCTGAGTTTAAGTGCAGTTTGCAAGTCACCTCTAATACATTTTTCTACTGTGACATACAACTTGGCAAGTATTTTCTTGCACCCATAATAACCTGAAGACTGAAGATAACTCGCTGCCAGCTTCTGAGAACTGTCCACAATAAAAAAAGCCTGAAACTGACTACATTCTAAATTTGCTGTTGAGTTCGCTACCACTGAGAAAAAAGTGAGTTACCCTCTTCCTCCTCCCCACCCCACAGCCGCTCCGCTACTGCTGCACAGGGCAAAGGACTCACCTGGCCACCAGACAACTGCATCCTTGCATAACCTATTCTGTGGAGGATGCTCTGAAGATGCATGTGGCCCAAAAATTTACAGCTGCTGTCAAGGACTCAACCACAAAGCAGTCGAACAGCAGGGAACCCATTTGTTCTCTAAGGTCAGTAAGGCCAAACTGCCTTAGTGAGAGCTCTGAGGATTTATTAAAAAATTATTATCTTTTGGTACTGACAAATCAGACTCCTGTCAGGCTTGACATGGCCATCATGGGTCAAGATAACAGGTTGAGACCACTGGGAAAATAGACTTCTCCTCATTACATTTGGGGAATTTAAATAATCACAGAAGAACCCCATTATGTTTCTGCAATATTTAGTGGCAGATAATTTCTGAGCCCATTGAGGATTTTTACAGTCTTTTACACAGGTGATAATACACCAGACATGGTGCTGTAGTTTTCCTTGCAGTTTCAGGGTAATTGGATTCACTGTGGCTAATGGACAGTTACAGGGTTCTTGTCGCCACTTACAAGCAATACATAGCCTTAAAATATTTTTAACACCAGTAGTCTGTGAACCAAAATCATGTTCATATTTACTTACTATTTACTGTGCTCTGCAGCATAATTGCTTTAAAGCCTTTATCAAAGTAAATATAACCCAAGTTATATTTGTGAAGTGGGTGAATGTTTTAAGCCAGAATCAGTAAGTCTCCTCTTAAAAATCTTTTCTCATGGGAAGTACTCTCTAGTATGAATGATGATGTTAATAATTTGAACCACTAGCTCTAATGTTATAATAAGGAGAGTTGCTAGTACACTCTTGGTCAATGTATGGTTATTAATTTATCTCTAAACAAGTAATAACAACAGAAGAGGAGGATGCAATAGTGCTGAATTATGACAGAATCCGTCCTTTACAAGGAACTCTAGTAAAGCTGCTATCTTTTCAGAAAGCTTATTTTGGTGTCAAAAATAACATCTAAGTAAACATCATTCCAGATGGAAGATAAATATTATATTAGAGACTTGCATGGCGACAGGAGTGCATAATTTAGATTCTAACTCCACATAAACAGTTACATACAGACGAGGACATGCATTCAGCTGACAAATGATTTGCAAATATTATTTGTTGACGCAGAGACACAAAGTTCAAGGTGGCCTCAGTTAGTAAACAAAGACGGAAAATGTACCTCACACATTTACCCCATGCCTAAAAACCAAGCCATTTAGAAGAAGACATCTGGATGTTCAAAAACTAGCATTACGGTATTTGGAGCCCATCAAAACATGCAGCCATGGCTTGGCGTCTAGTAGCTAAGCAACGTACCTCATACATTCAAAACACAGTTGTAAAAGTTGGATGCTCCTGCCAGTTGCTGCCGCCCTCATCGAACAGCTAAACTGGAAAAAATCTCTCTTAACTTCAAAGCGGGGCTATTTTCTCTGGGAAACATCTCTACTGCTTTTTCATCCTTTAACCCTTTTTGTGTTTACATTCCAAGAGGAGCAAATAGATTCATGTTGACATTTCGAGTGTAAGCATATAAAAATCGTGTGGACTCACACATATTCCCTGCAAAGAACATCATGAACACATGTAGCAGGAAACTACAGTCTTGTTCTCATTGGATACTGAAATGTAATGCCAAACAATCTGCATGTGCACACAGCAAATCACTAAAGCAGATTAAGTTATACTCAGTTGCACTGACGAGCTAATCCCACAGCTAAATGTGTTAAAACATATACAAAGAAAATGGAAATCTGTGCTTTTTTCTTGCAAGCCTTTACATCCCTAAGTAACAATGCAAGCAGTATTTGCATCTTAGGAGTGGAAGGAGACCATGCGAACTGTGACATTTTGTTTAGTTTAGGTACTACTTACATCCAAAAGAAGCAAGTGTACGTGTGGAAGATGCATTACTCAGGAATCTTTGAAAGATTCCTGCATGGATCTCTGCATGGATTCCTGATTAGCAGCATCCATGCAGAGAATTACAGATAAGCATCTGCAAAGCAAGTGCACTTTAAACTCACATCCTATCTCAGTCCAAATTAACTTAATAATTGACTTTAAGATTCACGGTCTGCCACCCTAAGAGTTTCTGAATTGTAACAAATCCCAGTGAAATAAATGGGAATAGTGGCAGAGAAAAAACACTTTAGTGAAAAGTGATGGATTCTGGCCCAGGCTTAATTAATAAGATATTAGAAAGGATGTTTATAGTGAAAAGCAAGAGCATTCTGACCCAGCCTAGGTAGCCTGCTTTCATTCAGATTATAATGATTTAAAAAAAAAAAAAAAAAGAAAGAAAAAGGAAAGCTTGCAAATCGGACCAATGGGCTTTAAAGTGCTAAAAAAGGCTCCTGCTGTACAAGTGATGCCTGACTGACACAGAACCTAATGTTTCAACTATTTACAGCTTTAAAAGCAAGCCAGGATCTTTTTTTTCCCCTTCTGGAGCAACTCCTTCCACAAACCATCCAAAGCATCCTTTTTGGCAGGCTCCTATGATGTAGAAAAGCAGGCGAACTCAAGCGAACGGAAAGTCATGCAGTTATTTTTTTCATACTTGGGGAAGGGAAAAAAAGAAAACACCAAACCCAAACCGCTGAAGGGATATTCTTACAGAAGAGCCTCACTGCATAAACTCAACCACATGTCTACTACAGCAATGTCCCTTAATGACCTCTGGCAAGGCAATTAATTAACAACTGGGTAGGGAGCAAGGCGCAGCTCTGCATGGGCAAGACTGGCCAGATCCGACCCACAGCTGATCACTTGAGGAACGGGAAAGAGATTGCATGCCCTTACCAGCAGCCTGTCTCCCTCAGCTTCTGCAGCTCTGTTTACCTGCGGTCGGCATTTACGTCCTACCCTTGAACCACAAGCGCTGCCAGCTCCCCATGTGTCGGAGCTGTTCTGGCTGGAAATAGCATCTCCATGCACTCAACAAGGAAGTTGCACGGACTTTTAAGGTGTTCTCCACTGTTTTTCCCTGACAGGTTGGTTGAGGGACTAATTTAGACTAGTGAGCGCTTTGCCCGCGCCACCTCCCTGGTGTGAGAGTGGCCGCGTGTGAACCGTCTCGCCGGGAAAGATGAGGTATCATCTCATCCGGGTCCCCCTGGCAGGCATCCCAGCACCGAACTGACTGCGTCCCACGGCAGGGGTGACCTCGCAGGGGAAGGGGGGCACGCACGCATACACCATTTGTTGGGTTTTCAGCTCTTCTTCCATCCCCAGCCGCTGCGTGCGTGGCTGCCGGTGCCTGCAGGGCAGCACAACCCGAAGGGGTGAGCACAGGGGCAACCACCAGGCAAAGCAGGACAGCGTGGCTGGAGGGCGGCCACGTCCCAGCCCGGTCACCCCACGACACATTGTCGCTGGAGGCAAAGCCAGCCACCGTCAGTCGGTCGGTCGGTTGCTTGGTCAGGGTGATGCCTACCTCGCGGGTGAAGAGGATGGCGGCGTCGTAGTGCTCATCGTGGTCGTCGTCAAGGCGGTTGTGCTGGTGCTGCCACTTGCAGAAGTTCTTGAGGGTGGTGGCGGCGTTCCTGTTGACCTCCAGCCCTTTCTCCTTCTCCCCCAGGGCCACCACCTTCACCACGGCCAGCCGGACGTGGTTCTCCAGGCTGGCGTGGGCGTAGAGCCGGGAGGCGATGGAGGCCAAGGTGAGCAGGTAGTGCTGCAGCCCCTTCCCGTACTTGTGGACCATGGAGGCGTCGGCCACCAGCAGCAGCTCCACCTGCCGGGCCCGGGAGACGGAGCGACGACGCCGCCGCCGCCGCCGGCCGTCCCCCGCCGCCGCCGCCGCCAGCCCGGCCGGGTCGCGGGTCTCGCAGCTGGTGCGGGCCGGCACCGTCTGGAAGCTGAAGCCGTCCCTGCGGAAGAAGTGCGGGGTGCGGGCCGGCCCCTCTCCGTAGATCCGCGGGTCGGCCGCCTCCCCGCCGCGCCGCGCCGGCCTGAGGGTGTAGCGGGAGCGGCCGACGGCGAAGAAGCCGTCGAGGCCGCCGCAGAGGTTGAAGAGGGCCAGGGAGCGGGGGTTGCCGTCCACCCTGCCGCGGTAATAGCAGCGCGGCGGGCCCCCCGCCGCCGACCCCGCCGCCTCGTCCCGCTCCAGATCGAGGAGGAAGCGCTGGCCCCCGGCGTAGAGGACGTAGCCCGCCTTGCCGCCCCCCGCGTAGGTCGGGTCGAGGCGCCGCACGACGCCGCTGGCCCCGGGGGGAGGGCCGGGACGGGGACGGGGTGGCGGTGGGGCGGGGGGCGGCGGGGCTCCGGCGGCGGCGGCGGCGGCAGGTGCCGGCTGGGGCAGAGCGAGGTGGAGCTGGGCGACCAGCAGGAGGGTGAGCAGCGCCGGGAGCATGCCTGCCTCACCGGGGGCGGCCGCGGCGATAATTAGTAGTAGTAGTAATAATAATAATGATAAAGGGTTGGGGAGAGGGGTGGTGGAAAGAGCCGGTCGGCGGAGTGCGGCGAGGGAGGTAAGAGAAGGGAAGGAGGGGGACGGGGGGGGGGGGGGGGGGGGGGGGGGGGGGGGGGGATGAGGAGTAAAAAAAGAAAAAAAAAAAAAAAGAAAATAAAATTTTCAAAAAAGAAAGTTCTCCCTCCCGAACTCGAGTCAACTGTGAGTGGGAGAGAAAAAAATGTCAACAAAAGCCGCTCGCGTGTGAACTTTGTGTTTCTCTGCAGGGAAGAGCCGGGAGCACATGGAAGGAGAGAGGGAGGCAAAAAAAATATATATTAAAAAAAAATCACAAATCAGTGCTGCTAGGGAGGCAAAGGCGGGGAGGGAGAGAGAGAAAAAGGAGGAGAGGAGGCTCGGACCCGGCAAGTAGAGAAGTTTGAGCACTTCCCACTCCTCTTCCACTTCTCTGCTGTAGTCACCGGATCATCACCAGCAGCAGCAGAGGCAGGGGGCAGGTCTGCTGCAACTCGCCAGTGTCTCGGGCTTCGGTGGGCTCCCTTTCCTTCTTTTGCCCCCTTTTGTTTTGACGAGAAGGAGGAGAAGGGGACAGAAGAAATTCAGGCACCAAAAAAAAAAAAAAAGAAGAAAAAAACCCGCCTCGATCGTCTCCGGTGAGATGGTTAAAAAAGGGGAAAAAAAAGGAAAAAAAAAAAGGCAGGGAAAAAAAAGCGCCCAAGAAGCGGAAAACGTCCTGGATTTTTGTAAAAGCCCCCTCCCTGTATCTTTTCTGTTGTTGTTGTTGTTATCCCCAGTCTGTCGATGTGAACAAGAGGAGAAGGGAGAGAAATGTGAAGATGAGAGGAGGTGGAACAATGAATTTATAGCGGAATGCCATCCTGCAATGGCAATTTCAACAATTCGTCACTGCAGGCTGCCTCTTAAAGGGAGAGCTTCAAAACCACCACTCCCACACTTCCTTCTCATTTAATCAGACAGAGGGAGAAACTTGAGGGGAGGGGGAAAGAAAGAAGGGGGGGGGTTGTGGGGGGAGGAGAAAAGGAGGGAGAGGGAGCGGGAGAGAGGGCGGCAGGAGAGGGAAGAGAGAGGGAGGAAGCCGGGGAGGAGGGAGAGACGGGGAGAAAAAAAATGTTGGTGTATGAAAAAAAGGAGATTTCCCCTCAAATGGCTTAAAGCCACAGAGTCACCCGGGGCTGGAGCTGTCGCCGCTGGCGGGGGGCGGTGGAGCTGCGCTTACCTCGCCTCCTGCCCGCGTCCCCCTCTCTCCTGCCCGCCGCCGCCGTTCATTTTGCAATGTGAGGAGGAGGAGGAGGAGGAAGAGAAGGAGGAGGAGGAGGCAGGTTTACTCCTGGCTCTCGGAGGGGAGGGAACCGGCCGAGGCTTTTCCGAGAGCGCCCGTGGCGCGGCCGGGGGGAGCTGCTGCCCGGGCGGGGGGTCGCGCCCCCGACCCTGCCCCTGCCCCCCGGTGTCCCAGCTCGTCCCCTGCCCTTGCCCCTTTCTGGGGTCGGCGTCAGCACCAAACTTCCTCCCTTTGTCTGGGCGGCCGCGGCTTGTCTGCACCCAGCCTGTCATTAAGTCCCGGCAAGCTGTCATCTAGTTTGGGCGGACTGTGATTTCCCCCGAGCCCCCGAGGAGGAGAGAGGGGCGGGGAAGAGTTAATGCTTGCTTTGACCTTTTGAATGACTTCAGATACTTAGATCATCCCCCCGCTGACTGACACACGCATCCACTCACCCCTGTCCGACCCTTCCTGGACTTCGCTCTCCGACAGGGACACCCCAAGGGGCAGATGTCTGCATTTACTCTTTCATCCACCTTTTCCACCTTAACGCTGCCCGGGGAGCGAGAGGAGATATTGGCAAACAGCTCGCTCTCTGCCGAGATCAAGGGCTGGAAGGCAGCCTGGGCTCCGGGGAGGGGAGAGGAGCGGGACCCTGGAGGAGTCTGGCTTTGCTGGCTGCCCTCCTGCAGAGGTACGCGACCCAGCATCACCAGGTGCCTTGTCTTGCACCGAGTCAAACACGTGGGAAACAAAAGTCCTCGTTATGTCCCGTTCCCTCTCCGCGTCCCCATATGGGTGCCAGGAGCAGGTGCTCTCCAGCCGCAGGACTCCAAGGGGGATGCAACTCCCCAGTCTCCTCGCAGCCCGAACAGCATCTAAGCCTGACCACGCCGTCTGCAAGGGAATGATCTGCACAGCTGTCCTACTTCCTGGGATCAGGACCGTGGTGGTGGGATGCACAGAGGATGGGAGACCAGCAGCCACCTCTGTCACGTCCAGAGGTTGCTTTGAGAGTCTAGCACTTCTGTAAAGAACGGGTTAACTAATGCCACAAATGTTTCAAAAATTAATATTCCCATGTAAATGATTACATTAACATAACCCCGAGGTTATGCTTATGAACTATTTAACGCACCAAAGTTTTGCAGGTGTGCTTTCTTCTTGTTCCATTTTTCTGGAAATGGTGATACCTACCTGCGAACACAAGTTCATTTCTTCAACTTCCTGGTGTTTCTTTTTCTACATTTCAGTATTTTATCGTCACCAAAAATTCTTGACTGGAGTCAGTAAGTTCAAAAATTAAGAGTTATGTATCAGGAAGGTCACATGACATTTTTTGGGTATTGGTCCAGGACTATTCAACATTTTAAAATTTAAACATTTTCTCAGTTACTTTAAACTAGCTATAAAGTTAAGACAGTTGGGAAAAAAATCAAAAGGAGGGAGAGAGAAAAAGGCGGTATATTCTGATTAAAAAAGAACCTGTAATTTGTTTCTTACTTTTTCTTGGATGGCTTTTACCTTTCATAGTAGATATCTGTTCAGCAACAACATTTTTATTGACTTCACAGTGACCTGATCAAGCCCTGGATTCGCATATATGCCTGGGTCCAAACTCCCAGATACCTCTGGGAGAGGTGCTATAGGTGAGATCCGGGATAAGGAATGTAGTTTGGATAACAACCTCAGAAACTGTCATTAAAAAAGTGTTAGTTTCTCAATGAAAAGGCATATGGTGCACAAGAGGCCAGTGTAATGTTCTCCCATGCTACAGCATAATTCCAACTGTCCAGCCTAAGAAAAAAAACAGGAATGCTTGGAAGGCTTAGCAGTAATTAAATGGTGTGTCTCAGTGTTCGTCTCCTGTTTTTTCTTTGACTTCCCAAATGACAGGAAAACTTGGCTAAGCCTCCACAGTGCCCTGTTTCATTGAATAAGGAACTAGGTTTTCCAGGAAGGTACAAATTAGCCTGTGCAGATTACCCCACACATTATGAAGTCTTTCCTATTTACATTTCAAAACTCTAGTAACTCAGCAGTGCAATAATGGAAAGATAACTCAGTCATGCCTCATTCAACAGGAGGAACCCTCTTCTGGTCTGAGAGTCTTGAAGAGTAAGGATAAATCACTTAAAACTAATTGTCTTCTTTTTCCTCCCAGTTTTGCCCTCTTAGCCTCTTTTTACAGTTACGGCATTGCCTTTGAGCAAGAAAGCCTGTTAGCTTGTCCCAAGTTGTGGATGACACTAAATCCTTGTCAAACAGTTCTGACCTGGAAATCTCAAAGTTGACCTCTCCCAAACACAGACACAGATACAGAGCCACAAATCCCCAAGTAGCTTTAAGGCACAATGTAAGTTTTGTAGACTTTGGGCCAAATTCAATCCTGATGTAAAAAGAAGCAGTCCTCCTGAGGCTCTGGGAGCTACAAGCTGCTTTCATTAAGGTTGTATTTCAGCCTTTGGGTTTGTCCATGAAACCCTTTAGGATCCTTTGAGTAACAGCCTCGGTAGCTGGGGATTCATGATAATATAGTATTTAAGTCACATAAGAAATATTGCTCTAAGCATTATAAACACTCATATGAAGGAAGAGCTTAAGACTCATGGAGATACTAAGAAAGTTGCTAATAATTTTGTTCTCATGTCCTTCAAACTGTCTTGTAGAAGGGTCATGTTTTACGTCACCTCTTTTTAAATTCTCAGTCACTTTACTAGGGGCAGAAAACCATGAATCCAGGGTGTCAACAAATTAATCCTGTGTTTGCCTACAGCCTCTAGTCAAGGCCTAGGAGAGATGCCCTACGCAACACTGACTGTTTTTCACCATTAACTTATCTCTTTCTCCTTGGGAGTTAAAAAAACCACAACAAACAAATGTTCAGCTTTTATTATTCTAGTGTTAGGAGTGTCTGACATATCTATGTAGTTGCACAGGGGAGACAGCAATTAGTATGGGAGATACTAGCTTTGTCTGTAAAAATATAGGAAGATCCAAGCAAATTGCCTGCTCAACATGTTCTAAAGTGATACCAAACAAAGAACATTTGACAAACTTGTGGTCAGCGCATGCCTATAGCTGGGAACTGGACCCAGGTTTGGGAAAGCTCTATCTAAGAATCTACCTGTAGCAACATGCTTCTTAACATGGGACAGCTTTGTACCTCCTGAGAACTGAAAGCCTCTGTTAACTTCATGGGACATAATTCATATGCGTATCAGCAAGATCAAGCTTGCCTGCAACAGGAGGCTTTTTTCATCTTTACCCCCCAGAAATGTATCAGAGATAGTGTGTTGCCTCACAAATCTGCTGTGGTTTATTGGTCTTGTCAGCAGTTTTAACCATCCAAACATAATGATTACAATGTTCAAGTCAATTCGTTTTAAAGCTTTCCTACGGTGATGCATTAAAACCACTGAAGACATTTATTTCTAAAGTACTCATTATTAAATAAAATACTCATTATAAGTAATTTTGCAAAGAACTCTTAAAGATAAATATTTTTGGTTAGAGTTCTGGAAAGGACTAGATATACTGCCATTTGGAATAAGTTACACAGACTTTGACCCCCACCCTAGGACAGCAGCATAGTCCATATTGTCCCTTTTTTTGGACTCTGTGTCTTTACATGGCTTGAATGTTATGAAAACCCATTCAGATGGAGACCTCCTGGCAATTGTTTTGACTGACTGGAGTATGCTTGTTGATATTGAAATAGGTTTGTGGCTGATAAATAAGCCAACATCACCATTAATGGTGTATCCTTCCTGCCAGTCTTACCAGATGCGTGGGGAACTGAGTGCCTTTGGAGACTGAGCTAACTTCTTCATCCTTCTCATGTTGCATGTGGCAAAGGCAGAAGTGGGAAGCTTGCTGTGGGCTGCATGTTTTCTCATTTCCATGGCTGGCATTTTCTCTACATGTGGCTGGCATTTCTAAGGAGTCAAGTCCAAGGTTTTCATAGACCCTAAATTATTTATTTAAAGGTCAAGTAATGTTTACCTCAGGAATCCCAAACAATTAAAAAGTATTTTGACAAGAGGACATAGGCTGGTGTTCCTCAGTGTGAGAGTTCCTGGATAGCATTCATCAGGTTGTACCTTTATGCCCCTCACAAGCCATCATCGCCTATGACCACTAGCTGTAGTTGCTGCTACAGGTGGCCAGTGTTAGAAGAAAAAATGTCTTCAGTTACAATAAAATAATGAACTTTAAGCAGTTATATTTGGTAAGAAATGTCTTTTTGGTGTTAAGCACTGTAGCTTTAAGGCAAATATTTAACTTTTTTCTTTATGGTCAATGACATCTTCTTCAACTACAGCCATGTGGGAGCGAAGGAGACGCCTTTGGCTTGGGGTTTATGTTTTTATAAGTGGCATGTGTAAGTAATGTATCAAGTATATAGAGTTCCAGCAGGCTGAAAATTTTACATTTGACATCAGCTTCATTTTTCTGTAAGAGCTAAGGCGGCAGCCATAAGGGGTATAGTGTTAAAGCTGGGTTGGGCACTGTTTAAATAGCTGTATTGTTTTAGTGTAACAACACAAGAATATCATGGATTTGTGGGTACCATATCAAATGAAAATAAAAAACTGTCTGAGGCCTGGCTAGAAATCAAATTGTTAGGGTATCCACATATGGAGGAGGAAAAGAGATTTCTGCAAGATTAATCATATATAAAAATATATCATAGAATCAGAATCATAGAATGGTTTGGATCGGAAGGGACCTTAAAGGTCATCTAGTTCCAATCCCCCCACCATAAGCAAGGACACCTCTCACTAGAGCAAGTCTACAAATATAAAAAAAATATATTTCTTGCCTGCATAGCAGGACCAGAGGACGGGTGAGTTTACTGATCAAAAGAAGCTAGAACATTGCCCAGTTAGGAGGAAAAGGAGATGGAAACGACAAATTATATTTCCTGGGTATTGACCTTGAGAATAGAACGGAATGGGGTCTTCACCTTCCTACAACTGATACAAGAAATGACTCACACAAACCATACCACAAGTGAATGACTGTGACTATTGAACCTACTATGAATTTTGTCTAAAAACATGTGTTGGGTGGAGGTAGTGCTCTGTAGGAAGTATCAGATGTTAGTATAGTAAGTATCAGAGACTTATGCTTTTATTTTTTCTTTTTTTTTTTCCTGAACAGCAGCAAGATAATCAGAGGAAGGGTAAGATGTTAAACTTTCCTTATAAAAAAATGACACTTATTATAAAAATACATTTTAAGACCGCAAGATATGCACATGATGTATTCTACAGCTGTTCTTTCAGAAGACTAAAAGGCCTGAAAAACTCTGGAGTCTAGTTTGCATGAGGAGCACCAGACATTTAATTAATCTCAGTCCTAGAATTTTACAGCCAATATGTGGTCTCTGAACATCTCTGCTCTAGTTAGCAGAACATCTGTAGTAGAAAAACAGAACTTGAATAAATCCAAGTATTCTTGTACCCCTCCAACCTTACTGCTTTTTATCATTATTTCTTTAAATATTTTTCCAAAGATTTGTATGTTGCTTCTCCCTGTCCTCCCAACTCCATTCATGAATCTACCCTTTCAGCCAGCTATGTGCCTTAAAATTTTTAATGAGCCATATCTAAAAAAAACTTAATTTAATACTAAGTTAGCAGGTAAATAGCCTCCCCTCATTTGTACCCTAATTTTGTTTCTTCTTTTTTTGTGTGCATAGGCTAGGTATGTGTTCTTGAATATATACTAAAATAGCTAGATCTGAAATACTGGGGCAGTTATAATTAAAAAATGCCTCAAATATTCTTCTTCTTTTATTTTTTTTTGCCAAGTTTTCAGTTGATGCAAATTGGGATAATTCCATGTGGGCAAACTGTTAGAGGCATAGCTTTATGAATTTACACATCTATAAATGATATTCCAGTACTGTAGGTGGAATATCTTTTTCCATGTCATCTGAAGCATAAACCAGAAAATGTACTTCCCTAGACTTCAAAGTTAAAACTGTAAGAGTGATTAAAGAGAAATGTAAAACAAACATTCACTTGCCAGATCTCACCTGGCATTAATACACACGCTGCACCACTTAAGATATCAAGTTCTGGTTGCCTTGTGCACAGACTTTTCCATCTGAATCCTGGTTGCCCTGGAACTTGGGGAGCGAGAACTTTGCAGGTCCTCTGAGGCAGGAGCCAGGGGGAGCCCTGTTAGGTGGCACCACTGCCTGTCACAGAGCTTCAACTGGCTTGTCCTCACTCAAAATAGAAATCTTTGCCGTGAAAGGGAAATGTGGAGACCCTGCAACTTGTCCTCCTTTTTGTGCTCCACTTTGTGAGCACTTCTTTGTCTTCCATGTTGCCTAAGAAGGCATGTAGCCCAGGGTGTGCTTTTGGAGTGACTCTCCCTATCATCTCCACTTAGTTTGCTCCAGGTAGAAGTCATGGAGCACACAAATGGCATTCCTTTGGGATGAAATTAAACCAGAAGATATGCTCCCATGGGCATACAAGGCACAGGACTAGACTGGAGCTAGACCAAATAAATCCACCTAAAAGAATATTGAGTGGATGTCTTGTCCTTAGCACCAACTGTTCTGATGTCCAGATTGCCTCCTGTCCAGGTGCACTACTTCCTAGAGCGGACAGTCTTGCTACTACTGTTGAGGAACATCAGAAGGACACAAACAGTCTGCAGTGTCAACTGAAGGCTACATAAGATCCCTTTTAGACGCAAATATTTTAGTCACTTTTGCAGGCTAGAATGCTGTCTGAAGAAATGATAAGAGAATTCACATGTAAGACAGGAAGGTAGTTTTCTGAGTATATTTTACTGCCTTCAACAATGGAAAGCATACATTTTAATGATTAGCACATATCTTGTAATGCACGTACTTCTGTCAAAAGGGCCAGGAGGTCCATGTAACATTTAAATACTATGCTAGTCTTATTTTAAGGGCTTAAATGGGTCTCAAATGGTGCATAAGGCTTATGCTGGCCTTGGGCATAAGGGCACAATTCACCCTGAAAGAAGAGACCTAACATAAGTCTCATCACAGCTGCAATATTCATTGCTGGAATGCACCCAGCAGGTCTTATCCAAGCCACTACAGACAGGCCGTTTGAGTTTTTCCAGTTCCTAATGATTACACAGTATCCTGGAGTCAGTTGGACAACTTCCACCGAGAGCAAAACTCTTTGTATTTAATATCCCCTTAAAATAAAAGTGGTATAAGAGAAGGGCCTCAGTCTTTTTCTTCTTTTATTGCTGTTGTTGAAAAGGTTTAGCCCACAGGGATTGGAGCACTGGGCAAAACTACAAAATATGCAGTACGTCCTGTTACACCAAAGTGGGCAGATCCTCTCCCATAACAACCAGACTGGTACAATGGAAGACTTTGTCTAGTTTTCCTGAACATACGGTACTATAGTGTGCATGGCATTTCATTATGGTTTCCATTTCAGGAAGTTAAATGGTGGAAATATATAAGTATCATGACTCCATTTTCACCATTGTTCCGGGAGGGGGTGCGTTTAAAAGGAATGGGTAAATCTCCCTGGAGCTCTATTACATGATACTGCAATGTACCACAGGAAATTATTTCTCTCTTTAATGGACGCCCAGAATATCATCAAATATGAGTCTTGAAAATCTTCAGCAGCCACGTTGCAAAGAACTTTGCAAAGACAAAAGCAAATGAAGTGCCTAGCAGGTATAGCATATGGACAGAGCAGAGAATAGCTTGATCTTAAGTCGATCTGAACAACGGGTCCTTTCAAAATCCATCTATCATGACCTTCAGAAGGAGAAAAACCAGAGCACGTTCACTAGACAGCAACACTACCTCTACTATACACCGTGCTACAAAACGTCACTATTATCTCCTGTGACCTGGCATAGATTTACAAAGTAGTATGCAAAACACATGCACCCATGGAGGCAGCCTGCCTTTCAAGGTGCTAAGAGAACAGGGCAGGAAACCTCAAAATCAATTCAAACTTTTGCTCTCCTGTATAGTCTAAGTTACAGTGATTTCACCATAACCTCAAGGCTGTTTCCCAAATTACCTACCCTCTCTCGGAACCCTTCTGCTTCTCTGCTCCCTTGTCTATAATATTTTCAGATTTTTTTTTTCTCCCAAGAGGACATTTTAAAATGTGCATGTCATGGTCCAGATCATAACCACACCAGGCAACCTTCTTTCCTCCCTGATGTTTACTGGGTTTTATATCCTCCAATATGAACTGAAAAATGTGTGTACTCAAGCCCTTGCCAACAAACAGCATGACTTTCCATGGTTCATAAAAACTCACCCGTCCCCTGTGTCGGAAAACCATTCTCCTTTGCACAGAGCAGGAGTTCACTACATCAAAACATGGAAACCATATGGTGACATGTTTTAAAAGAAAATATAAGAAAACAATGTCCCACCCATGACCCTTCCCAACAAAACCCCACCCTTTTCACCCTGGAAAATCAACCTGTGCAATCACCTGGCCTACCACAAGGTTTCAGCTTCCCTTGTATGAGGAAGGATGAGTGTTAGTGCTGTGTTTGTGTTTTTGGCAGCTGTAAGACAGCCTGTTGTCAGCCTTGCCACCTTCTCCTTTGGTCACTGACTTATGCCCAAGGCAGAAGGAAGGCAGAGGACATTAAAGGGTAGTTTGTGCTTGAGTCTCTTCCCCAGATGTGGCTGGGAAGCTCTAAAACCTGAGCTTCCAGGAGTATGTGAAGGATTGTGCACATAAAGTTTGGAGTCAATGTACATTTGGGCTTTTGAAGAGCCATGTGTTCACACCGAAAATACTCAGCCTGACCCACTTGGCTCATTAAACCAGTATTTTGATATTTCCAGGGAAGAAATTACAGCCTTTGGTAAGATGCTCCAATGCTTATTAACCTTAACTATTAAAAAGTTGCATCTGACTTCTAATCTGAATTCATTTAGCTGCAGTGCCCAGCCATCACACCTTGTTAAACTTTTGCCTGCTAGTCTGAGGAATCTGCTACTTCTCTTTCCTAGTTAGTGAAATTATAGTTAGTGAAATTATAGAAATAGCCATGTCACTCTAGCATTTTCTTTGGGAGGCTATAACACAATAAGGACCTTGTGCCTATACAACAACCTATTTTTCAGTATTTCGGTCATTCTCAGGGTCCTTGTCTTGGCCTCCTTCAGTTCATGAAATTCTCTCTAAGCTGTGTATATTGCAGCTAGACAAAGCAATGCTGCTTATTGCCAGTGTAAAATATGTGTACAACTTGACTTACATTAGCTGACAAACAGCAGCAGCTTCTTCCTTTGCTTTTGGAGAGTCCCTTCTTCTCTGGAGAGAACATTCCTCTTCTAAGGTAATGGCTTACAGCCTTTGTTTCCAGATGTACTGCTCTGCTCAATACTTAGTCTTCAGGATACTAAATTCTTCATGTCAGTGTCCAGCCCATTTTAAAGCTTAGGCTGCCTCCACAGTTTATTTTATGATTTTGTATTTATTTCCAGGTCACTGATAAAAATTGTGTTCTGCCAAGAATTGTGTTCTTTGGTATGCAGCAGAAAAGTCTTGCTTGATAATAAGCAGTTCTTTACAATCATATGTTGAGGTCTATCATTCTCCAATACAGTCAATGTTTGCTGCATATTTTCTATCCGTAGGCAAATCCACATGAACCACACTGAGCAACTACACTGTAATAAGACTGAATAATAGTTCTCTGTCATATAGTCACTTCCTTCTTCTCATCTTCTGTCTGCTGGAGTGTTTGTCATTCAGGCCCGGGGCTGCTGTCTAGAACATCGCTGTTGGGGTCCCACAGAGTGAAGTCAGGCTTCCTGAGTAGCACTGACAAAGATGTGACCTCACTCCAGTTCTGTTTTGTCTGCTTGTACACATTTCTGCTCACAGGGTTCAGATAACACCTCCTACTATACTTCACAGAGACATAAAAAACCCCTGTCCTTTCCTCATTGCACCTTCTGAAGTACTCTTTTTGGTAAATTCTAATTACAGGGTTTTTTTGTGTCTTACTTAGAATATCTGTCTACACTTTTATGTAATCTTTAACTCATCAATCCACTCACTGGTTCAGCTCAGACCAATTTCTAGTGAAGAGGAATATGGCAGTCTCATCTACTTCTGGGTTTTAAGTATTATGGAGAAAACATTTATTGAGTGAGAAAAATCTATGTATCTTTGACAAAAAGCCTTAAAACTTATTGGGCGTAAGCTGTACCTTTCCTTGGAAGTAAAGGCTGAATGAGGCCCTATATTCTGTTGCGGGTGGTTTTTGGTTTTTTGTTTGGTTGTTTTTTTTTTTTTATATGTATGTTCATTTACCATGATATAGAGTAGTCTCCATTATAACTAGACAAGGAATTATGATGCAGTGGAGTCTTGCCCCCAGTTTACATCTGTATAAAATAATGCACAAAATGCAAGGCAGTGGCCTATCAGACTGACTGTTCTCTGCAACATAACCGTTGTGGACCTTCCTCCTCTCTCACTTGGCTAAATCTGTTTTAACAAGCACCTGGAACTGTTAAGCTCAGATGTTCTTGCTGTTCCTGCTCTGTAAACCCAGAGCGACTCCTTTACATATTTCTCTTGAAGCAGTGACTCGCATGGGGCAGAGGAAAAATTCCAAAACAAAGCAAGCAGACGCTGTGGGTCCGTGAAAGCCACATGAAGTTGGAGCTCTGATGGCTTTCATTATGTTGTGGTGTGAGTACCCTGCATTCACATGGCCTGATGAATTTTAGTAAGTTCTGCCATTATTTTGCATTTCAGACTTTCTGCGGATTTGAAGGCACACTCTATGAGCATGTATATTTGCCTGCAGAAGGTGGGGATTTTATTTTATTTTTTAATGTTGGGAAACAAAACACATTCATTCTCCAGCCTCTGTACTTACACTTTGCTGGGCTACCAGGGAAACACTAGGAGGGTTATTGGCCAATAGCTCTTATAGTAAAAGTTATTAATGTTTCCCAGTAGTAAATGTTGTGGGAAAGACATGAATTCCTTTCAAGTTCTGAATCAGATTCTTTTTTTCCTTCAACCCATTCCTCAGATCTGGGGAATTCCAAAAAGAAGGGGTTTCATACTGAAACCAAACCCATCTATATTGTTAATGGAACTGTCAAACTGCTGTTTTTACAATGTGCGATTCAGAGAACTCAGCCACCCACATGCTAACTGTAACCACAAGAGGCAACACTTCAGAGCATCCTATCTGAGAATCCATCTATATGGACATTTCAGACAGACCTGAGGCTCCTTATGCTTCGAACTGCCTGGAAATGAGCCAGCTCTAATTTAGAAGTCCTGCAGACATGTTAGCTCAGTTCTGTGTTTGAGCTAATATCAAAGCCCTTGCAATCATCTGGGTTGAGATGATGCCTTGTAGGTAAACCTCAGTCCTCAGGTGATTCAGAGCTGCGTTGCCTCGGTGGATGTCAGAGGAATTTTGCTTCAGAAGAAAAACATGTAAGGGAGTATGTGTTTTTTCTGCTTTCTGTTGTGCATGTGGCATAACCATTGCTCTTGCCCAACAGATTTTACTCCAGAACCAATACTTAGTCTACAGCCAGTTCCAGGGAGCCTTCTCACATCCAGCAGCCTCTCTGTTGACATGAAGCAGCTCACCAACAACCCCCACACCCGGCCCATCTTTCCCTCCCTTCCTTTGTACCCACTCAGATCTGGCCAAAATCCAGTCCTCAGCCGAAGCCTGTAGGACTCCTTCCCTTGTGCGCATACTTTACAGATAAAAAAAAAAAAAAAAGGTAAGGCATGCATCAGAAGAAAAACAACCAGAAACCCCCCTCCTGCAGTCACATGTCACACCCAGAAGCAATATCAAGGGCTCTTGGCTCTCAGTCTCAGCAGACAACAAGTTTGCACCTGAATCATTTGGAAGCAAAATCTTTTCAGGAAAAAGGCATCCGGTCCAAAAATATAGTATCAATTCCTTTGTTGAGTTTAGCTGAATCCCATGGTTTTGCATTTTCATCCCTCAATCCTCCCTACCAGAGAAACAAATCTCCAGTAATTTGAACACATGTATGCTCTTCACTAACTCCCAACACTGGTAACTTGTTCCATATTCTCAGTACCATTTGCATTAAATAGTTCTGCCATGTTTCCTCCTTGCTCCAAGTTCAGAGAAACAGATGGGTAAACAAAGCAAAGACTGGCTACGTCTCACCGCATTTGATTTTTTGTTTGAAATCTCTGCAAACTTTGGGACTAATTATGTCATTTTAAAATAAGGGAAATTCCTGTAAACTCTTTTTTTTTTTTAATTTCTTCAAACAAAATGAAACATGGAAGCTTTCTGGATTACAGCATGTAAACTGATGTGGAGATAAGATAGGCTTTGTTTTGTTTGAGTCTCAGAAAGATACTTCAGGTAAAGTTCCTTCTTGTTGGCAGCCTACTTACCCTACTGAAATGCAATTTAAAGTTATCGCTTACCAGCTTTTTTCACAACACTTTTACAGAAGTAGGAGGAAGGTGGTAGTGGGAACCCTTTCTATGAGAGGTTTTCTGAAAGATTATGAAAATTTTCTTATACTTGAAAACCAGTGCAGAATAACTCTTCTGCTGCTTTTTTTTTCCTGAAAAGTCAGACCCATGGATGACTGTGTCTTTCACATCATGTTGATACATAATGTTGGTACATCTGTACCTTTAAAAAACACACCCAAAAATGCAAACAGAAATAATGAAGCCTCTCTCTGGTGTACTCCAAAGGGTGTACTCCAAAAGGTTGTTAGGTAAGGCTTTAATCTGAAGCTGAGACAACTGGTATTTTACTGACTCAGGTGACTGTGCTTAATGATTGTTAACACTATCTAGAGACTGTGAATGTTCAACCTGTATTTGCTTTGCTTTCTGTTTTTCTTCTGTCTGCCTCCACTAAAGGAGGGAAGAAAACCCATCTGAAAGGCTGGGAGATCTTTTTGTGGAACCTCTACACAAAGGCTGGGAGATCTTTGTGACCTTTCAGCCTGTTCCTTACTCTCTGCCTTTTCCAGCTCTCCTACCTCCAGCTGGCAGCTCTTTTCCTAAAATGCCACTAACAAGTGCTGCCTTTGGAGTCCAGTTTCTCTCCATCGCAGGCATACAGTGTCCTTTGCTTGGGCAGCACAGGTAGTGTGGCCTCCTGTTGCTCTGGCTGTGAGGGTTGGCTGGTTCTTCCTACCTCTTTGGGATCTCCAAGAGGCTGGTTCCCTCAGTAATATCCCTCAGTGAAAGATGAGTTTAACTTGTTGCTCTACCTGGAAGCGCTTCACTGCCACAGAGTTGTGGAGGGACCTCAGATGAGACAGATCCTGCTTGTTGCTGGAAAGCAGAAGACCACCTGCTGAAAAATAGCTTCACAAAATAAAGATGTTTTCTTCAGCGTAATGGCTACAAGTTATTTGTTTTTTTGAAGGGTTGGGGGACCTTTTTTTTGGTTTTTAGCATGACAACAATAAAAGTTCCTCAATTAAAAATAAATGCAGACTTGGTACCTGGAAAAGCTAGTATCTGCTTCCATACTCCAACTCTTGATCAGAGGTTTTCTGGAAACCAAACAACTCTCCAAGCTGAAGGCCTGCAGCAAAGTGGTCTTGAAATATCCGGTGCCTCTTGTATGTAGATAAAAATCTGTAGACAATCTGGTTGGTAAATAAGCATTTTCAAAAATTAGTTTTGATTTTTTGTTTTTTTCTTTTTTTTTTTTTTTTTTATATCCTGAAACCGCAACACTTTTTTATTGCAAATTTTTCTAATCCTCTTCTGACCACCAAGTAGTCACAGCAGGAAGTTACGCAGATTCAGCAGATAAACATGAAATCAGGCTAATTACAGTTCAAATTCTTCATGAAGGGACTCACACCAAGCAAAGAGCCTGGCTGACCTATATTTCTCCAAGATCCCTTGTAGCAGAGGACTTGAGACTTTCACAGTCATTTGCTGCATGACACCACAGCACAGGGAAGTCCATGTTTTTTTTCCTAAGCCAAGCAGCTGAAGAAAGCTGGTATTTTAACATTGAGTGGCGTGGCTGGAGTCATGGGGAGAACCTGGGCTGGAGGAAGAAACTCATAGAGCCCAGGCGAGCCTGTAATGAAGCTCTTTTCATTTCAACAGGGACAGAAAGCCACCTCCCTGAGTAGCCAAGGACAGATATATCAGACTGACTTGGGAACGCAGGTGACCCCCGTTATAATAAATGGTTTCCTCTGAGTCTTGCTGATGACCTGCAAAACAGGAGAAGACTAGGCTGCAGTCCTGGGCATGGCAGGTGCCAGAGCCAGGAGGGCTATCCTCCAGGCTGGGGCTGCCCAGGAGCAACCTTGGCCCCTCCATCTCCTCCAGTCACCCTGCTGCCTGCAGGGACCCCATCGCTCCCTGGGTGCAGGTGCAGGGCAGCAGCCTGGCAGCACGGAAGGGGACAATGTTGATGCCTCTAAGGATTTGCTGGCCCCCTCATTAGCCATTGCTGGAGTCACCCCGTTACTTCATAGTGCTCAGGGCCTTGGCCTTCTCTCTTTTTACCATGTTTGGTGTCAGGCTTGCAGATTCACCAGTGACCAAAGGACACGCAAAGTGAGCAGGCAGGCTGGTGTCCTGTCAGCTGGACATCCTGGCTGGACCACGGTATGTTGAGGGGCCTTGAAACTGAGAGAATGGAAGAATCTTTCAGAACTCAGATTTTTCTCTTCCCTTGTTTTTGTTCTTATTCAGGATGTGTTGAATGTGGCAGACCCTTATCCAAACTCCATAAACATCCAAACTTGAGGCGAGCTGGAGCTGGAGTACTTAATTACCTACATGAGAGCTTTTAGGGATTGGCAGCAAAACCTTCTCCTCAGGTTCTCATGCTTACACTCCAAATAAGTGCCTGAGGCCTTTCTGGAAATCCTAAATGGCATTAAAAGTCACTGAGAAATGGCTATGGAGTTTTCTGAAATGCCAGATAATTTAGAAATATATTTAGTAAACCCTTAGAATAACATGCTTTGGAAAATCCTAGCAATGTGGATTTATCATTCCAAATCTCAGAGATGATTGTGGAAAATCTATGAAAAGGCGAGTCTTTTTAGTTGTCCTGGAAGACATCAGCTAGTATATTTTCTTCTGCATCTGTAACTCAATTTTTTTTCCTCAAATCTTGGAACAAAAGAACTCTTTGATACCCAACCAATTCAAGAATAGTTTTCTTACATACAAAATTACATGTCTGAAAGAGTGTGCCTCTTGAATCTGTTAATATTATTGCTAAGATACTGAAAAGGTTCTATTTCATGAATTTGATATGAGGACTATGCTGACAGATCTACAGCGTTGCCTAATAACAGTACTTGAAAAAGTAAGATTTCACTAAGCATTAATTTTATGTGACACAATTTTATTTTTATCATTCTGTTTGCCTAAACAAAAGCAAACTTGCCTTGCATAATTTTTCCTTTACTGATGTTAGTTGTACAAATATTTACTGACTCACTAAGCCAGGGTTTCAACTAAAACAGTTTTTATCCAGCTAAATAAGGTAATTTAAATGGTCATATACCATTAAAAAGAAGAATTTTCACATTCTTCAAAACTTAAGTTCTACTTTTGGTGAAGGGGAGGGTAATTTGCTTCGTTCAGTCTTGAAATTGCTTTATTATATAATACATTAAATAAATTAATTTTGTTACCTGTCAATTCAAACCCAATTAAAATGTATTGGTATATGATAAGCCTGTTCAGAACCTCATTCTTCTGTTTTTATTCAGAGTGAAAGGATGAGTAAAATGTCTCTAAAAGGTGTTTTATCTAGACTGACATTGCAAAGTGAGGTTTGTAAATTGTGGGGTTTTTTTCAGTTGTTTGTTTCTTTTGCTGGAGGTGTGGACTTGTATCCAGGTTCTCAAATAATGCAAAAATATCTCATCAGTGAAAAGATGCAGAGTGTACAGCAATCTTTGTTTGAAAAACAACCAACCAGGGAAACTGGAGGAGATCCATCCCACAGGAGGAAGGGGTAAGGGAGGCAGGCATTGTGCAGGCTGTCTGAGAGGCCTTGAGCATAATGTAAGCTCCATTTGTCAGGATTTTTTTTTCTCCTGTTGCCTCATTTTAGCTTTGGTTTAAAAAATAAAATAAAAAGGTATAATGCCATTAGTCACAGCTTTGTTAGAAGGAAACCAGCACTAAATCTTTCTTCCTCCTAGTCTCTGCTTTATATTTTGGTCATGTGAAAAATGGGATCTGAATGCAAATGGATTCATTGCTTATTCTGACCTTCTTTTATTTTTATTTTTCTCTAAATTTTTAGTTTAAACGTAGCACTGATTGTCTGTTTCTAAGGCCGTGATTAATGAGAGCAGCTCATGTATTTAGCAAAATCGGGAATGCCTCCTTGACATTTTCCAAGTCTGCACCAGATACAATATTCCCTGAACTGCAGAGGAGTCATCCAGCTGACCTCAGTGGTTTTGAGCTCAGACCCAAGGTGTGTGGTGGAATGTGTAGAAGAGAGGATCTGGATCAAATTCCTTTTTAGTGTCTGTTTTAGAGAGGAAGGAACTGGTTAGTGGGTCTTCCCACCTCAAGTCTCAGTTCTCAACTATTTCATCATCCAAGAAAAAGAGGAGAGTTATACTATTTTCAAAAGAAATGCCTTTCTAATGCCTCTGCATTAGAAGCATCTGTTCTTATTTATGAAGTTTTCCTTATACAAGAGGATATCACACATTTTCATTCTGGAGAGCTTATTCCTGATTTAAAAAAACCCAAAACCTAACAACAAAAAACAACACATGGAAGGAAGAAAAAAATATCTCACTCTGTGGAAATGTCTCCTCAGAAAGTGAGGTCGTGTACCTGGCTCCTCGGCGAAGTTATGTCACCCAGGCTGGCCCCTCTTCAGCAAAGCACTCAAATACATCCATAAGCCCCATTCACTCCAGTGGGCCATTAAGCCTGGACTTAGATTGGACTTTCTGCAACAGCTGCCGAACAAAACTCATAGTCCTGCTTCCCCCGCAATGATGCAGGCCGAAACCTGATTAAAGCTGATGTAAGAGACTACTAGCAAAAGCCAAGTGCTCTGTACAACAACAAGTTTTATTGATCTCATAAAACTCAGGAACATTTCTGTTAGACAGACACCTATTTTTGACTGCCATATACCAACAACTACTCTACTATTCACCTATCTAAAGGCATAGAGCACTCTTGCAGTCAGTCCCAGCATTTAAAGTACTCCATAAAAGAAACATCAGGACTCCTCTTCCTACTTGTGCAGCTACATAAACCCTGCCTTTCATTTGGATATGTCTAAGAGCATTTAGGCTGCCAAAGTTTACTTTCTGGTTGTTGATTGCCTGGTGCTGTTGCACTGTGCAGCAGAGGTAGTAAGACTGAAGATCCTCTGAAAGTGGTTAAAGTGGTCACTGCAATCTTGAGTTGTGAGGATAAACTCTCCTCTTTCCACTACCACTGACCACTCTTACATAGCTCCCTAATAGTTGAGTACAGCATGAACCACTGTAAGTTTTAAGGTTGTGCTGCTTTGTGGAGAGTATTGAGGCATGTGAGATTTCCAAGTAGGCAATGGAGAAAAACAAGGCTGTAGTAGAAAGTGACCTAGGATGGTGGAGAGAAAAAAGGTGAAGTAGGAAAGTCCCATTTTGTATGTCATACCCATTTGGTATGTCACCCATTTCATCCACTAATGATGTAGTTATATATCCACTAATATATAGTTATATCTATTAATTAAATTAATTAAGTTAAACACAGTAACTCAGATTCGTTTCATTGCTCTTGTCCTGGTTGTGTAGGGGGCCAGCTAGTTCCTTGCACTGTCAGATTTCAACTTCAGATGAAATCAGATACTAGAGGAAATGAATTGGATTTATGCATGTGTAGAAATGTTGCTCAGGCAAGATCTATGTTTATTAAAACACCGTCTGGCAATTCTCATATGGTGTCTTTATAACTTGTAAACCTTTAATACATAAGTAGATTCAAAATACAATCAAGAATACAATGGAGTTTGCAGGTTCATGCAGTTATCCATCTCCAATCCTGTAATCCATTCTTACATGGTGACTTGCATGATCCTGGCCTGATTCTACAAACCTATTCATATGGAAATACATATGTTCATGTGAATAACTGTTTAAAATCAATGTCATTTTATTACATGGTTTATGCATTTCAGAATCAGACCTTCTGAGAAAAAGACAGTATTGTTTGCAGACAAAATAGTCAAGACAGCAAAGTATTACTTATGCTCAAATGGCCAAATGGGAGACTATGTATGGATTTATTTCATATAGGGAAACCAGTGCAAATATAATATTTCTAAGGTGAAGGGACAGTACTGTAAACAACAATTCACTTGAATTTAGAGGCATAAAAATAAGCCTTGAAGAGATGAAGTGATCACCTAGTCCATGTCTCTGTTGAGGACTGGCTTGTAATGAGAAAGAATGAAAGGAAAACTTTGTGTGGTGTTAATTTACTAGTTGGTGATTAGTTCTCACTGTCTTAGAAGAAAAAGATCTGCCACTATATATGGCTGATAAGAGATGTCATCCGCATGTGATTTCTTTGAATACTTGTTTTTTTCTATGTATAAAATACTTTTCAATTCCTAGCCAAAGATATGTTTTATTGCCTAGATATCCCAGTATGAAATCTTATGGGCAGGTAATTATATTTTCATTTGTGTTTAATTGCCACTACTTATTCTATTAAAAAAGGTATTCTTTGAATATGTTAGACTCCTTCAGCAATGTTATTAGTTATTCATAGCATAAAATTTATGAGCAAACACAGATTACGTTTGGGATGAAAAAACTATAAATCTGTAGTATCTAATAACATGGCTTTGTTGAAGAAAAAGTAATTTGGAATTACTAAGCTTAAATACAAATTTGTCTCTGATACCAACAAAACCTTTTCCCTAGGAAGAGCTTATTCTGTGGCAATCAGCTTCTCTTCTGAGCCTGGAAAGAAAAACAGTTTCTCACTCCCACTAAACTGAATCCCAAAACACAGAATTTTCACCTCCCCACCATTGCTGATCCAGTTTCTGGAATAAATTAAACTATAGAAGCTTTAACTAGGGAGGGCTCACAATGCCTGATCCTGCTTAGTGAATTGCTTGAAACAACAGATTCTTGGCACTAAAAATTATTTGAGATGCTCTTTCCATTACAAAAAGGATTAATAATAACCAAATATCACTAGTTAATTTCTCCAGAGTCCTTAAAGGGTGGAAACAGTGTGTAGATGAGGTAGAACCCTTCCCTACTCTCAGTATTTAAAACCCTGCTGGGTACTCATAGTCTTTGAAATGTCTGCTTTTAATTATGCACACTGCCTTTCTGCCAGATAGCAGGTGGAATAGCTTTCAACTCAAGTGGGAGCTAATATAAACTCCTCTCAGCAAAGTCTCTTCAAGAGGATTCTCTTTCAAGGCTGCTTGCATCAAGCTGAGACTCTAGGGATGCGCAAGACAATATTCTCCTTTCAGTTGATTGCACAAGAAGTAAGGTCTTCTTCTAAGTACTGATAAAATTCGGTAAAACCTGAACTTCCCCTGCTCCCCTGTTATCTGTCTACTAGCTAACTGTGTGGCTGTGCTGTACTTTGGTGAACAAACACAATCTCTTTGTATCCAGCCTGGCATAACTAATGTAGACCTGACGTTTGCTCTCATTCATTCTCACCTTCAATTGAGTCTGTCAGGGAAAATCCTTCCCCTTTTATAGCAATTTTTTCCAGATTTTCCCTGCTTTGTCTGTGGACAGAACGAACACAGCTGCATACAGAGGCGTGACTGAAAGTCAGGCATTCAAACTCCCTGTGTCGGTACAAGTTTGCATGTGCCAAAGGGTTCACAGGCTACTTGCTGACAGACATAAGGAAGTAGAGGTCTGAAAATTCCTGGAGGTACTATTGCACTGTACCAAGACTATCTATCAATAGATCAGAATATCAGAAGAAATTCTACAGACCCAGAATCTGATCCTCCAAAATGACTATCAGCACTTTGGTAAAGTCTATGTAAAGAAGACACAGCTGATTACAGACTAAAAGAACATGAAGTTTTTAAAGACCCAATTCAAGAAAGAGCAGGCCTAAGGACATGTCTATTTGCTTTGCTGAATAAATGCAATAAAAACCCAAGCAAATAAAACCAACCTAGTAGCTCCAACCTGCCCTAAGCCTCTCACCCCCTCAATTTCATCTACAACTAGTACCTCTGGTGTGGATGGGAGAGGAGAGCTTGTGAGTAGACAGAATGCACTTAGCCCAGCCACAGCTTTGAAAGCATTAAATCCTTGTCTTGAAAGGATTAAATGAAAAATATAGGATACTTCCAGTCAGGAACTGGATTTTACAATGAAAAACTAATCACCAATCCTACTTGTGTCGTGTTGACTCCTTTGTTGAGTACAGCACAGCATTTTTTCCAGTTCAAGACCTTGGTTTTGCAAGCACAGAAGGAACATGCTTCAAGGGTAGGCTTACAAAAGCAGTAGATACTCCACACCACAGACTCATTTTTTTATTCAAGAAGAAGTTTTCCCCAGAAAAGACGAGTCTTCTGGTGTTTTGAGGCAGTAATTAAGAATGGAGTCAGGAGCTTACTATCTCTGGAAGGGACCTTTAATATAAGCAGGAGAACAACAAATATAAGTGGAGGGGGGGACTAAAAAAAGTAAGAGGGAAGGAGACTGCATTTTGTTCAACAAGGCTGCTTTGAAAAAAGCTGTAATAACAAAGGTTCTTAACTTCAGTGTCCAAGAAGTTTTTACATTTCTTTCCCAAACTCTTAAAAAGTCAGTTTCTTGTACAGGTATTAGCATTTCTCAGATCAAGTGACCAGCTCCCCAGCTATTGTACAGAGACGTCACTGTCAATTTTCTCTAGCTGGAGATGTAGGCAAAAAAAAAAATCATCAAAGTCAGTCTTAAGTAGGGTTTAAGATGAGTATAAGCTCTTTGCAAAGCCTGAGGAACAGCTGGCATGCAATATAAGCATTGTTCAAGCAGCATATAACAATCCCCTGTCTGCTCCCCTTACACGAGCACCCTCTTGAAGAGCCCATTAATCCCTGCTGTGACACTGAGCACCATAAACAGCGTGAGTAACATAAACAGGGGAACTGAATCATGCACAGGACTACAAAAATACTGGTAGTGGTGGTAGTGAAACCTATCAAAATGTAAAAAAACCTCACCCCAAAACATGTGAAGTAGAATAGCAGGAGTGATCCCACTCTGTTAAAGGTCCTCTCTGTCTTCGGCACTGAGATGAAATTGCGTGTGACTGTAAGATTCTTCCAAAGGCAGATGTGACTCTTTAATGCATTTTGTGTACAAATGCACTCCAAATAGAGACTGTGTTCATTGATGTAGTTATTAAAAACTATGTATAACTGTTAAAGAAAAATATCAGCTACAGGTATGAAAAAGAAATCATAGGTGTATGCAGGAGTTATGATGGCAGGTAATGTTCCTTGAACACAGTCTTTAACTGCCATTTCAGAAATCATCTTTTACTATGGTATACCTAAGCACTCAATATAGGATACTGATGTAAACAATTCAGGGAAAGGACTATACTCCCAAATTGTTCCAAAGTACGGTCTAATGCAGATGTTTTTCACATGTGTCCCTCATACTTTTAAAAATAAGACAAAATAGGTTCTTTAACATGCAAAACCCATTTGAAAGTTAACTCACAAATTTAAAGGAATTGTTTACACTTGAAACAACCTTCAACTGACTCCATGAATTGCTCCCATCTCTCACCCTCTTGTACTGAAATTGTGGTGTGTTAAGAGTCATCCCATGGTCTAAGAAAAAAGTCAGGCCCCGTACAGTGATAAAATATCTGCTACTTTTCTTAAATATTATTCTAGTCCTACCAAAGTGAAGTAGAGATAAAGTTTTAATGTAATAAGCTTAAAATCCTTTTTTTTTTCTGTCTGTTTTAAGTCAAAACTGTAATGGTATTTGACCTTTTTTTTCAAAGACACATAATTGCCTATATGGTAAAGGTGGACACTGTGGCAAAAGGTGTAATTGAAGGAATGTGCTTCATTTCTCACCTGTCTTTCCCAAAATGTGCAGGGCAGCCAAGTATGATATTTGAGACAGTCTCAAAAGAACTCTTCTCTTCTCAAGTAAAAGGAAGCTTTATTCAGATGCTCTTTTTAATTCCAAAGTCCAAAGGAGGCCATGCACTTAACATCCTCAGAAGCTGGGATGGATCGAAATGGAAATATTGGAGCCAGCACATGCATTGCTACTTCTTTCAGCCCTATAATTAATTAAATAAATAATAATTACAAATTCATTATTAAATTCTCTATAGGGTTCAGTTTTGCGGGGTCCTCAGTGACCTGAAACTCTAGGAAAGCAGTAAAGCTGAGAGCGCTCAGCCTCTTCTGGGAATCTCCATATGGTACCTGACAAGCACAGGGCTTCCTGACATCTGCTGAAGCAGCAGTACCTGGGAAGCTGTGACACTGCTTGAACTACTGGGAGAGCACTGGAATCCAAGTTTTTAAAGACAAAGATCACAAATATCTCAATATATCAAGGAACTCCTGACATCTCTAGACAGGAGAATTTAGCATCACAGTACTGAGTAAGAATGAACACAGAAATACATCTTTAAATGTAAATGGAAACAGACATAAACTATTCTGCTCAAATTCACCCTCCAAATTTCCAGTTACTGCAGTGGTTGCAAAAAAATCTGTTGCCCTTGCAAGAGGCTGTTCAGACAAAAGAATAAGTCCTGTTATTTAATCAGACTCAGAAATTACTTTCTTAAGCTTTTAGGGGAAGAAAAAATGTAGGAAAAGCATCCAATGTAGTTGTAAGCTGTATAAGATAACATTTACACAGGCCACTGAGAAATTTCTCAAGATTTACCAGCACATCTTTTTGGTTTTGGTTTCCCACACCTCCGTCCCTTCAGGAAGTTGAGAGTTTTCACAGAACTCATGCAGGCCCTGTGAAAACGTGCTTTCCTTTTAAAGGATAACAAACATTTATTTGAAAAAAACAAAGACCTTCAGCTGAGAACTAATTTTTTTTTTTCATGCTTTTGACAGCTTTCAGCTATTGATGTTGTCTTTATGGCTGACAGCATTTTGCCTTTAGTTCTTTTTCAAAGCTTAAATTTGATTTTATAATGAAATTTAACATTTTCCATTGAAATTTTCTTCTGAACACCAGTAGTTTTCAGAAGAGACAAAAGTTTTCTCTCTTGTCCTGCTCATATCTGTTCCGTATTTATTGTTCTCTCCCAGTGGAAAGAGGAAGGGGAAAATAAGGATAAATACATGAGAACCAGAATCAGTCTAGCAAGAATGGCTTTTCCACATCCCAGCTTCTCACCCAGTCCCAGTAACAAGGCATCTTTCTTCTCATGATTTTCCTCTCTTTTCATTTACCATCACACCTTTATTTCCACAGCAGGCTCCATGGCTTGTTTATACCATAACAAGTAGAAGACCAGAGGTCCATGAGGTCCTGCCCATCTCACAAGGCAACATTGTGACACAAGCATTATCCCCAGTACCTTACGCTATTAAGCATTCTAAATTGTCATCAATTTGCACATCTCTTTCCCCATATCACTTGTAATCCAAATGGGATCAGGCTCAAACTTTAAGCTGATTAGCAAAGAAAGGGAGCAAAGTGTTTTCTACAGCCCTGTTTTGTTCAGAGCACTAGGACAGTTTTGGAATAGCTCCCCTTCTCGTCCCCGCTTGTTGCGCTTTGTTTCTGTTCTCAAGAGTGGTTTCAAAACCTGTGAGCAGGTTTCATTTCAGAGGTCCCTAAGGCAGATGGTTGCACACCAAACGCATTCCAGCTCCTAACAGAGACAACAACCCAGAGCAACAACGTGCCCTGCCCTTTTTGGCAGATTCAGATATGATGGGGTGGTTTTGTCCAGCAACTCAGGCTAAATGTAGTCCAAGGTAAAACCACTATGTTTCATCCGATGTACAGGTAGGGGGCTGAGCACTATCTTCCCTTACAGTCTCAAACTAATGTAAAGTAGCCATAAAGTGATGAACATGTATTTGCAGCATTGGCCAAATAATTTCTTTGTCTGGGGAGTTAAGGCTTTCAATTTAAAACATGCTAAAACCTTTAATAACAATGACATGATTACTATTATTAAAAGTCCATTATTTTTATTTGAAGTTTGCTACTAAGTAGTTATTACTTTGTAAAGCACTTTCATAGTCATAACTAAAGTACTTGTCAACAGGTGCATTTTATTATGTATTATTAACCTTGTCTCCTTTCAATGTGTTCAATTCATTAGCACATTTTCTTGATGTGGTTGTGTGGCACCAGGCATCTAATGACTGAGAGGGAAGCTTTGCTCTGCTTCATGCCTTCGAGAGAAGCCTAAGGAATGAGTAATTTCTCTGGCTCTCTATCTTTTGGAAGCCTTTCCTCTCACCCCCACTTACTCCAAATGTTCTTTTCTTGTTATTCCCTGTCTTTTTTTTTTTCTCCTTCCTGTGTATTTCTACGCACTTATACTCTCCACCAGTGAAGTCGGAAGTCTATAATGACATTGTAGACCTCCTTGTGATGGAGAATGGCTGACATTAGCCCCTATCCCAGTGAGTTTTACTACCTTTTACTGAAAGAAAATACTACAGAATTCTTCCTTCCAAGCTTTCTTTTCTCACAGAAGTAGCTGGTTCACAGAAGAATCATGTAAACCTGGGGAATAAAGCATCTGGAAGCTATATGCACATCACTGTTTTAATTCATGTGGCAATTAATGACATTCAAAAGTTAAAAAAAAACTTCAGGAGTACCTGCCTCAGTTGCCGAGTACATGCAGTCACTGTGCAAAGCTTGTTTCCATGCTTTCCTAGAGAAGTTCACAAAAAGCTTTCAGAAATGTCAATAAAATGGGGCTGGTTTTCTCTTTTAAGACAGATCAGCTGTGTTTTTCCAACTTTTATTTAAGGGTGGAGAGTCAAGTGTCTTAAACAGCTTCCTTCCTTAGCAATAAACATTTGCATGTTTTTTCCTCATGCAGACCTTTGTAAACAAGGATATGTGCAGCACGCAGCACACGTCACACTTTAAAAATCTTTTGTTGGCTTGTACATTTCTTTTTTTTTAAAGATGTTCTATTAATTCTTTTCACCATTCACGGTCACTGAGATCTTTTTACTTGTAGCTGAACAGGCAGGTGACCTGCCTATAGAAAACCTCAAGACTCAAAAAGTGGAAAAGCTAAAAGCAACCCCGCTCTCGCTTGCTGATTACAATAGCAGCCCAGAAGAGGTGACACTGCGCAGAGGCAGCCCCAAACAGCAGGGTTCAGATGCCTAAGCACAAGCATGCTGTGCCACTGGAAGTGTCTTGAAGTAGCTGTAGCATCCATGCAGGGTTGGCAGCTCTGGGAAAGGAAACTTGTATCCTTCTGGATCAGCAGTTAAAGGCTAGGTGTGATCCCTAGGGTGTCTCAAATGTCCCTAAACACCTGTGTTTTGGCAACTGAATCAGTACTGAAATGCAGTACTCCCATTCCAGGAGGCATGATTCTGATTAAACTTACACTGATGCCGCTCCTGATAGAGTTAATGAGATAAGGAACAGGTTTTTTTGACTCCACAGGCTGAAAAGAATTACTCTGAAAAGTGAATAGGTAGATCTTGTTGATGTCTCACCACTTTTTTGAACATATAAATCAACTTCCTTTCTTCTTTGAAATAATTATACTTTTTAAAAACCAATTCACAATCTTGTTCTAATTTCTCATTTTTGTTCCTAATGCATTAAGACACTCTTCTGTGCTTTTCAGCTTCCCTCTATAATTATAAAGGCTTGGAAATTATTTTTTTTTTCGCCGTTGGTGTTCCAGGACAGACTTGGTTTTAGGAGATACAAGTTTAAAAAAGAAAAATTGCAAAACTTACAATACAAAACATTTAAAACCCCCACAAGTCTTGGAAACACTGGAGCTACTAGTGTTAAAAACTGTTAAACACAGCTGTGTAGCTCAAGACTTAGAACTGGGTACGTTAGAGTATGGTTTTCTGGAAAGCTTCTATCCTTTATGGGAGTTTTAGCAAAACATTTATGCTCTGTATACATTCCAGGTTTTATTACCCGTTAGTAAAGTGTAAATAAGTGACTCCAGTGGAGTGTAAGTAGGTCTAATTAATCATTTATGGTTGTGATTTGATTATTTCAAGAAGGTGCAGAGTAATTTGCAGAAGTCTTGGGTTGGTAGCATCTGCTTTTGGCTTTGAATTACTACCTTTGTGATAGAAGTATGAAGAATATCTATGAAACTGGTAAGTCATAAAAACATAAACTTCCATTCTAAAAAGCTGAAAGAGTATTTTTTTTTCAACAAGGAAAAATTAAAAAATTCAATAATGATCATTAGTTACTAAAATCCTCATTGTTCACTCTCCTTTCTTCTTTAATTTCATTTAATTGAAAGAAATGAAGTAATTGAGCAAGTGTTTCTTGCTCAATTAACACACGTTTTTCTCTCTGTGTTTCAAGCTTGAGGAACCCTCCTGTTAGATTAGATCTTGGATTAATGCCTTCTGAAGGACAGAAAGAGCAATCAGAATTAGTAACGCTGAAAACCTGGATGATTCACAGGTTTTATGAAAACTGTGAGTTTTGAGGCCCAGTAACTCCTTCGCTTTATAACTTCTGCCTTGCTACCAGTGCTTGTAGCAAGAAACCATTTTGTTAGGCAGGTGGCCCGGACAAAGAAGGGTCATTGATGGTAATTTAATCTCTGAAAGAGAGAGTGTTTTCAGTTGCAGGGAAGACAAGAAATAGTCAAAAAACCTCTCAGTGAGAAAATTAAAAAGGGACCAAAAAAGTATATATTTAAAAATAATCATAAACCAAACTAAATAATGAGTGGAATCTATCTTCCATTAAAATGCTATGTGAAACTGCATTGGAAACAGTGATAGCATAGTTTAAAAAATAATTTTAAGTAAAATTAATTTCTCAAATTGCCAACCTGCCTTATTGAATACTGCCTGACTCCAAGAAGAGATAAAATTATCAGAGTTGCCTTACTTTTCACTGAACCATTTTCAGCTTTTCTATTGCAGAAAATATTTTTCCTTTAGATTGTGCTGCTTTCCATGGATGGCTTGGGAACACTGGCAAAGAGATATCTTTTTCGATGTAGGGTGTGGGATTTCACAAACACAGTGGGCTGGCAAAGCTGGTAGCATTACTATCTTACTGCTCTTGCCACCACTGAATCACATTTCTAACCACTATAAAAAAGTTAAATCATCATATCCGCATGGTCTTTTTCACTCTTCATACATTATTCACTTGTCTTCAGCATAGACAGAAGCTTAGGAGTATGGCTTTAAAGATAAGATCTAAGAAATTTATTAAAGATAGGGGAGACCTTACTTAGCATGCTATTTTTAAAGATCTATTACTCACATTTTTGCAGGGTGGTATGCCACCTTCCTACTGCATCTCTGAGTTGTTTTACACACACTTCATATAATATGGTGCAGCACATTTATAAAAGAAAAAAATATCACTGTATTGGCTGTAGCAGACAAACCTAACTCTGGTGCTATATAATTGTGAGAACACTGAAACTTTGTTGGCTAGAAGATGAGTAGGTTCAGCCCTGATGTAAGCTTTTCCCCTGATTTTCATTTTGGTCTGCTTAGAATAGAGATTTTGTTTCAGTCAGGTACAAATTTAATCTATTTCTCAAAGTTCAAGCTTTAGGCATTCCACATATAATTAACTGTAGGAGGCTGTAACAATGACTTAGGCACATATTTAAAGCAGAAGTCTGGGAGAAGGGTAGCTGGTAAGGCAGTCAGTTCAGATAAAGTGGAAAGCCTGGAAATGTATGGAAGTGTACTTTAGTTGTCTTGATTTTCTTTTTTTTTTTTTTTTTTTTCTTTTTCCCTGCAAGTATTATGTTTTTACAGTTGCTTTTATTAAAAATTTGGGGTAAGGTGTCCATCAGGTGTCCACCTTCACCCACAGGGCAGAGGTGAACCAGCCCAGGAGCTCTAGTCACCCATCACAGCTCCCTTTTCCATAGAAGAACAATCTGTGTCCCAGCAGCAAGTTAACTGCAGCAGACTTTTCTGAGAAACATCCCATTTCCTTCCTACATTTTCTTGAGACAGTATTCATCTTTTTGGTCAGACAACACACTGTCATCTTCTGAGGAAAAAAATCCTGTGGGACAGAGTGATTCATTCCCCGCCAACTACAAATGACTGCTGTTCTTTATGAGAATATATGTACTTTTTTTTGGTGATTGGTGAATTGGCGATTTTCTAGTAGTTTGCGGGTACATTTGAAGAAAACACAGGTTATTAGGCATTAAGCAAATAACTGCCTTTCACAGTGACACCCTGGACCTTTTGTGAAACATACGTAGAGTTGTTACATGTTCCAGTAGGTTGTTCCTTGAAGGGTCGCCTGGACTCTTTATCCTCCTGCCTCTTGAGATTTATGTGATTTAATTTGGATGGGATTCTTAACCTGCTCCTCCATGCATGGACATTGAAGGTCTTTGGCTGGCACTGACGTGTGGCATTGTGGTGTGCTTGGTCATGCTGACAGCCCCGTGCTGCCTGCAGTGCCGACTGAGGGTCAGAATGTGGCTGCCTTAGCTCAGGAAGGTGGAAATCCAGCCTGCAAAAAGAGGGTATTTAATTTCACTGTGAAGGGGAAATGATGGCCAGGGAGGAGTGCGAGAGGGCTGCTCCCTGAGGGAGAGCAGCTGGGAGTGACCCCAAAGAGCAAGATGGACCCAGAGGTGATGGCCAGACCTGACCACCAGGAGTCCAGACCATAAGGCAATATCATGGTGATGGGCAGGTCTGGGGTCAATTTGGGAAGTCAGTCCAGAAGTCCAGGTCAGAATCAGGTCCAGAAGCAAGGCCCTGGTGATAAGGATGGGCTGGGATGTGGACCCCGCGTGAGCCTGGCTTGGCTCAGCCCGTGGCTGGCCAGAGCAGGCTTTTGGAGATCTGTAAACTGGCCCTGCTGTGGCAGGGACTGACGGCCCTGGGGGGCTGAGATGGCTGTGACCACGGTGTGGGGAGACCCATGGAGCTGGGCAGGGACAGTCAGGGCTAGCAGTGCCCTCAGGGTCTGGATAGATACATGTATGTGGTCAGAGTATCCTAGGAAACTAATGGAGGGGTCAGAGATGATAGCTGAAATGCACATAGTGGAGAAGCCTGGGGCTGAGGAAGACGGTATCTTGGTACTCCTTGTCATCTCAGTTATTTCAATGATTCTTCTGTTGAGAACTCTGAGTTTAAGTGTCTTTTGTTATTGTATATTTGTCTTTCTGTGTATTGATACCTTTCTCAGTAGTTAGAAGGTGGGAAATAGTTGTTCTCTCTGGGAGATCATCTGGACCATACAGCATTCGTGCCACAGGGAACAGAAAATATTGCAAAGGGGAACAACATTAACAAAAGAATCTGGTACAATAAAACTCAACAGCAGGGAAGCTGGAGAAAGGTGCATTCTTTTCCTTTCTACCTGTCTTTTCTGTTTTCAGAACATTCAGAATAAACAGAGATAACCTCTCTTGAACTGAAATATACCCAAAGCCTATAATGGCAATTTAAAAAATAACAAAGGCATATCAACGTAATGGGATTTAGTGTGTCTGTTTTGACTTAAAATATATCTTATAGTTAAAAAATTAAAACAATTAAAATTTAAATGTGAAATAATTCTGAAAAAAATGTTAACAAGAATTCTGCAGGAGTCATCAGCAGTCTCTCAGTTGAGTTCACTGGACTTTGAATCATTGAAACCAATATTCCCTGAACCCCTTTTCCTATTTTTTTCAGTGTATAAAATGTATTTTTAAAGTATTTTCCTTTTTTTATTAAGGTCTCACAAAACTAAAAATGGGAAAACTTTCTAATTGTAAACCTGTCCTACGTGTTCTCTTCTTCATAATTCTGCTCTTACTCTAGAGCCCACAAAGTCTTTTTTTTCAATTTTACTCTTAGAAGAAATGGTTGGAGACTATTCTCCAAATGCTAAAGCAGCAGTAGAAGAAAATGGCATTTATTTAAAAAGAGTCGAACAAAGATAACCTAACAATATTTTTCCTGTCTTTCAATTAGACCAATCTTGCATGTAACTCTTAAGAGTCTATCCTTTGTTTTTAAAATAATGCTTTCTCTTTAAATAAAATTACCTTTTAGTATGTTCAGAAAATTCAAGATCATTTACATCCTGTTTTACATCATCTTTTAATGCTGTAAGATGAGAAGAAAATAGTGTCTGGCATTGCTGCTACACATAGGTCTATCTAAAAGCCTTTGCATTTGTTCTCATACAATAGTCATTGTAAAATGATCTCTCTGCCCATGGCTGGGGAAGTTCTGAAGGATTAAGCAGTCTTCATCTAGCAGAATGCAAAGCCTGATTTTCCTCCTTCTCAAGGCCTTCTGCACTATACACTTACTACAAAATCCAACTTGCAATGATGTTGCTTTGTAAAAAGTATAATGAAAGGATTCAGAATAGCTCTTTTAAGTCAATTGCTTTGCATGATTTACTGTAGTTTTTTGGAAGGCACTTCTCATTATACTGTGTTTTATCATAGCTATTAACATTATCAGTTGGTACTTGATATAAAGATTACTCTTGTATAATGAGCATGATGAAAGACTTGCTTGTGTCTCTCATATCAAGCACACTGGAGTTCTCTTGCAAACTAATTACCTTTATAAGAGCAGCTTGCAAATACAAAGCACTCTAAAAACCTAAGCTCATATTTCTCACATCATATGGAAATATGCTTAAACTTTAGCCTTAAATGAACTACACTTTAATTTACACCTAAATATATACCAGAATAACTTTTCAATCTCCAGTGCAATTTTCTACAATTCCAGGGATCTTCCCAAACAGATGTAATTGAAAGGTTGAGGGCTTTATTTCTTAACTCGGCAAAGTCAACATCCTAGTGAGTCATCTCGTGACTGTTACAGATCTCAACTTACACATAACTAGGGCTGCTTTTGTTCCTCATCCTGATCCTGTACTGCTATGGTCTGATGGATTCTGATTTAAAGGAAGAGCAGTTTTAGACAAGAAATGTCATGACAGGATTTCGACAAGACCCTTATGTAAGGCAAAATGTACAATGAATAGCTGACATTATTTTTTCTCTCAAGTAAGTTCAAAGCAATTTAACACAAGGCCTTAAGCATAAATTATGGTAAAGTAACATCACTGTCCAGGTTTGAAAATCCATGTATCAAATCAAAGCTTGTAGCTTTTGGATTTACAAAATCAACTGCAAAGGAAATAAATCCATATCTGGCCTAAGGTCAATCAACTGATGGTAAGTTCCCTTCCAAGCTGTACTCACTCTAGAGTCATTTTCTCTCTCAGCAGGTTTTCTCTCTCAGGAATGCATCTTTCTTCTTTATCTTGAGCTACTTGTAGCAGATACTGCAGAACAGCAACCACAACAATTAAATAACCAAAATATTTTCAAGATCATGGTGCCAAATGTATAGCAGTAGCAGAAAGAAGGAGTGGAAAAGGCTCATAAGTAAAGTAATATTGTTAACATGAATTATTGGGCTGTCTGTCTGAATTATGTGATGGCACTGGCTGCAGAAGTAGTATACTCTTCAAACTGTAGCAAATTATGTCATTAATAGACCAGATACTAGCAGCATCAAGTGACTATTTAGTCCCTTTGGTGGATGACAAGGACATGTCTTTTGCATGCAGGTATAAAAATGTTATTTATTCCTTGTGTAGGAGCAGAGCATTAATGGCAACAGGCGAGCTGGTGTGAGAGTTAGCTGACAGGGCAGTTTGCATGGCTGGCAAGGGGAAATCTGTGGGAGAAGGGCAGGAAGGTAGAGTCGAGGGGCCTCACTGACTTTCAGTAAGAGCTCAAGCAGATTAGGTAGTGAAAGGGAAGGCAATGAAGGGCCTGAGGAGGCAGATTTGACAGGAAGAATGAGCAGCTCTGAAGACGATTTTGGCAGAAAGTGTGTGTGCTCTCATGCATTCAAGAATTAGAGAGAAGGCTGTGATGGGGAGAGATGAGGGAAGAGTGAAAAGCTGTTAGGGCAGTGGAACAAGGTCTTGGAAATAGCTTGAGAGGAGGGCGGAGAAGAGTTAGATGTGTGGGGTGATGAAGAAAGCAGTCACAGACGACAGCTTTTTTCTAATTCAGTAGGGTAGAAGGGTAGTAATATTTCTAGCAGAGATAGAAAGGTAGGAATGTAAAGTGGGCTAGGATCTTGGCCATGATATGTTTAGGATAAACTCTTCAGGAGAAAGTGTCAGAAATACAATGATGTAGGAATGATAAAGGGAGGCAGCCTGAGCTGAAAAAAAATCAGAACTAAGGTTGACCTTTTCTAGTTTTGCATCTTTGTTTCCTTTGATTCCAAGCAGGTAAGCAAATGATGTATTTTTTCCATATTAGATCGTAATACACCACCTTTTCCCTCATTAGTTTCAGGAAGGAGAAGAAAGACACAGAATAAGCAGTTATATGACAGAGGCACTTTTGCTGTTGCCCTTCAATCAATAGGATTACTATACCTGTCTAGTGTATCCTGTACTGCACATTTTCACATTTGTATTCAGCCAGATGGGATTTTATTCTCATTTTCATAATTTGGACCATGCTTCAGGTCTGCACAGATACACAACATGTTCCAGCATAAGAATTTCCTTCTTACTGTCAACTAACAGCACACATGGCAGTTCACATAGCTTGTGTCAAAGCAAGTCAGAACTCATTGCAAATTAAAGGGTGGCCATATACTGTTTTCTTTAGGCACTCAATTAAAGGCAGGTGTCTGGCCCCTCATCAGCTGTAGGTGGTCCTTTCCTCTTGGGTTGTTTTTCTTTTCTTGGTGATGACTCAAGTGCTTTCTTCACTTTTGAAATCTGAAACAACCCATGATCATTTTGTAATATTCTCTCTAGTTATGTGTGCAAAAGTTTCCAAGTAACAGTCAGTACTTGGTAAGTAATTTTTCTTACTTCTTGTCCTAGGTACATATTTATTCCAGATTCCTAATGGTGGTTAGTGATCTCAAAAGAAATGGAATAACAGATGCATGAATGTAGATGGCAGACATGCCAATTTTCCATTGATGAGTTCAGAGGGCACTGTAAATTATGCCTATTGCCAGAAGACCCCAGAAATGGAACAGTCAATCAGAAGATTCTTGCTTTGTTTATCCTACAATTCTGGGACTTGAAATGTAACCCCTCTCTCTGTCTCTTCGTCTCAACAAAAAAGCTGAGAAGGCACCACATGTTTGGATTTAGCTGCTTTTGGATGTAATTGCACAAAATTCACATTGATTCTGGGATCTTTGCCAGGGTACATGCTGACAGAAGACAGCATAGACCTTGGTTTGATAATGAACCTTTCTTCAGTCATCAATATTTTACATTAAACAGTATAATCATAGAGTAACAGTGTTAGCCTGAGGGTCACGAACAACAGAGATCCAAGCTTGGCCTTTGCTTAATGCAAACAGATCAGAAAATGCTCACAGGACTACGTGACTAGGAATCAGTTGCTGTAAAATTAATTTAAAATGGACTGCTTACCCCTACCAGTTTACTAGAGACAAGCTCCCTTCTTAGAGGAGCTTTTCAAGAAACAGCCGTTCCCTTACAGTTGAGCCACATCACGTTTACCTTAAACAAAAAAACCCAAACACCTGCTCTCGCAGCCTATTGCTTATTTTAAGCAGTGGTCCAGAAGTAAGATTCACCCAGTCTTTATACAGCTGGGCTCTGAGGATAGGGTGCATGGAGCTGTTTCCCTGACCTTGCCCAGCTCTTGTGCATGCCAAGATCTTGGGCTCTTCATGCTCTGGAATTGAAGAGCTCACCCCTCGGCACACAGCTAACCGAAAGAGGGTGGGCAGGGAAGGAGTAGGGGGGATAGAGAAAAGAGGGAAAAGAGTCTGGCTGTGTGTCAGGGGGTTTCCAGATGGCAGGCGGGCCAGCTGGGGCAATGGCTGAACCAGGCTGCCTGACACCCAGAAATCCAGGACAAATGGCTGCTGCATGTGCACAGTATCCCCAGAATACATTAGATTTGTCATGCATGTGCAGGCCATCTGTGAAGCAAATGCTCAGTAGTCCCAGTGAGCCAAGATGGCAAAATGAGGGCCCCTGCAAAACACAACTGTCACTGGAAAGTGGCTCCCTCTTGAACTGGGTGAGGAAGGACTCTGTCCCTCCGACGTAGCCATGCTGTATTTTAGCATCAGACTGCCTGCAGTAAAGGTTTTTCAGTGGCAGCATGACCATGAGAATGTTACACACAGCCATGGACTAAGAATGTTAAATTGTGCCCACAAAATAAAGTGGACAATTGCCTATGCCAACAACTCATTCAGGCAAACTTTTGCCCTTCTTTATACTATGACAGTGAAATATTAACCTTGCTCACTCTTCTTTCATTATGTGGCCCTGTTGAAGCATAGGAAGAGCACACCCAGCAGTCTGTGATGTAACCTGTGCCAATTGCTACTTTGAATTCTTTAGGAACTGATGTTCCAGGATCACAAAACTATAGAAGAAAATTAGGTTGGAAGGACCCTCAGGAGGCTCTGTAGTCCGAAATCCAGTTAAAGTAAGGGTAATTGCAAACTTACACAGGGCTTTGTCCAGTTGAATTTTGAAAATCTTGGAGGATGGAGTCTGCACAACGTCCCTGGGCACCTGTGCCAGTGCTTGGCCACTCTCATAGTGAGGCAGTTTTCCTTTATGTCCTGCTAGGACTTCATCTTGTCTGTAACTCCCCTTTAAATAGGAAGGGAAGAATTTTCAATGACATTTCTATCATCTCGCTATTTTTTCTTCACTTAGAGTCTTATACTTTTTGTTCTTTATGTCACAATCAGTGATAGGTTAGTGCATGGTTGCATTTAGCACTTCATACATAGGCTCATTTCTTCACCATGATGGAGTAAGCTTATTATCAGGAAATATGACTAAAGAACTATGCCTAAGTATTAGAATGAAAAATAGGTTTTAAACTTTTGAGTGATTACTTTTTTGGAAGATAACATCTATATATTCTGAGCAAGCCACTTCACTAGCATCTCTTTTTTTCTGTCCTTGCATGGCATTGCACAGATGTATTTTTACTCTGATGTTTTTACCTTGGATTTATAGACAGGAAAACAGGACATTTTTTTAGGTAGGATTTTTCCTGCCTCACAAGGACATGATGATTATCAATGCAAAAATTGCTCTATGCATACCTCAGAGAAAAATGTGCTTTTACAAAAGAATTTGTGCATACTTTTAGAATTATAGCATCTTTCCAGAATTCACTCAGGAAAATTTTTGAAGGGACAAAATGTTTCTCTCTGAAAATCATCTTTCCCTAGTTAAGATCCTCTTTGAATTAGTCTGAATTCATCCGTGGTAGCAGAGTGGCATCTGAACCTTTCTATAATTCTTATAAAAATTTGCTACCTCTTTAATTAAAACTAGCCTCCTCAGTTGCGTTTCAAGTTTCATGACATGGCAATGCTGCATCATGATGCAAGGACTCATGATACAAAGGTCTGGTTCTTTCTTCTTAGCTTGTTACACCAGCACAAAATGATCTTAACTTGACATCAGAAATGGAAAGATGGAAAGACTGCCATATTAAACACTGTTTTATCCTGTTACACAATTGCAAAAAATGCCTTGCAGCTTGCCTTAAGCAAACATTTCTTTTTCTATCCATGTTTAGAACCTAAATGTGTATGCAATGTACATGGAAAATGCAAATCCCATAGAGATCCTCACAATTGCCCTCTGGTCCTACATTCCTGTGATTTCTCACTGCTTGAAATATCCCACTACAGCTTACTTTGTTTTTTCATGAATTTCTACAATTTTAGTTATTTTCTAAATTAATTTATTTTTGTCCTAAAAGGATCTTCAAGCATATGCCTGACTCACTAAATGTAAAGATATGTGCTATATGCAATCTTTAATAAATGGTGTCTCAAAGAAAAATGTATGTGCTTTTTCTGTCTGTAATGTACTGATGACAAATATGCTGTCTCATCTTAGAAAGGGAAAGCAATGAGGGAAATGCTCACAGTAGACCACCACAAGATGAGACAAAAGTGTCTCTTTTTGTGTGATCTTTCTTTAGTAATCTTTGTAACACAGGTATGATACACACAATGAAATGCAGACATCCCTTAGATTGGAACAAAAGTATGAACCAGGTAAACAGAGACTATTTATACTCTGCTGGAGACAAGTAATAAGGCTGTAATGGACAGCTATAGACGGGCAATGACATAGTGACTAATGAAGAGAAATAGGAAAAGCAATTGGAAAATTTTCTTCCTTATTCCTTCTATGAAAAATAAGTAGGAAAAACACCATGCTAACTGGAAAAAATGCAAATCTTGAAGGTGTCTGATATCCTTCCTGTTATGTTCAAAGAAATGGGGATCTGGAAGCAAGCAAAAGGGAAAAAAAACACCCCACCCCAAAACAAATAATCAACTTGTTTACGAGGAAGATCACAGCAGCTGGATGAGCAGCAGGAATGGAATGGGACGGGACGGTCTGGCCCAAACCCGCGCTCCACACACGCACAGCCTCTTTGCAGGAGTGACATTGTCACCAGCCAATAACCTCAAAAGACAAAAATATAAATAACCACAGCACTCCTCCCACAGACTGATGAGTAATGCAAAGCACTGGGTCATGCAGCTGCTGAGACTGGATTAACTGTCTTGTGGGTTTCCTTTTCTGCTTTCCCTTTTGTTTTCATTTTTCCTACTTCTGATCATGAAGTTAGATCCTTCCCATGCTACCCTGCGCTTACGGGTTCCTAAATCAGCTGCTATTGAGCCAGATGTCCAGCACAAAGGCACATCTAACCTGTGATCCCGGCTGGGACTGCACCTCTCGGAGGGGTATTGGAGCCCAAGAGGGTGCTGCAGCATCGTTGGAACAGCCTTATAAGCAGCCTGAAAATCTTCCAGGCTTTTTGTCTACTTCAAAGCAAAGATGCGTATTCCAAAGATTATTTAGTATCTGTTTCCCCTTGATTTTTTTTTCGCTCTCTTTTTCCTCCATTTATCTTTTTTTTTCTTTTCCCTTTCTCTTCCCAGTATCTCTTTCCTTGTTCTGTGCTCACTGTAGTGCTGCTGTCCCTCTCTGTCCTTTCCCCTCTTCCTTCACTGTAATGTTTCCCACTTTCTCTTTTTACCTCCCTTTTGCTTTATTCACTCACCTCTGCTGCAATTCCTCCTGTTCCTTCTTTTCTCTTCCTAAGTATCCTCAGAGACAGTTATCCCCTCTCTGGGGATAACTCAAGGTGAGTTATCCTCACCTTGCTCCTGTCAGGTGCTGCTTCTCTTTTGCAGTTACCCTGTAATAGCTCCATTTGTTTTCAAATTCACTTTTCATGGCCATGCACAGCAAAATACTAGCAAAAACACTTACACGCTACATAAAGAATCAGAGGACTTAAAACAGCTGAAACTCTGATCTTCCTGAGAAGGGCCTGGCTCACATCAACCCTGTGATGACTAATGATGTGATAAAAGTGATGGGCAGTTGGGCACAGTGACCTCCATCACTGCAGTCCAGTCTGCCCTCCCATGTACGTTGGCCTTCTCTCCTGCTGGCTGTGACAGGGTGCTGAGGTGGTCAAAGCCCCAAACTGTGGGGTGAATTCAGCTTGTGGAGAGTGAGTGTGGCAAAGCCATGTGTAGCATTGGGGTACTTCAGTGCTGGGTTACTCAGCAGCTGAGTCAGGGAGCCGAAAGTTCAAAGAAGGGCAGCATCTACAATCAAAAACATGTTTAGGGCCTGAGGACTAGAAGAGTTAAAAATAGGAACATGTGGGCCTAGTTACAGAACAAAGGAAAAAGGGGCTAGAAAAAGGAACAATTTGGGCAAATTAGGAACAGTTGATCAACGAGAGTATTGCAAACAACATCAGATACTTCTGCTTTCCTTGCAGAAAAGATCTGAATCATGTAACAGATGACCCACACTCTGCATGGGAAAAAAAATACACGGTGGGCCAAAAATATGAGACGTGCACTTGACAAGCTGATCCTTGCATAGAAAGAACAGGAGTTAGCTTTGTCCTTGTAGAAGCTGCACAGGCACAAAGTCTTTAACGGCCTCCAAAGCCCACAAAATACAAAACCTGCTGCCAAAGACCTGCCTGAACTTTGAGCAAGCAAGTTCCTGTCCTCTTTCTCAGGTCCTCACAACCTTGCTTCCTGTAAGTTGTAGGCTGTAGAATTGGATGGATTCTCCTTAATGGTTTAATGAGAAATATATCTTTCAGCAGTACTAATGCTTTAAAGGCTGTCAGGTTCAACTGTATTGGGTCTTTTGGAATATGATGCTTCATCTGGTATATCTGTATGTATGGAACTGTTACTAGACATTAAAACTCTAATCCATAAAATAAAAATATAGCTGCAGTTGTACTACAATTTGAAAATGCAATGGCCCTTGTCGTGGCAAGCTGCAGCCAAATTTTCTTTTTACTTGGCTCTAAATCCTGCACTGTGGCTTAGATTTCTTGACCCAATTACACTTGCCCATTCTGAATAGCTTCCATGCTCATACAGATGGTAGAAGATTGTCTCAGCTATAAGCAAAGAAACAGCCTCTCACATTAAAGTAGTTGCCAAACCGAATGTGGAAATTACTGGATTACTATTAGACAACTACTTTTCCTTCTTCTTGCTCTGATTCCAGCACAGCACATTTTAATGTTCATCTGGCTCTATGCACTGCTCCAGTGCTACAGCTGGGCTTGTGATTTCACATTTATCAGTACCACCAAAGAATAAGTGCAATAATTTCCTGGTAATATCTTACTCTACAGTGATGAAACACGATTATAAAACAGTGTCTTTTTGTTATAGCATTTATAGTACAAGCTTTTTTATCCTGAATATAGATTGAGGATCTTATGCAGATACATAAGTGTTTATTTCCATTAAAATATTCACAGCGCTAATCAGAGAAATGTCATAGTAATGGGGTAAAGTTAAAGTCATTATGAGTCTTCAGAGAGCTCAGGAAGCCTGTATGGCAGAAATCTAACTGTATCATCAGACACAGAAGCAATAAAATTTGGGTGATGAGTTTTGCTGATCAACACTGGTGATTAAACAGGAAAAGGTAACTTATTTTCTCTGCCAGCCAATTTTATTAGTGTAGGTTCTGGTCTTGGTTTCATCTGGGAAAGAGATAATTTTCTTTCTAGTGAAAGAAATGTCAATAATACATATTGTTTTAGTTGCTGCTAAGTAATGTTTATAATTTTCAAGCACTGTTTTCAGCTTCCCATAGAAGCTGAGAAGGAGCATAGACAGAACAATGGAATGTCTGATAGAATATTCTTTATTATAGATGTCATGCTCCTTATATATAAATGGGGATTGGCTGCGACGGGGGGGAGGAATTTGTGATCACTGCTTGGAAGGCTGCAAATTTACCAGTTTATTGGGTGGCGAGAGTGACTTGTGTCATTGTTATACTTGTTATTACTGATATTTTCCATTTCTGATATTGTTCCATTAAACTGTCTGTATTTCAACCCATTAGTGGTTTTTTTTTTTCTTTTTCGTTTTCTTTTCCTTTCCCCTTCTTTTTTCCATCTTCTCCCTGCCCTTCTCAGGGAGAAGGGTGAGAATTGAGTGAGCAGCTGTGTGGTCCTAGCTGCTGGCTGGGGTTAAACTGTGACAGTACTCTCGGAACAAGAGGAAATCTCAGTCAACCTTGAGAACTTGGATTCCTAACCAAACTCTGTCCCGTACAGAACTAGTTCAGAAATTAATGCAGCACTACACTTACTGCCCAACCATGCAACATTTTGTAATTTTTTTCCCTCATAATTGTTCTTGGACACAGAGATACTCTTTTTAAAAGCTGATAATTGAGTAGTCATTTTATCATTGAAGCCGCCTTCTGTGTTTTTCTATGCTGCTAGAGCTGCTGAGATACAGAAGAAATCAGTACTTTGAAGTAATCTGAAGAGATTTATTTTGGATTGCTTTTTCTTCGAAGTCAGCAAAGGGAAAAATGCACGTTTTTAATAAGCACTCTGACTTAGGAAACACAGAAATTGTAAGAGCCACCGAAACTTACTGCGGAAACATGCAATGATTATTGGGGGTTTTTTTTGTTTGTTTGTTTTTAATTGACTAACATTGATCATTTTTGTTTATGTCTGGCCAATTTGGTTCCCACAGGGTATTTTTGGACAGACACATCAGACTGTATGTTTTTACAAGTCTGTGAATTACTAATGGACCAGCATACCCAGGGCTCCACTCAGTTTCCTACACATGGGTACCAGTACCAGAGGGTATCCTTCATGGCATCCTGTTGTGCTCAAGGTCAGAGGTCTTCGGCAAACCCTGTATGGCATCTGCCTGCCCTGTGCTGATGGATGCTGTGCAGCATTTCAAATGGCATTTGGTGACTGATATGTGCCCCTGAAGTAAATATTCTAGACACCTAGAATAAAATTCACCTAAAAATAAATTTATTTTCAATAAATAACTTCCATTTGGGGATGTTTCGGTTACTGGATATATGCTTCTATCAATTATTGAAATAACAGTGCACTTAGAGTTTGAGTTTTACATAAACCTTATTATGGGGACTTATAAAAAATAAATCTGAAAAGAAAAAAATGGGGAAAATATTCTCCACGAAGGAAAATGTATTCCAGTTTCTGTATTTCTACTTTTTATTTTACTCCTGATTGCTGTGACACTATTCCAGGTGACTATTCAGGTATTCCATGATAAATACCAGGATAATTCTAAATATTCAGTGTTTAAGCCCACACAGCATTTTTCTGAGACTTTACACCTTAGCTGGATGATTACGCTATGTCATCTGTATGTTATTCTTGACACCTAGAAAAGGTTGAAGATAAATTAAAAATATATATTTGAATTAATTGCACTATGATCGACTTTCCTCTAAACACAGATGTTTCTTATTTGCTCAAAATAACAAACAAGGATATAATAAAACATTCTTTTTGGGTCCAAATGTTCTCCATGGCTGATCTGGCTTCCTTTTATACCCATCTGTATTTCATATGGACAATACCATCCATGCCTTTAAGAAAGTGACAATCTCCACTGAAATGCATCTATGGAGAACTCTAGAGTCTTTATGCTACAGAAATTATTTCTAGTCACCAGAAAAAGGGAAAACAGAAGTACAGTGTATAAGTCTTCTTCGGTGAACATTAGAGAATGGTAAGAAATAGATTGAAAATAGCATTTTCTAATTTCCAAAGGACTATTTGAAAGAAACTTTCTTCTTTCCTCCCTGAGGTATTACTGAAATGACAATTTATTTCCATTTCCAAGAAAAGAAAGTTTCCAAAAATATTTTTTTTGCTTAGCCCCAATACGCTGCTAAGACATAAATTTTAAACACTTTTCTGCAACTCCCAGAGTTTTATTTCTCCTTCTTTTATGTAGGGCTGTTTTGCAAAGCTTGATCTCCAGTGTCTAAATGTGGAAAGGCTGATAATTTACACTAGAAGTGGCACTGGGGGAACTTGTATATCTAGAGAGCTGGTTTGAAAAGAATTTGTAAAAATGCACTAAAGAGGAAAATTATCTGCCAAAATTAGACTGGCACACTTAAGGACTTTAAACGCCAAGCTTACTGCATAATGGACTGATTAGCTACGTCTAAATTCATTACTGAGAGGCAGTTAATGCTGGTGTTCTTCAAAACCATGCAAAGCTAAAAAGTGCAGCAAGGATTTGAATGCATAGACTTAAGCTTTAGGGTATTCTTTTAAAACATATAGTGTGTTCAGTATTACAAAGTACTGGACATGTTCAGACAACACTCTACAAGGAGGGTGGCTGAATATTCTCTTCAGTTTGACCCCAGGGCAGTGTTCTTGGTTTAAGCATACCTCTTTCCCTCTTTCCACGGCTGTGGAGCTCAACTTTGCTTCAGTGGGAACATACTCACTAGCAACCTGGGAGTTTTCTTTCCTTGTTCCTCTAACACATTTTTGAATTTCAGTTCATTCCTTGATAACAAGGTTTCCAAGCACCACAAGGAAGTTTTGTTGTCCAAACACTTCAGCCAAAATGCTGCTTAAATGACTGCCTTGGTTTTTTGGATGGCAACTTATGGTGGAGAAATAAAATGCTCAAGACTCCAGCCTGAATTAAGCAATTCAAAGAGCTGCAGAAAGTTAAGGCTGCCTGCTTCCCCAGATACCTGCCCATCACCTCTATCTGAAAAAACATCTTTACCACTGCTGAAAATTAATATCCTAGATTATGAACAGGGCATGTGTAGATATGTCCAGATTGTAGTAGAGTAACACATGTCTTCTCTGCTGATTCTGCAATGGTGGTGGGAGGAGTGGAAGGACAGGGAGGTCAGAGTGACTGTGCCTAACAGCAGGGCAGCAAGCTATGCCCTCGTCTTGCAATGAGTATTCCCAGTTTCTTCCTGCACGGTTCCCACACTGTCAGCTCTCACAGGCAGTATTTCAAGCAAGGAGAGAATTGTATGTGCTAAATCCATGTGCTAAGCTTATCCAGTTTTCAACCAGATTCTCCATTTGGCCTTTAATCCCAACATTTCATGCACAAAACTGCTCATGGGAGAAAATTCAGAGCATACAGCTTCAGCTTTCCCCTGTACTGTGTGTGGGTCCATTCCTGGCTTTGCTGCAAAAAACTCCTTTGAGTTAAAGGGGGCAGTAATAGAAATTCCATGCTTACACGTGCTGGAGTTTCATTTCAGTGACATCATTTATCAGTTTGACTTTGCCAAAGGGAAGAAGTTCACACTATAGGATTCAAAAACACCATCTAAAATGAAATCGGTTAGAAATATCTCAGATTTCAACAGGACATGCCATACGTGGACCTTACTCTACTCACTTGGGTTCATTTCTTGAGATTTGTATTTGTAACCAAAACTTTCTTAGTTAATGAATTGCAACCTTGAAAAGCACTTAGAAAATGAAAACACATTCCAGACATTAAAAAAGACCGTGTTAAAAAAAGCTCATATTATTTTTTGGAAAGGCATAAAGAGAATTTAGGGAGATTTCATGCATATTCAATAGCGAAAAGGCACGCCAGATAAAAAAAACTTAATCATGTTAACTCTCTAGAAGACAAAAGGACAAAAACACTTTATGTATGTCAAGTTATAGGAATCCTATAACTCCACAGAAGTGTTCTAGTAACTTAATTCATGCTGTAGCCTATTTTTAGTTCTTGGAATATGCTTTCTAACATTAATTTTTTATTTTTTTTTCATCTTGCTATGTAAAAGCTGAGTAAAAGCTGTAAAAAAGACAACGAATCAAACACACAAACACAGATGACTAATCTACCTAAGTCTTAGAAATGCCTGCAATTAACTGTGTGAATAATATATATAATACATAAAATAATATATAAAACAGTTGAGCTCCTTGAGGAAGGGGACATCCAACAGAGGCACATTCTATTCCTATTCCAAACTTTATCTATAGGTACTGTGAATGAAAGAGAGAAAAGAAAATTAGAGTGTGAGAATTTCTTTTTACCAGCACCTTCCCTTCTGAGCTGATGTTGCATTTCTCTCTGTGTCACTGGTTTTATACCCCATTGTGCTCACTTGCACTCAGACAGCTTGCTTATGGGCATTCGACAGCAATAAGAGCAAGTGAGCAGAGCAGAGAGTGAAAAGGAAAGCTGTTCAGAGAGTAGCAGATGGCACACTTCTGCTTGGTGCTGGTACCCCCAAAAGGCTCATTTAAATACCAACCTAGAAAAAAGGAATCCCATAGGACTTTCAGTTAATTGTCTTTAAACGTTACCAAAAAGTTGTTTATTGCTTTAAAGGAGCTGTATTAGAAAATTGAACATTGTGAAACCAGACTATTACAAAATGTAGTAGACAATGAGAAAGGGGTCAGTTTACTTGATTAAGACATTTTCCCCTTATGCAAATTTTCACCATTTGGAGAAGTTCTCTCACATAACAACTGCCTTCCTAGATGAAAACAAATCTTTGTCCAAAATTCTTTATTTTACTCTGAACAAGGTGTAGGAAAGAGCATAAGAATGGGTGTGTGGAGATACTTCCCTTCACGACTCTTTTTCAGCCTCTGGCAATCTGTAGCTGAGAAATCACCTAACTCTTCACAATGTTCTTATACTTAATGCCCTTCAGTGGCCTTTTTATTCTAGGACTTTACTCAGTTGTTTTCTCAACCTGTGTAAACTCTCAGGATCCACAGAGATTTCCACAACTAAGCTAGGTAATATACGAAGAAATATAATTGCTTTGTTTTGTTTTGCTATGGTTTGTTTTGTTGTGTGAATCTAACACCTGTTAGTTCAGGTCAATTCTCCTACAACAGGTGCCTAAATTTAAGCAAGCAGAGTTTCCCACTGAAGGCCTTCAAAAGGCAACCCTGTTGATGGTTTAATGAACTTAAAATTCAGAACTGCTGCTTTGCTTCATGCCTGAAACTTCAAGACAAAATACATGGTTATGTCAGGGAGCCAGTATAACAGCCGGAATAATTTACCACTGGTGTGTAATATTCTAGACTGTGTTAGAGCTGAGCATGGTTCTCATGTGCTACTTATTATCCGTGTGTGACAAAGGAAAAAGAAATGCCTGTTCCGGTGATGTATGGTGGCTTAGCAGGTGAGGTACCATAAAGAGTGAGTTTACTGAAGAACGTGTGTGCTGAATGCAATGTCTTGTGCTCAAGGAAAGGCAGAATTAATGTAGCCAGCATCAGGGCTGGTTTTCTGAGGCAATATACATATTGTAATTCCTGGGAGTCTAAGCCACTGTGAAATTTAATCTCTCGTTCCATCTCCGGTTTCCTTAAAACTGTCTGGAGAAGGGACTTTCTCAAAGCAAGTGCCTCTTTGCACTTAAGCCAATGAACTAGGGTTTATGAGATGATACTTTAAAAGGATTAATGAGCAGTAACAGAATACATGATAGTCACAGCCAGAGATATTAGGGAAAGACTGCGGAAAGACATATGTTTCTATTGTCATTTTGACTTGAGATCAGGGGAAGAGCAAAGAACAGTCATATCTATTCCTAACTTCTTTTTTGAAAGACTTCTTTGAGTTTTTGGCAAGTGTTCTGGGTTTGGACTCCACACAGAGGAATGGAGTCTTTTCCATACTGATGAAAACATAGAAGGGAAAATTGGTATAGTTCTTCAGGACTGATAGGAAAATGAAGATCAAGAATGTTGTTAAATTATAATATAGACCTAGTAGAAAACAGAGGATGATGGAAAATACTGACAGGCTAGCTGGCCTTTAATGAAGGATAACATTTTCCATTACAGGAAACATAAAGCATTGGAAAACATTTTGAAGAACTATCATTTAAAGTTTTGGGTTTAGTGGGAAATATCTCTGCTCAAATTGTATTCATGATGCAATCTCATAAATATGGGAACTTAAGTTCCCTTTAAAATTTTGGCCTTTCTTCAGTTTTTTTTTTCTTTTTCATTCTTTTGTGTTGTATTAACTTTTTGTTTGCTTTGAAGAGAAAAACACACTACTCTGTGTTTCCATGCCCCTCACAATTCTCTTCTTTTAATGAGATGTTTGACTCAAATATCCCCTGTTTTACAGTCCTAAAATTTTGTGCTCTCTGTGTTCATGTGTCTACTTTCTCACGTCATATAGCAAAATGGCTTGCTTAAACCAACAATTCTCAAGTCAGCACCTAAACTGTCATTTCTGTTGCCTTTAAATTTCATGAGCATATATTCTATTTCATATCTACCACCTTAATTTTCATTATTTCTTTCCTCATTGTTCAATTTAATTTAGTTTATTCTTCTGCCATTTCCTTCCAGAGATGCAAAGATTATAGTAACCAAATACCATTAAGCAGTTTACATCATCAGCCTATTAGTGCTGATAGAGTATGCTTCTTTCTCACAGCCAGACTCTCCTTAAGTCCCTTTTTCGGAGACACTTCAGGCTATATTTAGTCTTATTTTAGTCAACTATCTAGACAGCCAATTACAATGTTCCTTGCATTGGACATGTACAGAATTCGGGTTCTTAAATGTGGGCATGTCTTATTTCAAGGCCTAAATGAGGGCAGTATCACTCTCACGCCTCCTTTTACTATTTCCATTTTGATTTTCTCCCTATCTCTCTGGATATTGCTTCAGAATATCCACCCATATGTCCCATTTTTACATCTTTAATTGGTTTTTCTAAATTATTTTTGGCAACAATGTTTTTTTCTAAAGTTATGAGTTCGTTTCTTCTGCAATCCTGCCATTGCCCCTGCTGGGTCAATTTTTTATTCCTGAAGTTATTTTCCTTCTACATACTTTCAGCTATGGAAAATTCTATTCCTTTGGACTTCTCAGAATTGATAGATATTGCCTTGTACATCATTTGCTAAGAAATGAGCTGTATTTTAGGTTTAGGCCTACCTGTTAGAGCTGCAATAGACCTATAAGAGCTTTTGATAGGAAAGCTCGGGTTATGAAGAAATCTGCTTTCCAAATAAATGTTCTTTAAAGAAAATGAAAAAGATTATAATTTGTCCAAAGTGGAGATAGATTGCTCAGATATTATTATTTAATTCCAATTCAGCTGCCAGACATAGGCATAGTTTTTTGGTGATCTATACACCTTGCTAAATAAGATTCTTTGTGTTGAAACTGTTCCGATGCTTTACTTCCCAAATTCAAAGTAGGATTTTGTGTACCATTGTAGATGCATTTTTAGCTGACTATTACTTAGAAAGAGGACAGAAACCATACAAATTACAACACTAAAAAATTCGGCAGTAGCAGTTTCCAACTCAAATTCCTTAGTTTTATGTCAAAGTCAAATTCATGCTAAGAGGAAGATGAGGGGAAGATGAATAAAACAGATTACCAAAGCAACTGCAATTTCTGGGATTGGTGATGAGATTAAATGTACATATCTGTCACAAAAAGTGACTCTTAGATTTTCTTGAGAAAGTATACCTTGCAATTATATTGTTTAGATCAAATCGTTACCATTAAAACAGGTGAAGGTACTGTTAATATGGATGTAAGGTTCACATAACACACTACATACTCTAGCTGTGTAAAATAAGGAGCTTTTTTTTTGTATAGCTGAAAGCTCTGTAGCTCTACCAGCAAACTGATTTTCTATTCCCAGCTCTAACCAGTGATATCTATGAGATTATTGAAAACTTCTTAGTTCTGTTTTTCTAGAATTTCATTATTTGGGAAGAGAGGGGAGAAAATTTACTGTCTTAGTGCAAAATTTTGTTATCTACACAGAACAGCAGACAACTGTGCAAAGATCCTTCAGCTAGTGGAAATCTGAGCCAGTAATTCCATGTGATATACTGAACAGCCCTGTGTGACTAGGAGCGGTCTAACCATTATTAAATGGCAATTTGCCAGAGGCTAGGTCTGGACCCCTAACAATAGCAATGATTATCTTAGATTAAGCCTTTTGGTCATGTAGACATTGCAATGCTCCTGCTTATATGAGCTGTACAAGCCAACCTCTGAAGCTGTGCTGTAAATTTGGTCTCAGTCTATTACAGGCAAACTCCAAAGCTTGCACAAAGTCAGTGGGTATAGCCTATATATCTAATCGTTCTCTCCCACCTGCCCCAACTGAAATATGCCATAGACAATTCCTGTTTCTCCTAATTTAACAACAACAACAACTACTTACATAACCTCCATGGTACATTACCTATACAGGCTCACTGGGACCAAAAAGTTAATTTTCTTAGATCAGATTTAACTGTACATGTTTCACAAAAGAAGAAAAAACCCTTTCAATTAACACTCATATTCACAGGTATTTCAGGTAAGACGCTGAATTGCCTGAAATTTGAGAAAAATTGCCTGAAAAATTGCCTTAAAAATTGAGAAACATTGTTACCCCACTGTGAGCACAGTTAAATCTTGAAAAAAATTCATTGTTAAAAGCTTAGCACTTACTGCATTTTATTTGTAAGGAAGACATTTTTTGCACAAGCATGAGCTTGGTGAGATTTAAAAATGCATTTAAAACGCAAAACAAAATTTCAAATTGGCTAAATGAAATGCTGTAGAGAGTACTTGCTGCTTTTTCTTAGCTGTCACAAAAATGCACAAGTATTTCAAACAGCTTGACATCTGTATTACATAAGCAGAGAGCGATTCAACTGCTTGGAGAATATAAAAAACAACTTTGACCTTACACTGGAGTCATGCTTCAAAAGACTGATTATTCATACAGGGAAAATTGCTCAAAAACAACTGCTTGAAAATATTCTCAGAAAGAAAATAGATAGATTGTTCCAAGGCTATAATATAATTACAATATAACAAACTGGATTTTTTTTTTTCATTCCTAAGGTTTTTTTCTTTTTTCACAATAAGTGTTTCATCTGCTAGTATTTGAAATATTTTATCTTTCAAAATGTTTCCCTTGTTTTTTCAGCATATTTGTTAGTTTACTTGAATGTAGTTCTTCAGGAAGACTGAGAGTTCTGACCCATTGCTATCTAGTTGCTAACGAATGAGTTTCAAGCAATGCTGCCCCTTGTTATGTTAGGGCAGAAACCACACAACTGTAGGGTTAAAGAAGCATTTTGTGATTTGAAAATAATTTTAAAGTGTCCATAAGAAAAAAAAATCAGATTCAAGAAATTTTCAACATATTCTTGATATAATACTGAATGACATAAATTCTGGATTTATTTTAAAGAAATATTTTCTGTCTGAAGGAGGAGGCCTAGTCATCTGGTTGAGGGGCTGAGTGGAAGTTCAGCAACCCATTCAACCCAAATCTGGCTTGAATTCACAGCATTGCTTCCTATTGATTTCCTTCATGATCATTTCCTTCATGATGCTGGGTAGGTAGCTCAGGCCCCATCCCTGAAATCACTTATGCAAATGCTTAGCTTCACTGCTGTGAGCAGTTCTGGGATTCCAACAGGTCAGATTGTAACCTAGTTAAATGATAAAGACTGAGGCCAAGACTTCTCAGCTCTCTTCTCTGGATACCAGTTATTCTCTTTGTTCCACCCTTTTCCATCTTGCCCCCTTAGCTTGCTAAGTCTGTGGATCCAGGTCTGGGCTTAGGCCTTCTTATATGAGCAACTTAAGCTGTCTTAATCTTACCAATGCGCTCAAAGCAGCACATCTCCCAAACTATGTTTGGATGTTACAGCACTTAAAAATGAAGCTGGCTCCAGCCTTCTCTTCATTTTCTGAAACAAGTTGTGGTGAAAAGCCCCATAACCCCAACCACATGTTTCCAAATAGAACTTTCAGGGACTCTCAGTAAGTGTGCAGCTCCTAACGTGGCAGAACATGTGCTGTCAGCATGGGTCTCTATACACGAACACAAATAAATGCTGGTTTTTGCTGTAATCAGTATATTAATAAAAACAAGTTTCTTTCTGCAAGTGCCTGCTGAGCTTCTGGGATACAGTGAGGTCCATGTTGTTTTTTTAGAGGGAGCCCAGGAACCTGCTGCATCATCAAGCTTCAGTCTGTAAGCAAATCCTGTGACTCAGGTTACAGGATCTGGTTCACACACAAATACAGGGGTTCAATTTTTCTTCAAATCCTCCTTCATGGTACTATACGGTGGTCATAATTCCTTCTTAGCAGTATTGTTTTTACATAGTTTATTAACCAAGTCAAACTAAAAAGTTGCCCTGTGTTCCACACGAGAGATTTCTGGGGTTTTTACTATTCCTTGTGGAGGAAGCCAGAGACTTCAAATGAAACAGAATTAAAAAAAAAAAATAAAAAAATCAGATTTATCCAAGCTGACTGTAATTCACATTTCGAACAAGGGCTTTTCCTCAGACTCCAGTGACCTGATTACATAGCTCTGGGCAGTGACATGCCATTCTCTCACACACTAAACCGATTTCAAAAGTTAATGCACTTGGTGCTTTTAATGTGTTTCCTAATTTTATCAGTACAGAATCACAGTTCAATGGGCTTCTTGTCAAACTCGAGATATTATTTCCCTGTCTTACATTTTTCAAATACTATTTAAACTCCAGGATGGAATTTCACACCACCAATCAAAATAAGCCAGTCAGCAGAATTGTTTCAATTTCCAGCTTTTAATAAATCACACGGAGTTAAATCAGATTCATGAAATCTGGAGTAATTATGCATTTATGTTCTCAATTTCCACAACAGAAGTTGCAACCCAATGGGAAAATCTGAACTCTCTAATAGTCACCTGCTGAATTTCATTTCAGGCAGAACTAATTTGTTTATGTCTGCTGGTCTCTCAGTGGAAGAAAAGTTAACCTTAATACAATATTAATGTAAGCTTATTCCCTCATTCACTCACCTTTGTTTTGAGCTAAACAAACAATCAAATTTTGGTTTCCTTCCCCTCTAAATTTAACACTGGTCTCTATTTATTACACAGCATATCTCCCTATTAATAGGCATAAAGCAAGGACCATAAAAAATATCACACCTATTGACTTATGAAAGCAAAGTGTAGAACTGTAAATCTCCTTGAAAACTTCTCTCCATCAAGAGCCACATTGTGTCTCCTTGTATGTAGGACACGAAGCATTATCACTTGCTTTTGTCCATTTTGTATTAACTCTGCTTCTCATGGACTTGATTAACTTAATTTATACATTTTGATGAGCACTGCTCCTCTTCTCCGAAGGCTGACACTGCTAGGGCCTTTTCCCCGGGGCCAAAAAGAAGGCTGCTCCAGGAGCTCTTTGCCAGGGATACTGAAAGTGAAGCAATGGAGTCCCACCCTTCCCCTGTGCTGAGTAGGGGGCTGAGGAATCCAGATTGATTCATTCCACAGCTGAGGTCTCCAAGTTCACAACATAATGTGCTGCAATCATGTCCCTAAACTGGCTTCCTATCAGACTTTAAAATGAAACATTATGCTTTTTCTCTTCACTACTAACTTTGCCAGAGAAGAGTTTTTCATTTTAAAAACAAAAGTGTGTGTGGGTAGAAATACTGGAATAAAATAACATCTGTGACCTGATACCTGTGTGTCAGGAATGATTAGTCTCACTGAGGGTGCGTAAACATATGTAGCAATTAATTCAGCTCCTTCCTGGTTACAAGCATCACATTTTCTTTTTCTTGTGTTGATTACAAATGTTGCATGATTACTTTTAATCCAAAAGCAATAAATTTGTACTGACTGTTTAATCTGATTTGTAAACTGAGATTTTTTTTCATTAGTCACTGATGTACTGCATTTTTGAGAGTAAACAGCCAATGTTCAGTGCTCAAAATCAATGCTTGGTTTTAAGGTACCGCATCTTTTAAAAATCTAACTTTTATTATGTTTGTTTTTTCAGCTTCTACATAAATTAAAACCAGCAATGATCATCTGTGAAATTCCAAATCTATTTCTTCAAAATTTCTTTCTTTCCCTGTCCCCCCTCACCCCTCTCGATTTTCCACTTGGGATGCATATGTACTACTTAAGACATTTCAGACTGTGCAGTGTTAGTTGAATCTCAGAATGTGTTTAAACTTTCTCTGTGCGGTTCTTATATTGGCCAAATTCAATATTTCACTCTGCCAGAAAATGCCAGGTGGTAACAGAGAATAATTTTAGGTACTTTCTTAACTGTACACCAGATGGTGATAACACAAATGATAATATCAAGCAAGTATTAACTTGTCTCTAACCCCTGCTTCCACATACATGGATGCAAAAGGCTATTCATATGAAGTGCTTGCCATGTATTGTGCAGTATAGAATAGGCATTCCAGCAAAAAATAGTCCCTGGAGTATCCAGGGAGCACCCTGGTTGAAATTTCCCAATGACAATGGAAAAGGCAATGAAAAAAAAAAAGAATTAATGTCTTGTGGTTATGATTTAACGTGAACCATGTCCAGAACTTGACAGTTTTCTTTCACTCAGTAGCCTTAATAGACCCTCTTTGCTCTCATGTAGGCTATATTCTCAGCTGTGTCCTCCTTCTTTTCCAGTTACTAAACCACAATGACCACATTAGTTCACAATACTGGGAAATCCCCTTCTTGGCTGATTTGCTAGAGTTTACCATAAAACTGGTGTAAGATGACTACGGAGAACTGAAAAGAGTGTTGGCAATGTTTTTTAGTCATATTTGATGGCTGGTTTCTCATCTACATGCACACTACATTAACATCATTAGTAAATGAAGTTAGGTCAGCTCAGTGTATGGTCCAGTATCTCACTCCACATATGTCTCCTGTGTAAGGAACCATTTCTGTGGAGGAAATTAAAGCAGTGAGTGAGCTTTAAAGGGATTGTGCATTACTTTTTCAAATGAATGTACTCTATAACAATATTGCAATTAAGGGCTGTATCTTTATTTGAGTTACCTCTCTAGAGGAATATTGAATATTTGTAAATTCCTTAGCTGTGCAACATTACAGAAAACTGTTCAAACAAACTCATGAAAGCAATTGTCTAAAAACAAAGAAAAACAAATTCTTCCTCCCTTGATCCTCCAATAGGAGGAGTGGTTGGAGCTTTCTACTTCCGGTGGAAATGGATAAAACATAATTGTCTTCTGTCTTAATTTCCTCTGCAGATTTCTGCTCCTGACAATTTCTTTCCCTCAACAAAATCAGACCTAATGTTATGACCTCTCCATGCTGCATTACATGTCTTAAGAAAGAATACTGGAGTAACTGAGAAACTGTATTGGAATAAAGTCGTCCAAATTGCAGTGTCAGAGTGGTTTGCTTATAGTTTGAATATGAGAGTGATCCATTCCAAACTCTCCGAAGAAATATTTCACTGTTCAACCCCCCTCTTCCTTCCCCCTCAGCTCCTCCTTCAGGCTTCCTCAAGTTATTTCCAGTTTGCTTTTAATGGAAATTCCTTCTGACCCCAATCTGGTGCTTGATGAATTCAACCTTTTGCATGTATCAATCATATTAGCCTTTAATCCAGTTTATGGAAGGCTGGGGAAAACAAAACGTAACAAATGTATGGAATCAGTAAAACTGCAACAGCATGATCAAAATCCACCCCAAATGGGAGCAATTAAATAGTCTTCTGACTCTGGTAACTGAGAAGCTTTTTAATATCTTGCTGCTTCTTACCTGAGCTTGAGCCAATGTTCAGGATCTTCTGGTTCATCAAATTACGGGTTACGGGTTACTCTCCTGCTTCCAAAGTCTGCCTGGCAATTTCTCTTCAGTGCTTATGTAGTCAAGGTCTCATAGGTATTAGAGGCCTCTGGATGATCTCTTCTTGAGTATGCATAGTTTGCGTGCCTGACTGCATAAGAAGTCCACATGTCTGATCTCCGCCATAAACAAATAATGTGTCCAGACAGACAGCCATCAGCACCATCTTGTGGTGCTGGCATCACCAAACATTTTAGTGCTGGCATGGAACAAAAGCCATAAGATGAGTTCTTGAAAAATCCAACAGGCAACACATAAAAATCATACTCTGAATTTGAAACTGACTTTCACCTACAGCCTTATTAATCCTGTGTCCCATGTTTTCTTAATATAAAACCTCTGATATATTTCAAAAAATAAAAGTTAACTATATAAATAAAAAATATGTTTGGCATTCTTCTCAGTCATCTGAGACCTCATTCCTATATTTCTGCTATCACACATTCATCTTTTATTTTTGCATATTTCTGCTACACCATTAAAGAGTGTGCAGCTTTCCATTTATTTGCATTTAGAAGTCAAATGTATTGACCTCGTGTCAGTGTAAGCATGGGATTTGTGAAGTCTTCCATGGGATCAAGTGTTCTGCAGGATATATGTCCTCTAAGCTTAACAGTTTTGTTAGTAAACAATGTTATGCCATTTATGAGGTTTATTCCAGTCTTTTGGATCAGCCTCAGGGCATGGAATGGTGAAAATGAGGTAGCAAAGAGAAATAATTTGCACCTATGTTCCTAAGAGGTTTTGTGATATGCCTTACACAATTTCATATTGATAGCTCCTCTTAAGAGGTACTGGAGTTAGTGGAAAGCACGTACCAACACGTCACCAGAATCAGAAAGCAACCTCAGAAGTGGAACTTAACACAAACATTCTGTCAAAAACCCTATTCAATTTATAAGCTTGTACATAGCAGTCCCACCATTTTCTCACATCAATGAAAAAATTTTTGAAATTTGTGCAGAGAGAAAGAAGATGGAGAAGAAAAAGAATAAAAGAGATGTGAGAAATCTTAATGAAGCCTTCTTCTAGGGCAGTGGTTTCTCCCAGGTCAGTGTATTCCTGCAAAATATGATCCAGTAAGATGTGGTTTTCATCCACATATTGCAGGTGCTAAGAAGGAAACCTGTCTCCTCCAATACTTCAGCAAGATGTCATGTATGTCATGTGCCATCTACATATAATTATTTCTTTTTTCCCCCAAAAAACATTTAGGAAACTTCCAAGATCCCAACTACTTGAAATTGAACATTGAATTAGTAGAAACCATGTGGCCCCTCTCCTGATTTCAGCTGAAATGCAATCATAGAATCATAGGATCGTTTGGGTTGAAAGTGACCTTAGAGATCATCCAGTTCCAACCCTCCTGTCATGGGCAGGGACATCTCCCACTAGAGCAGGTTGCTCAAAGCCCCATCCAGCCTGGCCTTGAACACCTCCAGAGATGGGGCATCCACGACTTCCCTGCGCAACCTGTTCCAGATGTTGGTCCTGTACAGATCCCTGAGGAACACTACTGGTCACTGGCCACCAATTGGACATTGAGCCATTGACCACAACTGTTTGGGCACAGCCATCCAGCTTCTTATCCACCGAGTGGTCCATCCATCAAATCCCTGATTTTCTAATTTTGAGCCCAGGATGTCGTGCAGGACAGTGTCGAACACTTTGCACAAGTCCAAGTAGATGACATCTGTTGTTCTGCCCTTGTCCACCAAGTGTGTGGTGGTATCATAGAAGGCTACTAAATTTGTCAGGAACAATTTGCCCTTGGTGAAGCCATGTTGAGTGTCACCATTCATCTCCTTATTTTCCACGTGCCTTAGCACAGATTCCAGGAGGATCTGATTCATAATCTTGTGAGGCACAGAGGTGAGACTGACTGGCCTATAGTTCCCAGGGTCTTCTTTTTTCCTTTTTTTGAATATCAGGGTTATGTTCCCCCTTTTCCAGTCTGCAGGAACTTATGCAATTTCTGCAATGTCTTATAAAACTTGAGATTGTTGCAGGGAGCATGGTCCAGTTCAGGAGAGCTTAAGATACCACAGCCAAACAAAAGATATATTTTTATAATAGGAAACCTTTTCCTCAAACTACTCAGTATGCTATATGGCAGCTTTGCATGGCTCATCGCCATTGCTTCAGTAACAATTTTTATCAGTTGAGGAGTCAAGATTTTATAGAGCATTCCCCTACTTAGAGCCATTTGCAAAGAAACAAAATCTTTCATCTTGCTCTCTGGTCAACTATTTTTCTCATTCTTGCACTTGCTTTATTCTATCATAAAGAGCTGATATTTCTTGAGAAAAGAAAAAATACTCTTCAAACCCGTAACTCCCATTTTTATGACATGTAGTTCATGAAACTGTTGGACTTCTTGTTAAAATGGACGACCTCCATTTTCCCGCTCTTCATCTGCTCGTTATTACTTTCTTCTCTAAAAGAAGGGAGAAAGGACTTGCTTCCAAAGCAAGTAAAGTTGAATAGGAAAACTAACAGGAATAACTGTAGCAATATTCTTCACTAATAACTTCAGCATACCCCCACCCGCATGGGAAAACTATATTATAGAATATATGTTACTTTATTCCAGAATAATTAGTGTGCTTTCAAAGCAAAGTAATTTTTCTTGGGAGGAGTAAGGGAAAAGGAGGGAGTGTAAGCCACTTTTATTCTGAGTTAGAATTCCTCAGCAGCTGTTCCATGCCTCTCAACAGAGAAAAGAAGCCTGGACAAAAATGTGCTTTTCTAGTATTCAGAATGGACAAAGTCTTATCATTAAAGAAGCTGGATAAGAAGCAGTTAAAAATGAAAAGAAAAAAACCCACCCAACCTCCAAATAAATCATACATTGCCCTTATACAAAGACTTCTTATCAACATAGTCCAGCACCAGCTGTTGCCCAAAATAAGTACTACTCTTTTATCAATAATCCCAAACTGTAAGACTAACTCAAAACCCCTTTGGAAAAGAAAGACATGTATTATGTAAGGCTCAGATAACATACCAGTGCTTAATTTGAGCCAATGCAAGTTTCTGAAGTGTGCGCAAAGCTAGAGATTCTAGCAAAATATGTTAAAGCACTTTCCTTTCTGTTAGTTTTGAACTGATTCCATTACCACAGATGTTCCTGCAAGATGTTGTTTAATTTTAGTTAAAATTTTAAACAAAAAAAAAATTAATAAATGTAATGATATTAATAAAAACTTTGTGAAAAGTTTTGAGGAAACCTTATTCTCTCCTTTTTTCTCTTCCCACTTAAAAGTTGAAGTAAAAAAAATACTCCAACGTATAAATGCATGAAAATACTTATGTGAAAGGCTTTGATAAATTTTATCAAGGGAGTAAAGTTTGCAGATATATTGCAAGAAAACTAGTTTCTGTGCAAGAATAAGACTTGAAGGAAATGGTTCCTCAAATGTATTTTCTCACTCTTCTTGATTTATTGGTAGCTTTGAAACTCAAAACTGGTTTCTGTTTTATCCCATGGTAGAGACTAATTTTCATGGTCTCTCATAAGAGTACATTATTAGGTACAGGTAAATTTTAAGGATTGGTAAAACAATCTCTTTTGCAACAGTCTGTCCTCTTCAGGAGCAAGGAGCACCTCCAAACACTGAGGTGTTAAGAGGAACACAATAATTTTTCACTGGGGAAAGGCTACTGATCAGATTGTATTGTCTGATCCCATTTTCTAATCACAAAAAATCATGATGGAAAGAAAAACAGATCAAATGTTCTAATTCTTACACATAGAAGTTGCTGTGAAAGGCACTGAAATAGGGCAAAACATGCAAAGATGATACAAAATAGTCTAGAATTAAAGGTTTCACATGAAGTATAAGAAATGTATGAAGGATATAGAGTGGAAACACCTTAAGCATTTTATACCCAGTGCTCTCCTCTTCTTTGGTTGGAAGAAGCTGGTGGTTACAGTGATGGTAGTGATGATGGCAAGAGGGAAAGAAATGAAAAATGTAAGGACAACCTTCCAGGGTAGAATTTATTAATTATATAATCAAATATCCTATATATTTTAACCATTAGTATGTTATGCTTGAGAGATTATATTTTCCTTGTGGATTGTCTTGAAAGGTTTCTTATGAAATATATTAAATTGCTATGAGGGACATTCTGTTTTGTGCAAATTGCAATTTTTATGCTTCAAACATACTATTTAGTAAAAAATCTCATCTATCTGTAAGACCTAGACTATTGATTTCCACACTGCAAATGTGGATGGGTATCTTTATTTTCTCCCCAACTTTTAAAGCCTGCTTTCTCAGCAGAACACTTGGTAGACATTGCACTAGCTTAACACAGCCAGCCACTTGGTAATAATCTTGACACTTGATTTGCCAACAATTTATACAGTCAAATCTGAAGCATTTTTTTACTGTGTACTTAAAACAAAGCCATGCCAAAAAGGAAGTAGGGAAGCCGAAGCTGCGTGTGTGGATTGGTATTTCACACTGCCTCACATGTAGGGTCTGAAACATGTTATAAAGCAAGTCAGCCCAGCTGTTCTTACTGAGTGGGCTCTACGTGGCCTGAAGTTAACTCTCTTGTCCCCCCTAACAAAGGCTCAGTATATTTGGGAAGATATTAGGTGGACACTCATAAGAAACGTTTTTACTCTCTCTACGTGACAAAGTAAATATAAACCTTGTAATGGGAAAAATGTAATTCCCACAGCAAGAATTTCAGCTTTAGTGTGCTACCTGGAATAGATTCTCCTTATTTGAAGAATCAGATCTGTTGAAAGGTGTCCTTGTGGCTAGGCTGTGCCACAAAAAGGAAGTTTTTCACAACTCAACCTTGAAGAGATATCTACATGAAGAAAATATTTTGATATTTATAGCTCTATGCACAAACATCACCTTACAGCTTTCCAAGTACTTGCCTGATAATGTGAACATGGTGCAAATCATACCATTCATCCTTCTAAAGCTTCTAAAGCTTTAGAAGGCTTCTAAAGGAAGGAAAATTTATATTAAAACAGTAGCATCCTGTTGCATGAATGTGTGTGGGAGAGAGAAAGGACTTGAAAGAGTCCTGCTGAACCAAGTCCTGGTTCAGCACATAAAATGGTAACACAAAGATCATATGCAGGGTATCAAAGGGAATGTCTACCTTTTCCCCTCTCTTACAGGATTTTGAAGATGAACAGTTCTGGCCTAAAATAAAAGCAGCGTTTTATAAGTTGCAAAACACAAGCTTGCAGAGTTATACAAGCTCATCAGCTAACTGTAGCTAAGAACCTTAAGAAACCCATGAAAAAAGCAGCTTTGTATCACTTTTTGCATCTGCTGGCTGGCTGAGTGAGCACATGGGGGGATATGCTATTACAAGCTTATTCTCTTTTTCACTCCAGAGGACAGCTCTGAGAGTCGTAGCTTCAGAGTCATCTGTCTTTGGTATTCCTTAGTCACCGCAGCAGCTTATTCACTGCATGCCTACAAAACAGGCTGTGACAGCAAGAGCAGTCACCTTGCTGCTGTCTTTCCTGATACCCTCTTGCTGCTGTAAACACTGTCCTTGCCTGGTGCTGTGACATGAGCATTCAAAAGCCTTTCTGTGATGCATATTTTGCTGTCCTTGGCCCAGGCTGTGCATGTCTTAGCAATTGATATGCTTCGAGTCTCAGTTCTCGCGCTCAGAATTTTTTAGCCAAATTCTCATCTCACTGATCCTGGTTTTACATCAATGTAACTCAAGGACCTAAGATACCTTTGTCGTGAGATAAACTGTTCTCTGGCTTTAATTAGCTGCCTGCCTTTCAGAAGCTTATGTTAGGCAGTGAACATGATTGCAAGTGAATCTACAGAAGCCCCTGTTGAGAATATTGTCTGCACCTAGGTTTCAGACTTAATGAAAAGGTGATTGGAGTGAATGTTCCTTCTAATTTTATGTTCCCAGTGGAGATTATTCACTAGCTGTTTGCTCAGGTGTCAGCTATTTGTTACCACACAGGACACACACTGCCATCATTTCTGGAGGTGTCGTTCATTACCCGCTGTTCATTTGAACAAGCCAGAAATATTTCTATTCTCTGCCATCGTGCCTGGAAGTGTCATTAATCCACACAGCATCACCAAACAAATAAGCTCGTGCAGCCCTACTACAGTGGCATTCCTGGAAGCACTGTTGTACTCACTTCTCTGGGCAATCAGAGACAGCAAAGCCAACCATTATTTAAAAAGATCACCAGCAATAAAACCACACGTTTGCTTCTGGCTACAGTTTTCCAAAACCTGTGCAAGCTGCCTAAAAATGGAATTCACATAACCTCCCTTCCCTATTCATGACTTTTTCCCAACATGCTCCTATAGTTTTGCCATCTTTGGTAGAGTGCACATTATAGCAATGGCTTACATCCTATAGTTTCAGGAAGAGTTAAATTTGCTCAGTTTTGACAGTTTCAGTGTTCTCCATGATGGCAACACTATACTGAAATACCCTCAATAGTTAGCTTTAAATATTATAGCACAGGATTAAATAATAAATGCTAGCCTTCTCATTTTATTATTCCACAGTTAAGCATATAATGCCAGAGGTAGAAGTTTACTAAACACAAATACTTCATTACTGCAGTAACAAATCCAAACACAACTACTATGGAAAACTCACAAACAAAATTGGCCCACCTGACTTCACTGCATCAAATGCTTTACTGTAAAAATGTTTCTGTACCACTCAATTTCTTCATGTATTTTCACAATTGCTATCATCTCAGCAATACTTTATCATAAATGTGTATGCCTATATAAACACAGACTGGGTGAATATGAGGACATTTCGACTAAAACATTCAGAGTGACAAACACAATTTTGACTTTGTTGTTTGGTCTACTACAGGAAGGCAAAGAAGTGTTGAAACAGAAGAAATACCCATTTTGAAAAGGGTTTCAAAGAATCATTAAAGAATATCAGGTTAGAAGGACCTCAAGGATCATTTGTTCCAACTTTTCTTGGCAAAAGTATGGTCTAGACAAAATGGCCCAACATCCTGTCACAGCTCAATCTTAAGCATCTGATGCTGGGGAATCCACCACTTCCCTGAGGAGATGATTCCAATGGCTGACTGTTCTCATTGTGAAATATATTCCTCTTGTGTCCAATCAGAATCTCCCCTGGAATAACTTGTAACCGTTTCCCCTCCACATGGAAAGTCACCCCTTTCCATGTGACTTCTTGTAAAAAGGGAGTCTCCATCTTTGTAGCCACCCTTTAAATTCTGGAATGTATTGATAAGGTCTCCCCTAGACTTTTTTTTTTTCTCAAGGCAGAACAAACACAATTCTCTCAGCCTTTCCTTGTATAGCAGTCCTTCCCAGACCTTTGATTATCTTGGTGACCCTTCTCTGGACTCTTTCCAGCCTGTCCATATCTTTTTTGTATAGCTGGCACCAAAACTGAACACAGCATTCCAGGTGTGGCAAGACACTTGTAACAGAAGAGCTGCTACCTACTGAAGGTGATTTTGTCCAAGCCACACTGATTTTCTTGGTAGAGTTATGCCATCTTTCTAGTGATAATCCAATCAGATGAAGAATTTAAAAAAAATATAAATAAATTAACTGGAGAAAGTCTCAAAGGCATCTCCAGCAACAACGTGCCTCTCAGGTCTAATGGCATGCACAGTCACTTAAATGGAGCCTGCAAAACCATCTTGAGAAGACACTTATATTTAAGCTTGTTTAACGTTAATAATCAATGACATCACAGCCAAGTTTCAAACATCTGCCCCATAGGGTGATTTAATTACATAGCTGGTATAGGATGACTGTAAGTGATTTTTTTTTCACCGTGGGTCATGCAAATGAATCTTTAAATGTGGTCAGTGCCTTGAATTCTTCCTGACAAATTAATGTTGATTGGTTTGAAGAAGCCCTCTCTGTGCTGTAGCCAGCATCCTTTGTCAGTCAGAAACCCTGATTTCACCAGCGTTAGTTGCTGGATCTTGTGAGAGGGAGTGGGGATGCAGACAGTGGGAGCAGGATCTTCCTTTAAGGACATTTATAAATATGCATCTTGGAGTATTGGCTCCATGACTGGTCCTATCCAGATAGAGTCTTAGGATGTATAATTTGCTTTTGACATTTTATGGCTGACAGTAATGATTATGATTCTGCATGCATACACCCCCGCTTGTTCTCCTTCTGAAGGAGAGGTGAATCTTTAGTGTTCCCTATGGTTACGTCTAGACAGGACAACTTGTTTAGCCTTATGTTTTTTCCTGAGCTATAAAAAGAAGACTCATGTTTTTCTTTTTTTAGTTTAAAGAAAGCCCTGGAAAAAGAAGAAAGAAGAAGAAGAAGAAGAAGAAGAAGAAGAAGAAGAAGAAGAAGAAGAAGAGTAGTCCACCTCCTGAGACCACTGATTTTTTTAGTTACTCAGTAATGTAACAACTGTATTCCAAAAACTATTCTGTACTATGCCCCATATCACTAGTTACCTGCTAATAACTATATCTTTATAGTGAAAATTTATGTCAACATGTCGTTTAATGTCAGATGTGGCTATAAATGGCTAGATTATACATTTTTAGTATGTTTTAAAAGTTGTTATTAATTTCTCTATTTGTCTTCTTTATTTTAGAACAGGGATAAAAACATCTTGCATTCTTTCATCTTTGCCTTGCAGGCAAAGAAGGTTCTAAGAAGGTTTCTGCTATTTTCTGAGCAAGTGTAAAGCATTTGCTTTCACAGTTCCTAGTACCAGCCCACAGACTTCTGTTTCCCTGTAGTCAGAGGACTTCTTGATGAATTATTATATTACTGCTCACAGGATATTCTATATTAATGAAGAAAGGTGTTGAGAGATACCTAACTCACATATGTATTTTCAAGAGTGAATCCTACCACTTCCGGCAGCCAGACTCTGGAGATGTGGCCTTAAGGGCAAGTTTCTGTTGAGTTAATACATCTCCTTCTCCCTACATAAGTTAGTTTCTGCAACCCAGCTCAGTGCTCAGGACTGCTTATTTCAGTCTAAGTAGGCATGCCCTCAGACATAAATGATTTCAGGCTACTTTACAGCTTTTTAAAATGGAGATAAGTGAAGAAGTAAAATATCCACTGAACGACCAAATTTTTTTTCAGAAGCATCACTGTATGTGCACTTACACAGTGTTCATCATTCTTGTATCAAAAATCAGATGTGAGTTGGTGCACTGATTCTTTTCCTTTTGGGTTGTTTTTCTTTTTTTTTTGTAGGAAAAACAGAGCTAATCCTCACTTTCAAGTTGCTTTTCAAATGGAATAGATGGTCCTACAGAACAGACTGCAGCATCAGCAAACAAGAAGTTCTGCAGGCAAGACCTCTGGAGTGTTGGACTTGAATTCTAATGAGTATTATTATTTCATTTACAAGTAACTAGACTTTTCCTCAGATTGTTTCTTGTAATTCTGTAAAATCTACTGCTTGAAAAGTACACAAACCAAATGTTTCCCCCCTCACCCCCACCACACCTTTTAAAGGGAACAGTTTCTCCTGGCAATAACACGCACCTTTCGTTCTTAATATTTTATCCTGTTTTCAAACTTAATATTAACTGTGCAGAACCACAGAGGGGGATGTAAGTCAAATAGCAAGCAGGATTTTGGGACACTGCTGCTAATATAAAACCTACAGTATCCAGGGCCTATTGGATTGTTGATGAATTTTATCTCAGATAAGTGAATTGGTTTTTTTGTCTCTCTTTCTCATACGTACAGTACAACAGCTCTCTCAGCTGAAATTGTGTAACATCCACAGCTTGCACAGAGGCCTCACTTCACCCTCACTGACTTGCTCCTTGTTTACAGAAAAGGCAGATTGAACATACTGCACTTCAGGTAATACCAAGCTTTTCTCATTCCAGGTTGGACCTTGTGCAAAAAATGAAAGCCTACTAATCTTTAACTTCCTACTGCTGAGCAGTGTGACTTTATGTTAAATAAATATGTTATTTCTATGTACAGAATGAGAAAGAGTAGGAACAGAAAGTATAAGAACACAGACTGAATTATGACGAGATGTATTGTTTTGAAAAAAAATAAAAATCTTTTTTGAGGGTGCACAGGGGTCATTGCTCCATTCTGATCTTCAGCCTCAGAAAGAAGACCAACTCATGAGGTAAAACTAATCGTAACAGGAAACGGATGTGACTCAACTGAAAGAGATCCAAATGATAGATAATAATTTGTGCAGGTCACCCATGAAACCTGGGAGGTGTTGGGCAGGCCTTTGGCATACAAAAATGTTCAAGGAGGAAAAAAGCAACTCTTTCTCTGCTCCTTTTTTAATTACAAATTACAAATAAGGCAGGTGAGTATTTTCCACACACCTTAATAGGCATCAGTGGAGGCATCACCATAGGCTAACTTCTTTGCATGAGCACCCATAACGAATGATTTCTTCTGCTTTGGAGTCAAAGTTGCCTCTCTGCTTTGCAAGGGCTTGGCTTTCTGTGACTTATGAAAGACAGATTATGGTGTCTCAAAGAAAGGGCATGATTTAATAAGGGAAAATAATCTGTAAGTCATTAGTAATAGCTAAGTCTCTACTGAATTGCAATTTTGCCAGTCTGTTTTCATAAGAGTTACTAACATGTGAAAGTAAAAATACTAAATCTTGCTCAGGAATCTACAGTTCAAGTAAAAACCCAAGGAAATGGATTTTCACCTAGACTTTTAAGTGCCACAGGTAGAAGAAGCAGCTGTAGAAGCACCCTAGTCATCCATGATTTCATCTTTATAAGGAGCGAAATCCAGGTAGCTGCTCTAGAAAGCCAAGGGCTGGCTGTCTTTTTCCCCCCACTTAAGTGTGGCACAATATTAATGGAATAGGAATTTATAGTCCTGTAACAGTTTACAGCTTCTAAATTGAGCCTCATGACTTTGCCTCAGCAAGTATGTGTCATTGGCAGTATTTGTATTACAAACTCCAGTGTAGAATATGTATGTCATATTAGTGACATTTTGGGGTATGTTCCAGCAGTTTAGCAAAGATTGAAGAAACAGAGACTGAATAATGGTAAAAGAAAAAGCTGAAGGGAATCCAGATGGACCTTTTACATGCTCAGTTTAGTATAAATGTTTTTAAGAGTGGAGGATTGCACAATCATACCTGTAGAATATAGTATATAAGACTTGTTTTTGATATGACTTTGAAAGAAAGTTATGAAAGACTTCTTTTTGGACTACTTTCTCAAGTTTCCCCTTGATGAAGTCTGTGCTTTTAAATTGGAAAGGGAAAGCTGGGGACTTTGTGTACACTCTTTCCTGAAATACAAGCCAGGTACCAGAACTTTTCAGGAAGCATTATGTGAAACTTAATGTGTCACAAGTTTTAACATAGTGTGAATAGTTCCTAATCGACTTTGAATTAGAGACTATTGAACAATTTCTAAATAAACAAGCTTTGTGCATTGCAATGCACCTACTGTAGGCAGTAGAAGAGATAGAAAGTACTATCTGCTATAACTCTGCTGGATGGGAGAACAATAAATGTTTCATTATTGTTTCCTTAATGTTAATACAAGAAGGAAGGTGGAAATATGGTGCCTGCACCATAGGCTGTTGTTTTTTCCATTCTTCCTGCTCCTTTGACCTCATCCTTCAGGGTCCTCATGGGATGGTCTGGAGGAAAAGGGATTTTTGCTAGCTTCTAAGCAGTTCGGATTGGCTGCCCCACAACCTCCTTCCCTAACCCCCAAGCTATCAATAGGTGTGGCAAATAGGCAGAAGGGGACATATTCCCCAAAAAGACCTCTTTGGGAGTTGCCAGGAGTGTTATGTCCTTTTTGTCCCAGCGTTCATGGTGGGAATGAACGTGCACCCCCAGATGCACTGCACCATGCAGTGTGCTGGAGCCTCTCTGGTGGGCAAGTAGGACAGGAAACCAGGCACAGCCTGAGCTCTGTGGGCAGTGCCAGAGTGGTCCAGAGCTAGGTGAGGATCATATCAGCAGCAGTTACAAGTAGCTACAGGAAAACAAGCAAAACATTTCCGACCTGCAATACCTGATTGATTTCTGTATATTCCTAGATCCTGGATTTTCTCAGTCTTTTACACTTTTCTTTGTACAAGCACAGATAAAAACCCCTGCTCTCTTCATTAATTTTCTTCCTTCCTTTGGGCCAAACACAACAAAAGCACAGAAACAAATGGTATGTTGAAAATGTGATGTTCATCAGGGACATTTATACAACAAGTCATGTCCCTGAGAGAACCTAGTCAAGAAATTAGCAAATTTGCAGTTCACCGGGGATCAATTAAAAAACTATTATGCTCTTTAGTGATGGTGCAAGATGAAAACAGATAGATAATATCTCCAAGGGAACTTCTTATAAGACCCACATAGAACACAATGATAAAAGGCATTTGACAAATACCGATAGCTGCAAGATGCACTTAGCACTTGTCAAGAGCTGTATTTCTGATAATTCATAAGTCAGACCATATCCCAGCCTGTATTGATATAAATGAGATTGAGTGCAGTGGTTTTGATAAAGCTTGGGAATACTGGACAGACTGAGCAGGCCAACCTAATAAGATCCACATTAACCTATATGAAATGTATGAAGAAAGCACTAGATGAACAGCCATAGTCTGACTTGAGATGAAATCTAAAGCAGGTTACTTTCTGCAAAATAAACAGTATATTCTCTGTATATAGATTGTATATAGACACAAGAATTTTAAGTTTAAAGGAATTAGTTCATAGAGGTGGAGACAGACTCAACCTTCCTTTGAAAGTGCTAAGACGTATAAGGTTATGATGACAATGAATAGGAGAACTAGTCATGTACTAAATTTAAAGGACAGAAGTGCTTTGAAAAAACAAAATATATGCAAAAAGGAAAAGTCCTGTAGACAAGCCTTACAAGACTATCCTCAGGAAGAATAATCATCTGTAATAGTTCTGTACAGAGTTAGTCACTCAGTGGTACGTTTGTCACCAGACAGGGCAGTTGGTGATCCCAGCTCCAGTATCAGTGAGTTTTAAGGAAATCTTGCACTGCTACCCAAGGCTTCATCCTTCCTGGGATGATCTCAGCCACAATAAATGTCATCTTCACTCTGTGAAAGGAAAACTCCATTTTTTGTACTTTTATACCTATGGTCTAAGATGGATTTTAAAGAATCATAATAGTGGGTACCAGAACCTTTGACTGTTATTTCTTTATTATCACTCTCTTTGGAGGAGGTGAAGTTTTCAATCTACTGAGCTGCATTGTGGCCTTTCTAACTTACTCTAAAATCAATTACATTTAAATATTGGACCTGTAAATGTATTCAGATGGGGCTATTGTTCAGGTCCTTGTTTTCAAATGATTGCATCCATAACCTAGATAACTTTGTGTTCAAAACAATTGCAACTCTCATATACCTATATTTGTATAAACCAATTCAGTGCATTTGCAGAATTCCATTCTCATTTCCTCACAAGGGTACCTACCTCGGGTGAGGACGAGGTTTTTCCAAGGAAAATTAGCAGCGAGCAAAATTTGGCCACATCCTTTCCTATCCCATTTATTCAGACAATCTGTGTTAATAGCCAGAGCTACTGGTATCTTAACAGACACATAAAAAGGTTTTCATTAAATGGCTAGTGCTATTCATATTTAAAAAAAAAAAAAAAGAATCTTTGAAGGCAGTAAGGTGGAGGAATCAACTGGGTAAGAAAGATTGGACAGGACAGATTATGGGAAAAAAAGAGATGATGGATGAAAAAGGAAGCTGGTTTGGAGAAGAGTAGTTAAAATGATAAATAAAAGATCATTGTCAATGTTAATAGCATTAATGGGTAATTGTAATAGCACGTCAGTAGGGAATGGAGAAGTGTCTGAAGACTTAGACTCAGACAGCAAGGCTGTATGAATGTCAGTGTATGGACAGACCTTGTGACTTATTGACTCTTTTGCTCTTTTTGTTGCTGATCTCCATTAGCCGTTTCCTAGAATTTTATCCTGCATCTTTTTTCTGACATTAAAATTACAGCAACTACACGTTACAAACAAACTTCAAACCTTGTCTAGATTCAGAAAGTTTTCTGTCGCTTTGTTTTTATTGAAAACCCACAATGCAAACATCTTATTTATATAAAGGCGCCTCCTGCCAAGGCGAGAACCACAGTTTCCTTGTCAAGCATGAAAAGAGTGTATACAAATTTGTCTTTGGGTCCATGTCACATCACTGAGTTTGACACAGGATCACTGTGGTGGTAGAGCAGTCTGAGGGCACACAACTGTTTACATCACTCTAATTAAGACCAGGATTGTTTTCAAAGACCAGCAGAGGATACGGAAGGACTATATCATTGTCATCTTATTTTAAAATATTGTTAAACATAAACTGGAAACCAAAGCTACAGTAAATTCAAAGTGTGATTTAAGAGAAAAATCAAGAGAATTTATAAGCTAAACCACAAGTAGAGAAAAACAAACATTAAATGCTGAATTTCTAGTCAGTCTTGGACCCCCTGGCTGTAGAGGTCATTTATAACGAGGCATAGAGCTGTGAGGTCCAGTTCTGTACCTACTACTCTTTCTAATATGGCTGTACCCATCCTATCTAAGAAAAGAGGACAGTGTGAGATTCATATGGTCACCATTATAAGGGAGACACTGCTTAAAACAATAGTTGTCTCTTGGCTTGCTCCAAGCTAGAGGGAATTGAACAGTGTAAAGGGAGGCATGAAATGACAGGGTTTGGGCTTGAGCTGGAGCCTGAGCTGTGAACTAACAAGGAAAAAGTCTTTTGATCATGATTTTTTCACCCATTGTGTAAATCTGTTGTTTTCCACTGAACTGTTTCTGAGGTAGAGTTCATCATGTTGAGTAACTCCCCCAGCCTGTCAGCTCAGCGGCACGCTGCTGCTCTTCCCTTGTAAGTGCTTGTAAAGAGCAGTCACTAAACTGAGATGCTGTCAGGTCTGTCTGAATTCTCTCCTGTTTTTAAATTTATTCAGCACAAAAAGGTGGAGAGAGAGAAGGAAAATGACAACTCTCCAATTCTAGAGTAGCAGCTGCTGTGGTGTTGGCTCTGAGGTAGACAAGCAGCAGACTCCACTGTCTTAGGGATCTGTCAAGATCTTTCCTAAAGTGCTGTCAATCTGTTTCACCTTTCAAAACATGGAAGGTGGATTTTGCCCATCTCTGTGTATCACCACATCTTCAGCGCATTTGCAAATGTATCTAAAGTAAAGAACAGTTGCAGTGCAAGAGATTTTATGGGCACTTTAGAACAACAACTGGTACCACCCCTATGCCTCTCCAATACAAGCACAAGTAGCTGAGATCTACAAAGAAATATAAAATTAAAATACCACATCCTTTCTTCCCGTGTATAGGACAACTTTTAATTTCTAAAACAAAATAGGTATCTGGGATATTCTGCCTCTAGAGCAAGGTCTGTTTGCCACAAGCCCTAATGCAAAGAGGGCTCTTGCCCAGCCAACTACTAAACAGAGGCATGAATACATTCAGAGGCCCTAAAAGAGCTGCTTTGTCTGCACATTTAAAAAGCTATATCCAAAGGTTCCATTTTTTTTTTCCTGTTTTTTCTCTGTGCTCTCTCATCGCAATGATCTTGTGCGTTTACATGCCCAACTTCCATGGTAGGCAGGACAAAGGGGTCTGTTATAAATGCAGGCCCAGCTAGATTTTGCTCACAGGCCTCACACCTATATTTCTTCCATAAATCCCAGTCAAATCTCTGTTCTAAGACGCAATTGCTGTGTTGGCTGCTGGCCCTGGAAACCACAGTTTCAAATAAAATGCAATAGAGGAGAAAAGAAAACTACTTTTCTTCTTAAGAACAACAAAACAAAACTAACTACTTCTGCAAAAAAAGGAAGGATTTTAAGTAATGGTAATAAAAATGAGTTCAAACTTGAGCCAGAGTCAGAAAGTCCTTCTGAAAAAAAGGCTCCTACTTAAAGGTCAATGGGGCAAGAGCCTCAAGTGGCATAAAGTGAGAGATGTCCCTGAAGTTAATGGATTCCTGACCTCTTATTCAAGAAGTGGATCAATATCTATTTTCAGGAGATTCAGCTCAATACATGTCATCTGTAGTGAGGGGAGCAAGTCCTTACATTGCAGTTCCCCCTCACAGCCTCATGTTTTGATTGATTTAGCAGCCACCTGGGCTAACTGGCAGGAACAGAATGAGAAACATTTAATTAACATCACAGGAAATGCTCCAAGTGTGCTTGGAAATAGTGGGGATAACATTAACATGTCAGTAAATATTTCATAGATTTACAGCCCTTTCAATTTAGACATTTATTGACTTGACACACAAGTATATCCCTATGCTGCCTTTAATCCATTTGTAGTTGGTTGGTTTTTTAAATCAAAGATATGGATAAAAGGTAACAAGGGACCACTAATTTTATGCTTGGAGGTATGAGATGCTCAAGAGCCCAGCAACCCGCAGTTGCATAGCCTGAGTATTTTGCAAAATGTTTACTATCCAGGACTGGAAAGAACCCCTGATATTCAGCCTGTGTCATGCTATGTATGACATGATGAACAGTAAAAAAAGCAGCAAAGTGACTGGAAGAATGTTTTTTTCTTTTTTTTGTAAAAGAAGACAAAAACACCATCTTGTTGGCAGAAGAAATGAAACTGTTGTACTGAATCGTGAATCTGAATCACTAAAACCATCTCAAAGCAACATTCAAAATGGCAGAGAATGAGGTTTTTTGTACTTTAAAGCTTTTCTTAAAAAGTAGAAAATCTTTCCATATTCTTTTCAGAACCTTTTCAACTATTCTAAATTGAAACAAAACCAAAACCCCCAAATGCAGCATTTTGACAAGAAAGAAATAAGTCTTACAGTGTGAACATCTCTTGCTTGGAAAGCCAGTTAGTCTGTGCTTTCACCTAATTGTGATGATTCCATTGCCAATCAAAAACATCAAATTTTGCCTTGTATAAAATTTAGAAATAGCAGCAATCAAAGAAAGAAAGAATTCAGCACTGTTTATAGAAGACTGAAACATTGCTCATGATATATTAAATGTATATGGAACCAACAGCCATACTAGATAATTTTAGACATGCAAAGTACTGTAATGGCTACCCAGTGATCAATGCTGAGCAGAGCAAATTTTGTAGAAGAAAAAAATTTTTTCTAGATTAAATATGAAATGAATCTTAACTCTGTTCTTATCAGACTTTAGTGCCTGCAGGAACAGCTATGGCTTGCTCTGAGGAAAAACACTTGGACACGGCATACCAACACCTACTTTTATGATGCCTTTTCCCGAGGAACAGTTAAATCAGTTCATTCCATAAAGTCAGCTGAAAGGTACACAAATTATCGTTGTGCATATGGGGTGCATGTGAAATGAAATATGAAATCGATCTGCCAGTGGAATGGAAAAACAGGCATAGTAGGAGCTCTAAAAACCTGGAATTACTCATATTGCTTTCTAACTGATACAACACATGCATGTTTGGCCTCTGGAAAGGCTCCCTCAAAAATGATTTTTGTTTATGTTAAAGGTGGCCACAATAATACATTTCTCAGAAGAATACAGAGGCTAGGCTTTCCAACTGATTTTGAAACTCTGTGTTTAGAAATCAATTTGAATGCTTCCTTAGGTGCTTCATGGAAGGAGCTACTTCATGAAACTAACTCTGGCATTTTAGCCATCAAGATGTAGAGACAAGAGGAGTCACTGCACAGATATAGCAACTACTAGGCGTTGAAGTAGCTCAACAACTGGATGTAGGGATGGATTCATACTCTGACTTGGAACTGCCATTTCAGATTCACATTTAGCTTATATCAGAAATCACAGCTGAGTTACTTCAGGCTCTATCACGTGTAGAAGGAACGAAGTTGCTGTCATATATACCTATTGCTATAGGGCTTTGACCTATTGAATACGGCTTTAAATACCTCTTGATATACTTTAAGTAGCTTTTGCTATTGTATGCTTCATCCTTGTGATACAGTCCTATGTTTTTCTTAGTTATAGAGTTTTTTGATAAAGGGAGAAATGTGAACTCTGACCCACCAGCCTAAGTGAAAAAGCTTAAAATCCCTTTGTCAACGGACTCTAGTTTTGCTGCCAAGGTGGCGATCTTCTTTGCAAGGGCCAAATAAAAACTCAAAGTGGGTACATTCCCAGAGAACTAAAAGACTGAAGAAATTGTTCCTTTTCCAAAGGAGTAACAAAGATACCTTTATATGCACTGTTCAAACAACCGGAGATGTGGGAAGAGGAGGGGGAGTACGAGCAGAACAAGAGATTCCAGCGGTTTGACTGAGCAATAGTTAGAGGAAGAAAGAAACTGTAACCCTTGTGGATGAGTTAAAAGCAGCAGCTGACAACGTCCATGCTGTTCAATCAGGCTTGCAGTGCTTTAAGTGACACTGAAATTCTGATGAGAGTTCTTTTTTTGCACCTTAAAACTAAGATATCGGAGATGAAAAATAGGTAGGTTGGGAGTATTTGAAAGCTTAAATATCGGTTCCTGAACTGGGGCCTTTAGGTACCTACATGACCCAATTACCTTGGTGAAAGTCTTTAGAGAGCTTGCTAATGACATATGATGCTGGCTTTTCCTTGTTTCCAACTGCAAAAATGCATCATTTGACCTAAAAAGTACATGGAACACCTCCTTCATATTATATTTCTGTGGGAAATTGCCCTGAATGATGTTACCTGATCATTAGTGGGAAGGGACTGGGTAATGAATTTGACTTAAAGCAATGTCTGCACTAAGGCATTGTTTGGACTCTGAACAATATCTGTCCTGAAGAATCATTCAGAGGAATAGGAAAAAAGTCAGTAGAAATATTTGTTAGGTGGGTGGTTCATTTGTTGTTTTGTATCTTCTGTCCTTGTAATCACACCAAACAACCGTAACTGCAATCTTTTTGACACACATCAAATCAGATCTTTAGCTTGCTCCTTTAAGTATCTCCATGCTAGAGATCTGGAAGGAGGTTTTAAAACTTTATCTCCAAGCTATATCAAGGCTTTGTGTGCAGAAAGAAAGCCTAACGTATGACATTAATTAGCCAGCAGTCCAGGTTTGAAGCCCGCTAGATGTGTGTGCATATATGACATGACGGGCTGTTGTACAGGAGCTGATCCAGCTTGGAAGAATCAACAAGTTATTAGGAAAGCAAGTGTTGTTCAACACATTATTCTATCTTGATTTGGAAGTGTTAGATATACTGATTTAAAGCTCACACACAATAAGGCATACTTAAAGAATTTTTTTCTACATTCACTGCGTTAACAAATAGGAAAATGCGCATCTGCTCAAAATTTTTAACTCACAAGCAACAGTTTATTCTGAAGTTAGGCTTCAGAGAACTGGAAGAGAAACTTTAAAAACTGATCATGCCATTTCAGTGAATGCCATGGAAAATTTAAACTCTTTTTTTTTCCTGAAAAAAATAAGGATTTTCCCCCTTATTTAGTAAACAGTTATTTCAATCAAAAATATCAAGAAGCTTTAGAATTAAATATTTGTGAAATAGTAAATCCATCCAATGTATTCATGATAGTGTGTGTATGTGTGCCCATGTGTATAAAGACTTGCTGTGAACAGGGGTATAGGGCTCACTTTCAGAATAATGTGTTTTCATTTTTCAGAGTGTGAAAACAATGAAATAAACACCTTTTTCAATGTAAGCAAGCACTCTGTATTTTGTTCCAACTTCACATGTGGTACATATTTTAGCACTTTGTCCTGAAATATACCACATGTCTATGAATACATAGAAAAACTAGAAATGAAAACCTGAAATTTTCTAATATTAAGTAGGACTGAAGTTAACAGATTCTATCTGTTAAACAGTAACAATTTTCACAGTTATAACTCTTCAATAATAACATTTATTCTAAGGTATTCAGCAATAGAGAAGCACTCCTGTTCAATGTTTCTGACCCATCATCAGGTCTTTCAGTGCTTTTTTTAATTTTAAGTACATAACATTTTGATTAGTGATCCAATATTTCCTGATTATATCTGTTTATTCTTTCATGTTTATTTTCTTTGTTGGTTTTGCCCAAATAGGCTTTGTCTTTTTCATTTTGCTCTTTTTTTCCTCTGCATCAAGCAGAATCTTTGCAGATTGTGTCATAAGTGGAACTGGTAAAACATTCTTGCTCTGAGAACACTCAATTCCTAACCCACTAATTTAAGGGTGGAACTATTTCTGGAAATGTTTTGAGCCTGTGTGCTGAAGAACCTCTTATTCTGTGACTGCAAAGGCACTAATGCTTTGATACAAATGGTCTGTGCTCAGATGTTTTCCATACACTTTGGTGAGTTGGCTTTATTGAAATTCTTCTAAAAATATATATCTCTTATTAAGTTTGCACGCTGATTTTGACATCCAGTTTTCAAATACCATCAAGGAGAAGTATAGAAAAATGTTTTCTCTCTTTATGTCTTATTCAAGGATGGGTACTACCTATCACCTCAAGCCCGTAAGTAGTATAAATGTTGGAGGACTTGATTCATTTTTCTATCAATCACTTGAAGTCATTTAAAGGGAAAGAACAGATCACTGGGAAAAATTATGGAGTCTATGAAGCAGCAAGTTCCATTTTTTGTCTCTGGGATTGAAACAGAACTGCATGATTTTAGCAAGAAACGAAGTTATCGACTACTAGAGAGCAAATACCCCAGGACACAAGGGCAGGTCACTGAGCAGACACTCCGTCCGAAACAATGAGAAGGGAGAGGAGGAAAAGAGGTAGAAACTGCAGGTAAAGTGCTTCTTCAGAGATAGATCTTGTTTGCTGTTGTGAAATTGCTTTTTCTGTAGAAGTCTGTTCCTACTCTAACTCTAACCTACTTCTAAAGGAAGAGATGGTGGCTGAGCAGAGCAGAATTCAGTCAGCAGAGAAGAAGCAGTCTTTGGGGAATATTTCACCTTGTTTGCAATACATTAGAACCTACCTGAAAAACTAGGTTCTCAGGAAAAAAATGCCAAACTTGTATTTTCTTTAAAGTTTTATGTAATATAAGGTAAGGGACAGGGACACAGTAACGTTGTTAAAAAAGTTGAACAGCACAACCTCCCCTCAGTTCTGACAGTGCTTGATAGCTGCACATAGCCCTCTAAATCTTGGCTTTTCACATTTTAAATGAGGATTTAATGCCTGTGAAAGGTGTCAGACTGACAGCCCAAGAAATGGAGAAATAACCTCAAATAGTGCATGCATCACGCCCTTCATAAAAATATCACAGCACACTGTAAAATTAAATTAGAGTCCTTGTTTTGCTCATAGATCAAATACACCGCAAGGCAGAGGAATGCAGGGGATTTTTTTCTCCACTATCCTGCAAAAGTGCTTCAACATCAACTCACTAAACTTCCTCAAAGGCTGTGGCTAGTACCATTCCATCTCCAGACCTCTTTAATTAAACCTGAAAAAAATTATGTGTGGTCATAGCTAGTACAAGTTATGCTGGTGTTTTCTGTGATGTAAATATCTAATGGGAATTGGTCTGTACTAGTTTTTCCTCTCAAAGCTGAGGAATCATCCAAACAGTAGCACAAAGCACGCATGTTTCAAAAGTTGTTGCATTTGAAGCAGTGATCTAAAAGGGGGAAAAATTACCACAATGGATAACCAGTGGCTTAATCTGAAGAATCCCAGTCAGGTTGACTCTGAGGAAAATATTTAGGCAATTCTTATATTCTCCAGAAGTTCAGATGCAACTATAAGAGAACAGTAACATGAGCAAACAATACTTATTTTTTTGCTATTTTTCTAGAAGAACAGTTAAAGATAATGCACACCACTTCAGTTTATACTGAAAAGCAGAAAAGCTACAGGTGAATGAGATAAACAGGATTGAAAAACCAAAATGATCAGATTCCAGAGTCTATCACTATGGGGAAGGAATTGGCTACAGTTTAGTAACTGCCCAGATTAAAACATTTATTCTCCTATTGAAAGATTCATACTCCTAATTTTGTTATAGACTTTAAATATATTTTTATGCCTGGTATACTCTAGCAATACTCTAATAGGGAGGTAAAAAAGGTAGAAACCTTAAAGCATGCTGTGGTCTAACTAACCAGGAACATAACTTTACACATTAATATCCTTGCCAATTCTCACCCGGCATCTCACCCACCTTTTCTTGGAAAAAGGTTTTATATCCTGAAATTCCTTAGACCCCAATCAGTAAGACCACAGACTGGGGCAGAGCACAGAAACAGCATTGCTTGCCTTCATCAACAAGCTCCCTGGAGCAAAGAGAGAGAGAACGAAGTGTTTTGATGGCACTGTTTGGCCTTGCACTGACCTTTCACTCCAGACCATTGCTATTGACTTAACTGTGGATTCTCCTTCTTGCATTCAGGAGAAGCCAAGGGACCGGAGCTGAGCCGTAGGGCACCTGTTTCCCTGGGGCTCTCAGCTGCTACGACCTAAGCCAGCTCAGCCCCTAGCCTTCCTCACCTCCAATGCCAGCTGTGTTGTGTCCTTGGGAGGGACTTTGAGGTGGCGCTGTGCATTCATTCCTACCATCTCCTTTTTGTCAGACCCAGATGTATCAAACTTTGTATTTCTCCCAATGCCAGTCTGAGATTAGTTGCTGGGTTTAATCTATGAAGACTTTCACCAATCTAAATAAAATTGAAGTGACAGTCTTTGACAGGAAGAAGCTTCTGAATGTCTGCTTGGTTGACTGTTTGACTTTGATGGCAGATATCACTTTAACCGCCATCCAAAAAGTGTGTTAATACTCTCATTGGTAAGTTTAGAAATGAAATACTGTTCCAGAAGTGAAAATTTTTGGTGATGCACTTAGCAAAACCAAAAAAAATAGCTACACATCACTGAGTAAAAGCATTTTTCTTTTTTGTTTGACATAGCTGGACATTGTAGCACTACTGACTTATACAAGTTTGTGCATTTATTATCTTTGTACTTTTAAATTAGAGTACCTCAGCAAAATCATGGCTAATGAATCACACTATTACATGCCGAATTGCTTAAATTAATCAAAGAGGGCACATTCTGTGGGGAAAAAAAATAATAAAGCGAAACATAGTAGCTTTCTGTGAAGAAATAGTAAAGGTTTGATTGAAAAGTTTCATCTTTCATTTTATTAGGAATCCTTGTAATTTTCTCCCGAATTTTTTTCACTATAAAAGAGGCCAAAGAAATCAGGAAGAAGAAAAGGAAAAAGATGTGAAATGAAATAAACTCATTTTTTTGGTTGGAATCTAACAGAACACATATAGTTGTAGAAATATAAAAAGGAAGACAAGCATATTGAAAAAGTACAGAAAGACTTTTCTTTTTGAACAAAACATTGGAAATTTTTTTATTAGCTCTACATAAAGTTATTTGTGTGATTCAAAGATGTATAACAATCCTCAAGAACAACATATCTAGACAGTATAAAAACAGACATTTGTCTACCAAAACAACCAATGTGAGTGTGTTGAATGTGTACTCACAAAGTAACTGATCTAGAGAGGCAAGTGGGTTGTCAGTGCAGCTAAGAGAAGTACAGGATTTTGTCAGTAAGATGACAGCTACTAGCATGTATTTATTAAATTGACATATTCATGTATTTCAGTCCTATGGTATCTTGTCTAATCGGCACAGCAATTTGACAAGATGCAGATGATGATTAAAAAAATATGAAATCCATTATGTCATGCCTTATGAGATGCAGAATGGCCTGTTTAATCTGGTTATTACCCAATGAACTAAATTTTTGTGAAATCCATCCAAGATGCAGATGGCTTTTTCACATGAGCTCAAAATTATTTTACTGTTGCAAGCAGGCAACCTAATTCCCAGTGAAGGGAGTGGTCTGGAAAGCAATATGGAAACAAGCTTTTCCCTTTTGGGGAGCCAGTGGTCACATTCTCCTAATAAAGAGAAACCTGTAGTTGTGGTGGAAAAGATATTTATTAAGAGAAAGCTGCTTAAATAAAAAAGAAGCATTGCTCTGTATGTACGTTGATCTGGGAATTTTGTACTGGCTCAACATAAATCAAAGGACAAGAGCTCTCTTTTTATGTTATGAAAAAAAGTCTTCATTAACAAGTCGGCCACATCAGTTACGCTACTGTACACCATCACAAAGTTTCCATTCCTGCAAACAGTTCTCTGAGCACAGGTAAACGTATGTAAAGGTAGTTGACTGGAGATACAGCTGGAGATCTATATTTCCAGGTGTCAATCTTCTAAGATATACATACCCTAAATTTTAATTTGTTTAAGAAACACCACTGATGTGAGAATGGAGTTTAGTGTGCCTAAAATTCACACACATATGAAATAATAAATTCTATTTTTTTTTTCAAAATGATATATTTTCCAGGATAGAAGGCTATATAAAGGATAGAAGTAGGTCAAAATCAAGGGAATAGAGTAGGAAATAGATAGGAAGGTAAAAAGCCTAATCCTGACTACAAGCCAAACAGAAATTAGAAAAATACCATTCATGACTGTATCTATAAAACATGCTGTTATCTAGGGCAAATCACAGGAAAATCAACAATACAGAACCATGCAGTTTAAATATTTCAAGAAAAAAAGGTAATAGATGATTCTATTTTATATTGAAACACATGTAATGCAGGCCAAATTCTCCTGAAGGTGAGAAAGCAGTATATTTGCATCTACAGCACTGGATTTCCATTCTGACCAAAATTGTCAAACGCACGATGGCAAATGATACCAGGACTTCACACAATGTAAAGTGACATTTATTTAAAGAAGGCACTTAGTTGCAAAAATAAGTTAACATTGGAAAACCTTTTGTGGATCGTAGACTTGTGAATGAAACATTATGAGCTACATAACTTCAGCTTAATTTGTAACCCATTGGTTACCATCCTGTTGTTACATTAGATAACTTTGTTGAAACTGAAGTGAAAAAAAGGTTTTTAAAAATAATTTAAATTTTACAGGTTTTGATGGAGGAAAGAAAACAGAAAATATTCCAAGGCAGGAAATGCTGAATTTCTAGGTGGTTAAAGGAGAAGGAAATTAATGGGGCTTCAGTCACCAAGATTATCTTATTTGCAAAAACTTATTTCTTCTGGCAAAAGAGGAAGGTAAAAATACCTAGTGGTAGTTCTTGAGTTTTTTCAGGTCAGAAGAAGCATTACAGGGGAAGTTTGATGAAGTTGTGTTTTTACGAGCAAGCTGACAACCCAACATGTATACTATCCTTGCAGATCTTATGTGAAAAGAAGAGACAATTCTGCTCCATTGGCTAAGGTGTGTTTTGGAAAAAGGTATTTTTATTATGAAAATACTGGAATATCACAAGAAAAAAACTTCCATGGATATTATCTTCAATATTGTTTATTTACAGTCACTTAAACCAGAGAAACATAGATGGGAAATACCAGATCAGAACAGTTAATTGGCCTCAATTTGAAAAGGTCAAACAGATGAGCTAAAAGATTCAACACAGATCCTTGCTTTCTCATTTCAAATAAATCACATTAATGAAAATTTTCAGCCATGGATATGGTACTTTCTCTTTTCCTCTTTCCATTTCAAAGAGCTAATTTAGCAGTTTTTCATTATTTTTCTTAGGTTGGTGAAATTAATTTTAAGCATATGCTAAAATATTTTGCTACATAGGGTTAAACACAGTAATACTTTTAACAAATTATTGAAGGAAAAACAAAAAAGATGTTTCCAAGACACGGCTTGAGCAATCGCAATAAATGCAGAGTACATTGCTGGAAAGCTAAAGGCTTAAATTCTTGGAGGGTAGGGACTCATAAAGGAAGAGCATCAGTGATAAGGAATTCAGTTCATTTGTGAATTAATGTTAATAAATACAAGTCATGCCAATATATAACCAGCATAGTGGGATTTGTCAGGTTCTGTAAGGGAGCTGTCCTATCAGAAAATACAACCAACTTGTAACGATTAACGCCACCTATTTATCATAAGTAGCTGAACTATAAATCAGATAGTGTAGAAGGGAACTATAATACATTTTTCAAAACTGAGTTACATTTTGGAGAAAATCCACTGTCTAGTCCCAACAATTGAAACACACTTTATCAGTTCAGTAGTTTATGTATAAACATTTGGTCCCTTTCAGACTAACATATTTTTCCTTCCTACCTCTACCACTGCAATTTAAAAAAAATGTCATTAAAACAACAATTATTTATTGAGGTGATACATTGTTTAACCTTGTCTATAAAGGAGAAAGTGTCATATGCATTTCTTGGTTGGTGCTTTCAGATTTGTTTTCCCAAACTCTGACTTCAGTGAACATGTCCCAACCCATGGGTGTATGTATACATGTCTCATGAGGTGGGTGAGTTCAGTCTCGTTACTTTCAAGCCTTATAAAAACACAAATGGCTTCAAAACACCCCAAACTATCCCCAGATTAGAAAAACACATTTTTCAAGGGAAGCCTAGAAGTTTAATAAGCAAAACTTTCCCTGCCTATGAGGTGGACTGTGATCTGTCAAGCACTGGTTGTGGAAAGGGAAATGCTCCTTTTGCCCCAGGGCCAGGTCAGGTTGCTGGACAGGACTTGGTGTTCCTCTTTGCTTCAGCTGCTGTCAGGAGATCCTGGGGTGGGGATCAGTTTACATGGTGGATGGATTATTTCCTATCCCTGCTGTCCTCTCTGAGGGGAGGGATGTGTGCTCTGCTCCATCCTTCCAGGCTTTCCACGGAAAGACAGGGCTGAACAGGTTGGCAGAAGAACAATTTACTACTTAATGTTTCTTTCAAAACATTTTCTCTTTGCCTACATATAAAAGCTGTCCATAAAATATGATCTTACATCAGTTCACAATTAATTAAAAAAATCTGGGTTTGCAGATATTAAACGTTGATTGGAGAACCTTGAAAACACAGAATTTATGATGTTTTCAGAGCATGGAGACAGGTAGGAGAGGAAGAATTAAACACTTATTTCTCTCCATTTTCTGAAAGTATTTTGAAGGTGGGTAGCAGATACAGCAATTAGGTGATCACACAAATCTGTTTTCTTGTAGGGGATATTCAGCAGGGTAATTGCACCATCAGTTTGTAGCGTAGGAAAAAAAAAAATCCACCTAAGTGGATTACCCCTCACAAGTTACTTATAGGATACTGAAACAAGTGTCAGAATTGAAGCTATAACATATGAAATAACAGAAAGTTGTGTGAGTATGGCCCTAGCAAGTTAAGTAATACTAAATGGCACGTTATGAACAAACTTATACTACAGGGAAAAAGAAAAGCAGATTTTGTTTCATCTGCTGAATTTTTCAGATTAATAGATTTTTATATTAGAAATCACAAATTAGAAGAATTTGCTTTTATAAATGATTGGCCTGCCCATTATAATGTTTAATTTCTGTTATAAGCAAATAATTTCTTTCTTCATAAAACGGTTGGATTCTTTCATTTGTTTCCTGTATTTTCAGAAAAAAAATAATTGGATGTTTTCTTAGCTCAGTAACATTGAATGTCTACTTGGACCTTGTGAATTAGTGTGAGGTGTTGCTAATGCCTGCTGCAAAACGGTGAAAGGGGTGGCTGCACTTCTGTGCAGATTGCAGGCTGCGCTTGCATGTGAGTGTGTTGTGGTAAGGCAGCCACAGGATTCTGCTGATAAAGAAACTGTGGGCAAGAACAAATCTGATTCCAGGCAAGGACCTGAAAACATTGTTCCCTGACATACTCTTATGTATTACGCACAGAAAAGGCAGTTATCCAAAACCTCATCCAAAACACTCCAGAACAAGATAATCTGGAGAATTGTCATCTGGCCATTGTAGCAAATGCTGGTTGGGTAAGAAATTTGTCTTCTTACTCATACAGACTCCAGTTTCATCACAAAAGATTCTTTCTGTAACATGGAGACCTATGCAAACACAGCAAATCAGTCTTTAAAAAAATGTAGGGTTTACTTAATCTGTTATCTTTATTGCGCTAAACATGTAATGTTTGTATTTTGAACAGGTGACTCGGGCACCATCAGCAATGTGTTTCTTAGCTTTCCCAGTGGCAGTTGGAGGCAGTCGTCATATTAGTGAGCTCAACTTCTAAGGCTTCAGGGCAGTGAATGTAAAGGAGATCATAAAACATAAAAAGTTGTAGTACAGCTTTGATGTTACAACAGCAAAAGCTGATGAAATGTTCTGTTTCCCTCTTTGCATCAAATTCTTATAGAGCTCCTTCCAACACATGCTGTGCATCTGTCAGCCGTGGGAGAGTGCTTGAAGACAAGATTTAGGCAAGGAGGTGTCTACAGCTAAGCCCTGGTTTACCAAGCAATAGAGCTCTTTTATTTGAAAATCTTTGTAATATAAATTGCAGGTTGTAGATCCTGTTGAGTAATTTGGGAGATCTGGCTCCAGGTGTGTCAAAATATACTAAATTTGTCCAATATGCTACCATTTGACCACTATAACCGTTCTCTCTGATTGCTTTCTATTGGAGGTGGCTATTGGAGAAGCTGACACAGCTTAGGCACATGAATTTCAAGGCTGTTGGTGAAGGGACTCCAGGAGGCAGAAAGACCTGTGTTATTGCAGTGGATATGCCAGTAATGGACGCCAGATTCATGAGCTGCTGTGAAGTGTGAAGATCTGGCTTTAGGAGAGGGATTGGAAGTGACTACAGCAGGCATCCAGAACTCCATCTGAAGTTTCACAGAGTCATTACAGCTCACATGAATACTATGGGTAAATTATATACTACAACTCAGAGATTCTTCAAGAGTGTCCAAAGACATGTATGAGCTTTTTCTAAGAATTTAAAGACTATCAGATGGGTGTAGAGAAAGGATTTGGACCACTGGAACACATCTCCTTAATCTGTTAAACTCTGTCATATGCCAGCTGTGAAGAACTTGTATAACCATATGCTCATTATTTTATTGACTGCAGGGAGGAGAAAACTTTTCCTTAATACTACTGGGAGTTAATCAGCAGGGCCAAAATGACTACCTCAGTCTTTCCACTGGAAGGTTCTGCATGGTTCCCGTCTCCCACCTCACACAACTATGCACCTCACCCAGCCTCACCAGTAATTCATACTTTCTGGAATTTTTCCATACTTTGTATGGGGTGCAGTGATTTAAAAATAAATAACAGTTTATTAAGAAGATATCTTAGAGCATCCAGAAACCAGATTTCTCAGGGTAATACATTTAAGTGGTAGACAGTGAGGGGTATAGAAGGTTTTAGTATTGTTTTCTGATTATGTCAGCCTCCTGCATGGAAGAGTCCAATAGCTGCAGCATCACCCACTCTGTGATTGCTGTCCAGTGAAAGGGAACCTTTACCATTTCCATCATTGATTAGTTTTTTTGCCTGCAAAATAGCTACTTAGGATTAACATGTAAAGTTGGGATGTCTCTTAGTCACATTGTGTGTGCCTCATTATCTTGTAAAGAACTGTTTGAAAGAAAGCTGCAACTTTTTGCAACCAGCTTTAATCTCAGAATGCTTGTACCTCACTCACAAGATGGTTAAATCTTCCTTAGTTCCTTGCATTTTCCTGTTCTTGTAATGCAATTGGAATAGTTGGAGCAACCTCGGGGCTGCTCTGAGTCCATCTGACTGAATTTCTTTGCTGAAAGTGTTCCTCAGGATTTTCACACAGAGCTGCATCCCGGGAGGGCTAAATGTTTTGGTCATGCTTATTATCTCATCCACTGCCTCTGAGACGGCTGAGTGCCTGCGGGCAGGGTCTTTGCGGTGGGTGGTGCAAAGCCTTCATAAAGCCATATGATGCAGCAGCAGCATCCAGACCAACTGGAAAGACTGAAGAGAAACTTCTAAGTTTTATATTTCATAGAATGGCAGAATCGTATCTGCAGGTTTAGAATTAAATATTAATAAAATGACTGAACTGAAAAGTAAAAGAAGGGAAATGTCATTTACTGGTGTGCCCCAGTGAAGCTGAGAGTACTGAAATCACAGCATATGTTTTCTCTCTTCTTAAAGACTGTAGATTATTACAGGCAGACTTTATTGTGGTCTATAATTTTGGTTTTCTGCTTCTGACTATGCCAAACAGCATTTTTTGTTTTGTTCAAACAGCAATCAAGAATGGCATGTTATCAAACCGCAGTGTTGTGACCTTTGGATACAAAGTGAATATTCTAGCTACTTGGAGCCAACACATATATTACATTCTAAGGTTGGAGGAAGGGTGAAAAACAGAGGACATATTTTTTAAGATGTCTTGCAAACCTAAAGCTCAGTGCTTCATTTCTCCTCAAGATTTATCGATTTTGGTGCATTGCCTACAGATTTTACAGGGATGTTATACCAAGGGCATTCCATTTATTTTGGTCGACAGCCAGACAGTTAAATTTCTAAACAGCTGTCTGGAACTGGATGAACACATGGACTCAACATGTCTTAAAATAAAGAAATAGTAATGTTTTTAATGCTGTTTCTTCCAGTATAGGTATGGTATAAGTAAACAATTAAGATAGCTTTTATTTTTACATACATGGGGAAGAAAGATACTATAAATAAAACACATTTCTGAAAGAGAATAGCAAGTCCTACCTTCAGGATAATTAAATGCTTCAGTTTACTAATTAATTTCCTTCCCAGGACAATGCCTAAAAAAGACTTTCATACAAAATGTCTGATCAGGTTTTTATATAAACAAAAAACCCCACTTTGATTTATAAATACGCTGTAACCTGCCATCCTATCTACTTTTTCCAGTCTCTTTCTTTATTACATTAGAGTAAAAAAGTAACATTCTTGTTTTTTTGCCCAATCAATTGTCACACAATTGATTTAGCTGCATTATGTAGAAACTAGGTATATCATTAGGTTAGGTTCATGGCATTCTTTTTCTAGTTGTCCTCTTTGGAAGTAATATTTCTGGGAACGAGTACTTGCATCAGCATGTAACCTCCAATTCTTAATGTCCTGATAGCATTAAAGGTGAGTGAAGAACTGAAAATTTTCAAGCTGTCGTAAACCAATGAAAAATTGTAAGGGAACAGAGATAAGTGTGCTGTTTCACAGTGGCTAAGTACCTGAATACCAGGTTCACCAGTACTGCGTTAAAGATAGGTTGGAATCAGCTTTGCCCCAAGCAAGCTGAGGCAGTTATTGAATGAGAATTTTTGGTGACAGGATGGGTATATGCAGTTGGTATCTCTCTAACTTCTGCTATCTATGTTGTGCCAGCATAATAATTTGGTTTTGAGCATGAGGAAAGGAGGGGATAGATTGAACTATTTTGCAGTCAGATTAGTTTCCTATTACATCCCTCTCTGTTCTAGTACAAGTATTTGCTGCAGAATAATCTAAGGAAAGAATACATGGCTAGAAAAAGGGGACATTGCTTAAACAGGAGTACAAGAACCACAAAAAATCAGGTCAATAAAGGCTTTACAGATTCTGCTACCAAGCCTCCTAATTGAGACTAGAGAAGAAGCAGTGCTACAAGTGAAAAAAGAATGCCAAACTTCGAAAAAAATCTATTCTTATGAGTATGGCTGACTGCATGTCTCTGGAGTCTGGCAGCCACCAACTCTGTTGCACACAGACATGTCTGAAGAATAAAGTCAAAATTTCCCCCTTTGTAACAACGTAAGCAAAGCCGTTCTGGTTCTTGATGAAGTGAATATAGAGCCAGGCACCTCCCAAAGGTTGATTTGGAGGACCTAAGGTTTAAATTGCCCTCAGGAGTTGCATTTTAAAAGGCACGTACTTAAAAGGCTACATTTTGTAGCCATTCACAAAATTCACTAGATTTTGACACTGTTCCGAAATCACATACAATGTAAGAACCAAACCAGGTAATTACAGACTCTAAGTTTGCTGCTATTCAGGATGATAGCAAAATGCCCCGAGGAACATTTATTGTCCTTTTTTTTCCTCAAGTGAAGTTCACAGATTTGAAGATTATACAATACTGAAGAACATAGGCCTACACTAAGAGATAAGTGAGATGATAGTTTAGCCAAGGTCATACAAATGGTTGTACAGGTACAGTAGAGAAGTTTAGGCAGCTAATTAATCCTTCTGGCTTAAACATGTTTTTGAAGTATTCCTCAGTGGATCAGAAGATCTGTTCCTGTGCTGGCTGTTGAGACTAGTCAATGAGGAAAGGTTTCAGTTAGTGCCGATTGTGATATGGGTTTTGGGAAATATGATTATTAAGTATTTATATGGGTCTCTGTGTAGATTCACTCCTTCTAATGAGAAGATGAGATTTTCAGATGGGAAGAGAGCTGTAGCCTGTATTCTTATCTGATTTTAGTTTAAGACTGAAATCTATGGATGTGAAACTTAAATGCTTGGAAATTAAAATACAGCTGTCTGTACTATAATCACAGAACTGTATAGAGAAATGTTTTCATTAATGCCTGATCTGCCTGTTTTGACAGCAGCTTAGTTGTCTGATAACACAACGAGACAAATTAAATCCTGCTTCAGGCAGTACACAGACCACATTACTCAAAAAGAGAAATTAAAAACTGTTGAACATCTGTTATTACTGTGAATTTAATCTGTAGAACAACTTCATTATTTTACTTCACATATTTAACTTTATTATTGAAGAAAAAGAGAATGTCTTGTGGTTACAACATTGGTTTTGGGGAAAAAAAATCTGTTATTTATTCTCCTATTTGCTCTTGATTCCTGAGTGACTTTATACAAATAAATTAGTCTCTTTGTGCCTTCGCTGTCCCATCAGCAAAATGGAAATATTACTGCTTCCTTCATGAGGTGTTGGGAATATTAATTTCAAATTTGCCACAGGTGGAAATGGCACAAACTACTTCTCTCTCTGAAAAGAACTGAAATATTAATGAATTAAGAGTTCTGTATATGAAGCCAAGCATCATTAAGTTTTGATGGTAGAGAAAATAGTTACAGCTGAACCTTCAAATATGACAGAAATCATATCATATATTTCACTGGCATGGATAGTGACTCTTTTAACTCTGAGATATTCAGGCACAAACTTACTTTAAATAATAAAAATAATACAAAATGGCTTAGCTTTACTGAATATTTTCAACATGGATTTTTATCAGGTACATTGATGAGATATTGGAATGTAATTTCGTCAGTACTGCATATGGTTTACTTTTCTCCATAAATTCCATTAATAATAAAAAATAATAGTGACACAGCAAAAGAAATTTAACATACCTCTCAAGTCTCAGAATTGTCATGGAATTGTCAGAGTTGGAAGGGACCTCTAGAGATCATCTACATCTAGTCCAACTCCCCTGCTAAAACAGAAATGCCTAGAGCACACCACTCAGGACTGCATCCAGGTGGGTCTTGAAGAAAACTTCTGTTTTGTAGTTTATTCATCCTCTACCTCCCCTGAGTCAATTGTCCGTGGCCTTGATCACACAAAGCTCTGAGGGTGAGTGAGATTCACTGAGGAATAAGGTTTATTAGCATGAGTGTGTGCTGCAGACCTCATCACTCTACAACTATTTGAAAGGACATTGTAGAGAGGTAGGTGCTGTTTTCTTTTCATAGGTAATTAGCAATAGAACAAGAGGGAATGGCTTCAAGCTGCAACACGATAGGTTTAGACTGGACATAAGGAAAAAATTCTTCACAGAAAGAGTGATTAGACACTGGAATAGGCTGCCCAGGGAAGTGGTTGTGTTACCATCCCTGAATGTGTTTAAGAGTCATTTAGATGTGGTGTTGGGGGACATGGTGTAGGGGAAAACTTTGTAGAGTAGTGTTGATGGTTGGACTTGATGATCCCAAGGGTCTTTTCCAACCTGAATGATTCTACGATTCTATGACTCTATGATCCTCTATATTGCTGTCAGAGCTTGCTCTACTATGTTTACACAGTGTTCTATCAAGCTGAGCTGATGTATCTTTTAAAACTGTCACTAGCTGCAGCATTTCTGTACCTCTTGGTGTTTCACTTTGTGGACAAGTACCCCAAGAACTCCATGGGAAGGAGGAGAAAGGCAATACAATTGCAATGAAGAACAATTTTTGAACTGAATCTATGCAGAATCTCTTTGTGGCTAATTTAAGTAATTAAGCACCACCCCCACCATGCATGCAATGCATAAAAATATGCTATTTTATGTACATGTTTCCTCTGAGTGCAAACTTGAGCTAGAGCTGAGCAGTGCAAATCGTGGGATTTTCGGAGGTAGAGTGCACTCTTTCAGTGTGATTAAATGGAGTAAACTATGATTCTTTGCAATATAGTAAATACTTAGTTCCATTTTGTAGCTGAGAATTGAATCCACCCATAGGAACCAATCAAAAATGAAGCTATTTGAAAGGGAAAGGGAAAGGGAAAGGGAAAGGGAAAGGGAAAGGGAAAGGGAAAGGGAAAGGGAAAGGGAAAGGGAAAGGAGAGGAGAGGAGAGGAGAGGAGAGGAGAGGA